>JBBBDQ010002378.1:507500-792500 GCA_037127315.1 Ascarosepion bandense
ATTTTAATCAAATTTGATACACTCATAGACAAAGACATAAGACACGATATTAAGAAGTATCAAAGTTGCAGTTCTTACAATAGTGCAGAAAATTGATAATATATATATACATATATAAAAAGCAAGATGTTTGTGTGTGTCTGTTTATCTGCATGTATGTTTGTATTTTATTTTAGTTTTTGCTTCGAGTTTGGCTCTTAGTAGGTATAATTGTAGTTCTTAGTCTCAGCCATGATACCATTTACTCAAATGACTTATTTAGCCTTCAAAATTCAGTTTACGATGAAAAACTTATTTGATATCGATAGCAGGAAATCAAAATTTGACTTACATCCATTCATTTTTTCTTTCAGTCTTTGGTTTCGCTTTAACTGGAAACAACTATTGCTTTTTAGTCTTTTGTGTCAACGTCCAAAGAGTCTGAGCTCCAGGACCATGGATTAGTTTTAAAGCTTTCATTACACCTGAGCAACGCCAGGCTATACTGCTAGTTTCTATATATATATATATCCATCTCATAATGTCCATGTCTATCTCAGTTTTATTGAGTTTGATCCTCAATACGTACTTTATATGTTTGACCTTGTGCCACATCTAAGCCAAACTTAGAAAATCAACCGTCTCAGTATGTTCATATTTATCTATCTATCTTGGCATGTTCATATCTATCTTTCAATCTCAGTTAATATCTATCTATCAATTTCAGTATGTTCATATCTTTTTATCAATCTCAGTATGTTCATATTTATCTATCTCTCAATCTCTGTATGTTCATATCTATTTACCTGTCTAACACATTACTCAATAAATCCCGGGCCTGATATATAGATTGCACCACTAATAAAAATACCATATCATTTTTATGAAGTCAGTCAGTTAAGTGCCATACATGACACACGCTTGGGCAATCATGTCTCGAAAGAGACATGACTGACTGGGCAGAAGATTATCCCGCGGTAGGTTGCCATTGCTTTCTGCGGTAGACTGGTTGCCGACCAAGGCTATAGAACCCAATCTGTTCTGTTATTTGACTCATAGCTAGAAGGGGAAGAGCTGTATTATATTATTATGTAGTAATTAGTGGGGGATCAGTTTATTACTTCATAACAATATAAGACTGATCCCCCACTTTATACCCAGTAGAAGTTTTAATTATATTTCTATTACATTCAGTCAGTCAGTAAGTGCCATACGTGAAACACGCTTGGGCAATCATGTCTCGAAAGAGACATGACTGACTGGGCAGAAGATTATCCCGCAGTAGGTTGCCATTGCTTTCTGCGGTAGACTGGTTGCCGACCAAGGCTATAGAGCCCAATCTGTCCTGTTATTTAATCCATAACTGGAAGGAATAGATTAATACTTTTCCCAAGTGTATTTGCGCGTAAATGAATGCAAGGAATTCAACTGGAATTCGAACTCGGCTCTCCAATTTCTCGTTCCGAGTCGATATCCACTGCACCACAATGCACAGCCACTTTTCTGAAGTACCAACCTTCAAATGGCACATAACAAAATTTGTGTCCAATCAGATCATTAGTTTATAAATTACAGTTATTTAAGTGAAGCTGCTGTTGGAATGTCAAAGACAAATTATTCTACAAAAAAGGCATTCAATTGTTAGAGAAGCATTGGAATCAGTGTATCACCCTAGAAGGAGACTATGTTGATGAATAAAGTCGAATTTTGCCTTATAGTTGTTGTTTTATTAGTTAAAATAATGATGTGTTATCTATCTATCATTAGTTCAATCCTCACTGGGTGCCCCATACTTTCGGCCTTGTGTCACATCTAAGTGGCACTTAAAAAATCAATTCTCTCTCATGGTGTGTTCATATCTATCTATCACAGTGCGTTTCTATCTATCTATCTATCTATCTATCACAGTGTGTTCCTATCTATCTATCTATCTATCTATCTATCTATCTATCACAGTGCGTTCATATCTATCTATCTATCTATCTATCACAGTGTGTTCATATCTATCTATCTATCTATCTATCTATCTATTTATCTATCTATCACAGTGCGTTCATATCTATCTATCTATCTATTTATCTATCTATCACAGTGCGTTCATATCTATCTATCTATCTATCTATCTATCTATCTATCACAGTGCGTTCATATCTATCTATCTATCTATCACGTGTGTATATCTATCTATCTATCTATCTATCTATCTAAGTATCACATGTGTATATCTATCTATCTATCTATCTATCTAAGTATCACGTGTGTATATCTATCTATCTAAGTATCACGTGTGTATATCTATCTATCTAAGTATCACGTGTGTATATCTATCTATCTAAGTATCACGTGTGTATATCTATCTATCTATCTATCTATCTATCTATCTATCTATCTATCTATCTATTTATCTCAGCCTGTCCATATCTGTCTATCTATCTATCTATCACGGTGTGTTCATATCTATCTCTCTATTTATTTATCTAGCTCAGCCTGTCCATATCTATCTATCTATCTATCTATCCCAGTATGTTCATATCTGTTTGTCTATCTTGGTATGTTCATATTTTTCATCAGTCTGCTCATATCTGTCTGATGTGTTTTCATCTCTGGTCCTTTGTCCACATGATTATAAGTGCTGTATTAGATTGGCAACTAGGTCTGACTTTAATTTTTATTCCAATGACTTCTTTTCTCGTACTACTAGTCTGTGGAATTCTCCTCCATTTTTTTGCTTCCCTCCTACCTACAATCTTCAAAAATCGCTGTCAACTGTTTTTTTATTATTCTGTCTCTTCCCTTGCATCTTCTCACATTGTTTCACTATCAGTAACCTCTTGCCTCTTAGTGGCATTATTATCTTGCATGGAGGGAAATGATTAAAAAAAAAAGTAAAAATCATCACTTCTCCCCTGCTTCTTTTACATTCCTATCACACACCTCATTTAGTAACCCTCTGCCTTGAGTGGCACTCAAGACTTCTGTTGAGTGAACTTAATATATTTGGTGAGAAGTTATGAATTACCTATCTGTATAAAAGGAGACATGTTGTGTAATGGATATCAGCTCAGAATGAGAAATCGAAAAGCCGAGTTCAAATTCCAATCGAATTCATTTCATTCACTTATGCACAAATACTCTTGGAAAAGGAATTAATCTACCACTTCTCCCTCTAGCTATGGATTGAATAGCAAGACTGATTAGGTTCTATAGCCTTGGTTGGGAACCAGTCTACTGCAGAATGTAATGGCAACCTACTGCAGAAAAATCTGCCTAGTCAGTCATGTTTCTTTTGAGACATGATCGCACAAGCATGTATCACGTATGGCAATTAACTGACTGACTGAATATAATAGTTGGAAACATAATTAAAACTTGTACTGGGCATAAAATGGGGTATTGGTTTTCTATTGTTATGAAGTAATAAACTGATCCCCCACTAATTACTACTTAATATAATACATCTCATTCCCCTTTAGCTACGAGTAAAATAATAGGACAGATTAGGTTCTATAGCCTTGGTTGGGAACCAGTCTACTGCAGAAAGTAATGGCAACCTACTGCAGGGAAATCTACTGCCTAGTTAGTCATGTATCTTTTGAGACATGATTGCACAAGCATGTATTATGTATGGCAATTAATCGACTGATGGAAGGAAATGGAGGGTATGTGATGTGGTAGTTCACTTCGTTATTCAAACTTTAATATTCTTTTGTACTAGTGTGCTTAGAATATTTTGGGAAAAGGCTCACAACTATTTTCTCATTGTGACATTTAGTGAATATGAGGCTAATTAACAGTGACACAGATGCAGATAAAACAGTAAACTTTCAAGTGTAAGTGAAACTGGATTTTCACACACAGTGACAAAAATTAATCAACCTAAGAAATAATTTGAAAGCTTCTTCTTCTTCTTCTTTTATGTGCCATGTCCCTTCAGGACATAGGCAATCATGGCTTCCCATGTCTCCCTATCCTTGGTAGCTCTTAGCACACTTTCTCCTGTTGCACCACGCAACCCTCGTTCCGTCATCCACCTGATCAGGTCCTTCAAATATGTTATCCATTGCTTTCCCCTTATCCCTTTTTCTCTCTATCTGGCCTGTGAGTATCAGGTTCTCCAAGCCCTCTTTCCTCATTGCATGTCCCAGGAACTTTAGTTGTATCTTCCTGATGCTCAGTATTAATTTCCTTTTCATTTCCATCCTTTCCAACACCTTGTCATTGCTCACATGCTCGGTCCATGATATTCGCAGCATCCTTCTGTAGAACCACATTTCAGCTGCTTCAAATTTTTCCTTCATCTTCGAAGATATTGTCCAACATTTACTGCCATATTGAAGAACCGACATCACATAGCAATCCAGTACTCTCCTTATTGTTTCTGTAGCTATAAAGCAATGTTGTAGGGCTACACAAAAATTTTATTTCCAAAAAAGCTAAGCTTTCTGGAATTTTTAATATATGTTAGGTTAATTGTTCCAAATTTTTTTTTGTGAAACTACGTATAACACTTTCAATTTCACAGATACTACACATTGACCCACTATTTATGCACCTCCCCACTGTAGTAGAATGTGACACAAGCTTGGTTTCAAAGTGGGCTCCCCATATGTGAACATATGGGCTTAGGTCAAAAGTTACCCAGTCTCCGCAACCAATATTATGCTGACGTCAGTATCCATCAACACTCTCTCTCTCTCTCTCTGTAGAGCAATGGGGGAGGTACTGCTGCTGGGTTAGAATTGCCAGGACCATGCTTCTCTTTCAGAGGAAGAGAAAACAGCTACTATATTTTCATTTCTCACCCAAAGAGTCTTCTCTAACTTTTTCTCTTTATCTTGCCTTACTAACCTCGGTCTTGTAAAAATCCACATGCAATGGGAATTAAATCTGAAAACAACACCTCGTCTTTCTTGGTTTTCGAAGCTATGTCTTTGCAATCTCTTAATCTAATTAGGAATTAATAAGACAGGAATGTTTACATGTTGACCTCTTTCAGTAAATAAAGCAAACAAAAAAGGCATATTGGAATAAAATATGGCCAGTGAAAAGGCTATTGAGATCTAAAGGAGAGGAAGTAGATGGGAAATTGCTGGATCTCATTTTGTTGGGAAAAATGGAGGAGTAGAAAAAAAAAAAAGTAAAAATGTACATTAAAAAGAAAGCAAAAAAAGTTCACTTCAGAGCGGTGTTGCTTTCTCTTGAAACCTTTTAAAGAACAAAGACTTTTTAAGTTTTTAAGATTGTTTGTGTTAGAAAGGGGATATCTCCCTGCTTTTTATTTTTTTTGAGAAAATGAATTGTTCAAAGCACAAATTCCTTTTCCGTCTCTCTTTATTTTCTATGTCTTTTTTCTATTCTTTCTTCCTTTTTCTTGTTTTTCTTTTCTTTCTTTCTATCTGTTCTTTTTCTTTTACTTTCCCTCTTTTTTTATTTTCTATGTCTTTTTTCTTTTCTTTCTTCTTTCTCATTTTTCTTTTTTTTCTTTCTATCTGTTCTTTTTCTTTTACTTCTCCCTCTTTTTTTGTTTCTTTCACGTCTTTCTTTTCTTTTTTTCTCAATTTTTTCTTTTTGATTTGGATGCTTTATACTTTGTAACCAGGAGTTCATGAACCTCTTTCAATTTGGAATTGATTGCACCCCAATGAAGTATAATATTTAGCAGGGTAGGGGGAAAAAAAAGAAGCTTTCTTGAATGTTGACCCTTTTCCTCAGACTCTTCTATGATCTTCTCGTTCATCCTTTTAAAAGAAATACAGTAATTCACGCTTAATCATGTGGGTATATCAAAAGAAACTCCTCCCCAGCAGGTACCTGTAAATGTAGATAATACTGCACTCTATGACTGTCTGCCTCTTTATTTTTCTCTCTCTCTCTCACCATATATATATATATATATATATATAGTGAGAGAGAGAGAGAAAAATATATAGTGTATCGAGGCAGCAGATAATTTTCTAAGCATATACTGTTAAATATAAGAGACAATGAATGTTTATTATGTTTAATCATGAGCCGTTCTAAACATCTTATTTTGGCTTTAATTTCAGTTGAAAATAAAGACAAAAATTCTTTAATATTTGGATAATTTTTGTTAAGTTGGTGAATTTTTGTCGTTTTTTTCAACTGAAATTAAAGCCAAACTATGATGTTTAGAACGGCTCATGATGAAACATAATAAAAATTCATTGTCTCTCATATTTAACAGTATATGTTTAGAATATATATATATATATATATATGTAGGTATTTCCCCATATATATATATATATATATATATATATATATATATATATATGGGGAAATTGTATGACAAAGTGGAAAAAGTTCACTTGTGATGTTTCAGCTTTCAGGATTTCATCAGGCCAAATTTGTTATGTCGTGTTTTTTTTTTTTTTTTTTATCTAGCCAAGTTTTTTCCTTTTTCTTACCATCCATTTTGAAATAGTGAAATTTTTTAAGAGCCTGCATGTAAATTTATTGTAGATGACCTTGAAATCAATAAACTCCTCAAACATTTTTTTCCTAGTGAATTTTTTTCTCATTTGATTAGATTAGCATATTTTTATGCCAGAATTGTGGTCAGTCTCTTTACAGTGGGCAACCAACTCATTTGACATGTTATTTTTTAAAATGTTCATTTTGTGCAAATACAATCTTTTATTTAGATTCCTTGAGGTTTCTCCTATGTATTTTTTATGACAATTATTTCAAGCGATGAAGTAAACAGCTCCTTAGGTGTTAGCTTATTGTTTTGGATGTAGTAGTAATAAATTTTATATTGTGAAGTTTAGATAGATTCTTTTTAATACATTCCACTGAGAGACGATCTCAATGGTAATTCAAATTTTTGTTTGTAATAATCATTATTAAATGTGAAGTAGCATTGGTCGGAAATGACAGTAGATATTTATTTAGCTGATTAGTCTTTCAATTTTTATAACTTTTTTAAGTAGGTATTCCATACTGTGATATTAGAAGATCTACCCGAAATCAGTAGTGAAATGTCTTAAGATCCAAGGTGCAAATTTACTGTGGATGACCTGGAAATTACGGCATTCTCTAGACATTTACATTGCAGTGAATTATTTTCTCCTTTGATCAAGGGTAGCATTTTTTATGTCAAAATTGTGTTCAGTCTCATTACAATAGGAAACCAATGCATTTGATGTATTATTTTGTAAAAAGCCTCTTTTGGAGTCATGTGATTTATTATTTAGATTTCTCATATGTATTCTTTGTGACAACACATCACTCAATAAGTCTCAGGCCTGATAATTAGATGGTACCACTAATAAAAAATCTATATCAGTTTGATGAAGCACTAACCTTCAAATGGCACATGACAAAATTTTAAAGAGTCTGCATGCAAATTTACTGTTAGTCAGTTAAGTGCCATACGTGACACACGCTTGGGCGATCATGTCCCGAAAGAGACATGACTGACTGGGCAGAAGATTATCCTGCAGTAGGTTGCCATTGCTTTCTGCGGTAGACTGGTTGCCGACCAAGGCTATAGAACCCAATCTGTCCTGTTATTTGACTCATAGCTAGAAGGGGAAGAGCTGTATTATATTATTATGTAGTAATTAGTGGGGGATCAGTTTATTACTTCATAACAATATAAGACTGATCCCCCACTTTATACCCAGTAGAAGTTTTAATTATATTTCTATTACATTCAGTCAGTCAGTTAAGTGCCATACGTGATACACGCTTGGACAATCATGTCACAAAAGAGACATGACTGACTGGGCAGAAGATTATCCCGCAGTAGGTTGCCATTGCTTTCTGCGGTAGACTGGTTGCCGACCAAGGCTATAGAACCCAATCTATCCTGTTATTTAATACATAACTGGAAGGAAGAGACGGATTAATACCTTTCCCAAGGGTATTTGCGCATAAGTGAATGCAAGGAATTCAACTGGAATTCGAACTCGGCTTTCCGATTTCTCGTTCCGAGTCGATATCCACTGCGCCACATGCACATCCAAAATTTACTGTAGATAACCTTATAATCAAGAAACTCTCCAAATATTTTTGTCCTTGTGAATTTTTTTTGTTTTATTTTTATTTTATTTTTATATTTATTTTATTTTTATTTTATTTTATTTTTTTGTTTTATTAGCATTATTTTATTTTTATTTTATTTTTATATTTATTTTATTTTTATTTTATTTTTATATTTATTTTATTTTTATTTTATTTTTATTTTATTTTATTTTTTTGTTTTATTAGCATTATTTTATTTTTATTTTATTTTTATATTTATTTTATTTTTATTTTATTTTTATATTTATTTTTATATTTATTTTATTTTATTTTATTTTTATATTTATTTTATTTTTATTTTATTTTTATATTTATTTTTATATTTATTTTATTTTTATTTTATTTTTATATTTATTTTATTTTTATTTTATTTTTATATTTATTTTTATATTTATTTTATTTTTATTTTATTTTTATATTTATTTTATTTTTATTTTATTTTTATATTTATTTTATTTTTATTTTATTTTTATATTTATTTTATTTTTATTTTATTTTTATATTTATTTTTATATTTATTTTATTTTTATTTTATTTTATTTTTTGTTTTATTAGCATTATTTTATTTTTATTTTATTTTTATATTTATTTTATTTTTATTTTATTTTTATATTTATTTTATTTTTATTTTATTTTTATATTTATTTTATTTTTATTTTATTTTTATTTTATTTTATTTTTTTGTTTTATTAGCATTATTTTATTTTTATTTTATTTTTATATTTATTTTATTTTTATTTTATTTTTATATTTATTTTATTTTTATTTTATTTTTATTTTATTTTTTTGTTTTATTAGCATTATTTTATTTTTATTTTATTTTTATATTTATTTTTATTTCATTTTTATTTTATTTTATTTTTTTTGTTTTATTAGCATTATCTTATGAGCATTTTTTATGTCACAACTGTGTTCAGCCTCTTTACATTGGGCAACCAACTCATTTGGCATATTTTTTTTCAAACTACCCTTTTCAGTTCATATAATCTTTTATTTAGATGCCTTGAAGTTTCTCCTATGTATTTTTTACAACAATAATCACAAGCGATAGAGAAAACACCTCCTTAAAGTTTTAGCTTATTGTTTTGTTTAGTACTAAGTCTTTTATTGTTTTAGATGTAGTAGTAATAAATTTTATATTGTGGAGTTTAGATAGATTCTTTTTTGATACATGCCATCGTTCCACTGAAAGACGATCCCATTAATCTGCAACAACATACAACTACTCTCCACTAGAACGTCTCCCCACTATAGTTCGACCTTGTGCCACATCTAAGCCACACTTAGAAAATCAACTGTCTCACTCAATAAGTCCCGGGCCTGATATATAGATTGCACCAACAATAAAAATACCAAATGATTTTTATAAAGTACTAACCTTCAAATGGCATGTGACAAAATTTGGGTCCAATCAGATCATTAGTTTACAAATTACAGTTATTCAAGTGACTGTTGTAAATTTTCAAACCAATGAAAAAATCTGAATTTCATGTGTTGATAAAGCATTGCTTTCTGATGGGAAAAATACTGTTCAAGCAAAGCAATGGCTTGATAAGTGTTATTCGGACTCTGCTCCATCAAAAATGATGTTTAAGAGGTGGTATGCTGACTTTAAACACGGTTGTACAGACACATATAATGCTGAACACTCAGGTCACCCAAAATCGGCAGTTGTCTCGGAAAACACCAAAATAGTCCACAAACTCGTTTTGGCCGATCATAAATTCAAGTTGTGTGAGATAACAGAGGACTTAAACATATCAGAAGACAGTACATTCACCATTTTGCATGAACATTTATCAGTGAGAAAGTTGTGTTCAAAGTGGGTGCGGCGTTTGCTCACTGTCAATCAAAAACAACAATGTGTCGACAATTTAGAGCATTGTTTGCAACTGTTTCAATGCAGCAAGGAGGTTTTGTGTAAATATATGATAATGGATGAAACATAGATCCACCACTTCACTCTGGAGTCAAATCGGCAGTCAGCTGAGTGGACAGCAGCAGGTGAAAGCTGTCCAAAGCGACCAAAGACGCAATCATCAACAGTCAAGGTTTTGGGATGCACAAGGTATTTTTTGAGAAAAGAAGAACCATCAATAGCAAATACTACATAGCATTAATGGCATGTTGGAAGGAAGAAAATGCAGAAAATACAGCCATAAATGAAGAAGAAAAAAGTGATCTTTCACCGAGACAACACACCATGTCACAAGTCGATTGCAACAATGGCAAATCTACATGAATTGCACTTCAAATTGCTTCCACATCTACCCTATTCTCCAGATCTGATCTACCCTATTCTCCAGATCTGATCTACCCTATTCTCCAGATCTGCCTCCCAACAGTTACTGGCTGTTTACAGACCTCAGAAGAATACTCCAGAGAAAGAGATTTGGCTCTAAACAAGAACTGATATCAGAAACTGTGTTGTATTCTGAGGCCAAAGAGAAATCGTTCTACAAAAAAGGCATCGAATTGTCAGAGAAGTGTTGGAATCAATGTATCACCCTAAAAGGAGACTGTTGATAAATAAAGTCAAATTTTGCCGAAAAGTTTTTGCTTTATTAGTTAGGCCTGGGATTTATTGAGTGATGTGTTATTACAGGCAATGGAATAAACTCCTTCTTATGGTTTTAGCTTCTTGTTTTGTTTAGTATTGACTAAGTCTTTGATTGTTTTGGATGTAGCTGTAATAAAATTTATATTATTGAGTTAAATAGAGTCTTTGTGATTGTAGATGCGATAGAGTTGGTAGGCAGGATGATATGTTTTATGATTCATCGGGTTTATCCTGAGGGGCTGCTATTTTGTTTTGGAATATTTCATGGGCCTTATGTTTTGCATTGAAGATAAAGTAATTAAGGTACTGGCAGAGCTTGTAAGTGTTTTCAATGTATTTCTTTTCTTTGTGTAAATAATCCAAGCTGCATGAACTGCACAAAATCCTCATCTCTTTCTCTTTCGTATATACACTACTGGCCATAATTATTAAGTCACCCCAGTTTAAAAAAAAAAATGATGTATTTCATACTATTTTTAGTATTTATTGCCAAGTGAATAATTCTAAATGAAAATAGAATGGTTCTTTTGTTATTATAACTTTACAAAATTTTACAAGGTAAATAGCGACAATTTATCAATCGCACCCTGTAGATTTGCTATATATATATATATATATATATATATATATATATGTACACACTCAGTCAGTTAATTGCCATACGTGAAACACGCTTGGGCGATCATGTCTCGAAAGAGACATGACTGACTGGGCAGAAGATTATCCCGCAGTAGGTTGTCATTGCTTTCTGCGGTAGACTGGTTGCCAACCAAGGCTATAGAACCCAATCTGTCCTGTTATTTAACCCATAACTGGAAGGAATAGACGGATTAATACCTTTCCCAAGGGTATTTGCACGTAAGTGAAATGAATTCGACTGGAATTTGAACTCGGCTTCCTGATTTCTCGTTCCAAGCCGATATCCACTGCACCACAATGCACAATATACACTACCGGCCATAATTATTAGGCCACCCCAGTTTTTTTTAAAAGAAATGATGTATTTCATACTATTTTTAGTATTTATTGCCAAGTAGATAATTCCAAATGAAAATAGAATGGTTCTTTTTTTAAGACTGCACAATAACATGTGCATCAAATGAACTGTTCTGGTGTCCAGTTTTTGTGATCTCTTCCCCATGCTAGTCTCTTCTTATTGGCTGGCCTAAGCAAAGGCTTCCTGGCTGCTTTGTAAAATTTTGCAAAGTAATAATAACAAAAGAACCATTCTATTTTCATTTAGAATTATACATTTAGCAATTGTTATGGAATAGTTTTCATACTAAAGGTTATAATCGTGCTATGTCGGTTGCTAATCAACTTAACGCACCCAAAATGGTAGGAACTTGGTAATCTTCCACTGAAAGCTGACTCCTTATTATTCGGCTAACTGCTGACTAATATCAGCTGCCTAGTAAAAGTCTTCAATAAAAAGAACTCTTATAAACTTTCCAAGAACTTTTAAGAACTTCTCGAGTTAACTTTCTGTTAACTCTTATTAATATAGGAAGGAGAGTCCATTATCTGAGGAATAGGTGTGTTTCCCCATAACAGCAATAAATACTAAAAATAGTATGAAATACATAATTTAAAAAAAAAACTGGGTTGGCCTAATAATTATGGCCGGAAGTGTATATATATATAATAGAAAATGGAAGAGAGGATAATTTAAGAGATTTTATCTAATTAATATAAACTATCAATTAGATAAAGATAGAGAGCTTGATGAATGTCATCCAGAACAAGTATATTGAGAGGAAAACTCAACACATACTTAAACTGTTATAAATCCAGAATTCATTTCAGCAGATTTTAAAATTGCCTCATTCAGATTGTTGATGCATAAATAAATGTTAATTTCACTCAAAATATTAAAAAAAAACGGTTTATAACAGAGGGATATTTAAACCAGAAACCAATTGAGAATAGATACATTAAATCACACGCATAACACAAGACAGAATAAGGAAATAAAACACACATACATAAAACAATTAACAATAAATTATACACACACAAAAAGGAGGAAGGGATATACATGCCCAAAATAACACCTAGACAGAACTAATCACACACACATTATTTAGAAAGGAATATATACATATACATTTTTTTTTAATCATATCACCCCGAGCAAGGCGGTAACGCCACTGATGTGCAGGGGGCTACATAGGAGTGAGAAGATTGGAAAAGAGAAAACCGGAAACCACATCCTAAACAGGGAACAAGGGATGAGCCTCTACACCTGTTCAATAGATGTGGGTGGAGTGTGAACCGGGCGATAGTTTAGTCTATCTACTCCAATTGAAAAAAAAAAAAAGTGAGAAGATTGGAAAAGAGAAAACCGGAAACCACATCCTAAACAGGGAACAAGGGATGAGCCTCTTCACCTGTTCAATAGACGTGGGTGGAGTGTGAACCGGGCGATAGTTTAGTCTAAAAAGGGAGAGAGAAAGTAAAGAGAAAGGCGACAGAAATCGATACAATCACCAATTTTAACACAAAAAATTTGGGGGAAATAAGAAAAATGTTTTTTTTTAATTTTTCAAAAATTTTAATTACAAAATTTTTATTAAAAATTATTTTTCCCATTTCGACTGTATAAAAATATTAAGTTAAATTCATCTAGACTGTTCTAAAGACAGTTTCATTTCAAATTTTGTCTTTAGAATAATCTAAGTGAATTTAATTTTTAATATATATATATATATATATATATATATATATAAATTCAATCCAAAATTTTTATTATTTCAAAAGTTACTCTCATTGGATACCCATATTTGAAATAGACGCACCATTTTTATTTTTACTATAAATAAAATAAGAGTAGAACATTGTGAATTTTATTGCTTCTAAAATGAAGCTGCTATCTATTAATTGCTCCTACTCACCATTAGCCTGGATCAGTCTAGTCTACCTGAAAGTAAAAAACTGTGCCTCCTCGGGTTAACTCTCACAACAGACCTCAAGTGGAATGACTATACAGAATCCATAGCTAAATCCGCTGTCAAGAAAGTCGGTTTTCTGTGCAGGGCCAGGAAGTTTTTTCTGACTGAAACAATCCTGCACATATATAAATCTACCATTTGCCCATGCATTGAATACTGCTGCCATATATGGTCGGGTGCCCCTGCTATCCACCTAGGGGTCCATGACAAAATCCAATAGAGAATCGGTAATGTGATCGATCCCAACTTGACTGCTCAGGTACAGTCACTTTCTTACCAATGCAATGTGGCTTCCCTGTGTCTTTTCTACAAATATTTTCATGGCTTCTGCTCAGATGAACTTAGCTCACTGGTAACCCCCCCCCCCCCACATACATAAATTTGCTCAAGCCACAAGATTAGCAACTAGGTCCCAATCTTTTACTGTGAAACCAATAAATTGTAAATGCAAATTCTACTCCAGCAGCTTTTTCTCTCGTACTTCCTGCCTGTGGAATTCCCTCCCATTTATTTGCTTTCCTGACAGCTACAATCTTCAAGAATTCAAATGTAAAGTCAATAATCATCTCCTATCTCACTAACTTACTTCCTTCTTTGTCCACTCCACTCTCATTAGTATTTTCATCCTTCTCCTATCCACTTCCTGACACACCCCTGTAATCTGTCACTCTTTCTCATAACTTTCCTCCTATGTAAATCCCCTACAAAACAGTGGCAGTAAAACGCCTTGCTTGGGGCAATATGTCTTCAAGACATAGGCAATCATGTACTTCTACTAGGCTTGGTCTCTTGTCGCTCTCAAAATTCATCCTCTTGGTATCTCTCTCAAACCCCATTCTGCCATCCATATGCTCAGGCCTATCAAATAGGTTTGATGCTGATTTCTTTGTCTCTCTTCCCCTCTATCCATCCTGTGAGTATTAAATTCTCCATGCTCTCCTTTCTCATTACATGTCCCAAAAACCTCATCTGTCTCTTCCTTATAATAAATATGAATTTTCTCCTCATTTCCATCATCTCCAACACCTCATCGTTAGTTACGTGCTCAGTCCATGGTATTCTCAGCGTCCTTCTGTAAAACTACATTTCTGCTGCCTCAAGCCTCTCCTTCATTCCTGAGGAGATCATCCAACATTCACTTCCATACAGAAAAACAGACATTATATACCAATCCAGTACTCTCTTTGTTTACAATGAGATTTTCCTGTCTTTCAGTATTCTGGTTAGCTTTTGAAATGCATCCTTGGCCATACCGATGCGTCTTTAGATCTCAACATTGCACTTTAAAACTGAGTATATTTTTTCATATATACACAAAATAAACAGACTTTCCACTCAAATACAAGTGTCTATTAAAAAAAATTATAATGTTAAATAAAACTTAAAATATATGCACAAATACTCAATGGTTTTTATTATAGTCAAGAGGATTATTACTCAAGGAGTATTCTTTATAAGCTGATTTTCACTAATGTTTAAGTATTAAAAAAAATTTTTTACTGTTGTCTAAAAATAATCAAAGAAACTAATTTGTGCAGAAGCCATTTTTCTTTATCTAAAGTAAGGGCTCACAAATCCTGTATCAGGGGCCAATTCTAACCCACTTCAATATTTCATCCATGCTTTCAACAGCAATAGTAGTAGGCCTATTATGACAATTCTGCATATAACATGTTCCTTCAGGACATAGGCGATCAGTGACTTCCACTTGGCACTGTCTCGTCACTCTCAAAATTCTTCCTCTTAGTATCTTTCTCAAACCACGCTCTGCCATCCATTTGCTCAGGCCTATCAAGTAGGTCTCACGCTGCTTTCCTCTGTCACTCTTTCCCTCTATCTGTCCTGTGAGTATTAAATTCTCCAGGCCCTTCTTCCTCATTACATGTCCCAGAAACTTCATCTGTCTCTTGTTAAGTATGAGTTTTCTCCTTGTTTTCGATCATCTCGTCATCAGGCACATGCTCAGTCCACGGTATCCTCAGCATCCTTATGTAAAACCACATTTCTGCTTCCTCAAGCTTCTCTTTCATCTTTGATGAGATCGTCCAACATTTGCTACCATACAGAAGAACAGATATCACATAGCAATCCAGCACTCTCTTGTTTCCAAAGAGATTTTCCTGTTTTTCAGTACGCTAGTTAGTTTTTGAAATGCATCCTTAGCCATGTCAATGTGTCTTTTGGATCTCAACATCACACTTTCCATCCTTTGTCAGCATGCTTCCCAGGTATTTAAATTCTTTTAATTGTTTTATTTTAGTTTCTCCGACCTGTTGGCATTTTGGTCTCCTCTTTTTGCTGATGACCATGCATTCAGTTTTCTTTTATCCATCCTTAAGAAAAAAAAACAATTTTATTTGATTTTTTAAATAATTGTTTCACACCAAGCAAGGCAATATTATTACTGGTGCACAGTGGGGGGGGGGGGGGTTTACAGTGAGTGAAAAGGAAAGAGAGAACACGTTAATGGGGATGTCAAAGAAAGGATGAGAGAAATCTACGAATCAAGAAGATAAAAGATGGACCTAAACTTTTGGAGATTGTAGCTATCAGGGAAGCAAGTATGTGAAAGGGAATTCTACAGGTGGGAAGTGTGAGAAAAGAAAATGCTAGAGTCAGTTATGTTTGGCTATTTTGGCAGTAAAAGGGTGGGACCTAGTTGCCAATCTAGTAGCAATCTGGATTAACTCTACAATATCAGTAAGACTCTTGTTAGAGAATAGTTCTCAAACTGTAGTGCAGACTATTACTAGTGTAGAGGTTTGTATCCTTTGTCAGCACCCCTTAATTATGGCCTTGTGTCAGCCTAAGTTTAATTCAACTCAAGAACATTTTTGTTCTAATGCAATAAAATTAAGATTGAGGCACTTACGACAGAGAAAAAGTTAGCAAGCTATTTTTACTGCTGGAGTCAGTTTGATCTTCATAAGGTTCCTCATATATTCTGTCAGTCAGTTAAGTGCAATACATGATACATGCTTTGGGTGATCATGTCTTTCTGCAGTAGACTGGTTGCCAGCCAAGGCTATGGAACCCAATCTGTCTTGTTATTTAACTCATAGCTGGAGGGAGAAGAGATAGATTATATTACATTATTATATTAAGTATAATTAGTGGGGGATCAGTTTATTACTTTATAACAATATAAAACTGATCCTCCACTTTATGCTCAGTACAGGTTTTAATTATGTTTCCAACTATTATATTCAGTCAGCCAGTTAAGTGCAATACATGATGCATGCTTTGGGTGATCATGTCTCGAAAGAGACATGATGGACTGAGCAGATGATTATCCTGCAGTAGGTTGCCATTACTTTCTGCAGTAGACTGGTTGCCAGCCAAGGCTGGAGAACACAATCTGTCCTATTATTTAACCCATAACTGGAGGGAAGAGACAAATTAATACCTTTCCCAAGGGTATTTGTGCATAAGTGGATGCAAGGAATTCACATGAAATTCAAATACTTCTTATTCACAGAAAGATTCTGTCTTTCCTTCATTTTTTATTTATTTCCTTCATTTTTTAATTAGTTGAAATTATTCTGGTTCGAATTGTATTTTTCTTTCTTTCTTTCTTTGTTTCTTTAGTTCTCATTTGGAGACAGTTTCTATTTATTTTTCATTCTTTCAATAATCGAACTTATTCTGGTTGTAAATATATTTTTTTGTTTTATTCCGTACTTTTTATTCAGTGGAGAATTCTATCTTCTTTCTTTTTTAGTTTTTTTCTGCAAGCAGATTGTATCTTTTCTTCATTCTTTCAACGAGTTGAAATCATTCTGCTTCCAAATATATTTCTTTTTTCTTTCATTAGTTCACAGAAAGTTTCTATCTTTTTTTCATTCATTCATTCAGTCAGTTAAGTGCCATACGTGATACACGCTTGGGCAATCATGTCTCGAAAGAGACATGTATGACTGGGCAGAAGATTATCGTGCAGTAGGTTGCCATTACTTTCTGCAGCAGACTGGTTGCCAGCCAAGGCTATAGAACCCAATCTGTTTTGTTATTTAACTCATAGCTGGAGGGAGAAGAGATAGATTATATTACATTATTATATTAAGTATAATTAGTGGGGGATCGGTTTATTACTTCATAACAATAGAAAACCGATCCCTCACTTTATGCCCAGTAGAAGTTTTAATTATGTTTCCGACTATTATATTCAGTCAGTCAGTTAAGTGCAATACGTTATACATGCTTTGGGTGATCATGTCTTGAAAGAGACATGATTGACTGGGCAGATGATTATCCTGCAGTAGGTTGCCATTGCTTTCTGCAGTAAGACTGGTTGCCAGCCAAGGCTATAGAACCCAATCTGTCCTGTTATTTAGCTCATAGCTGGAGGGAGAAAAGATAGATTTTTTCACTTTTATAGTAAGGATAATTAGTGGGGGATCGGTTTATTACTTTATAACAATAGAAAACCGATCCCTCACTTTATCACCAGTAGAAGTTTTAATTATGTTTCCAACTATTTAGTCAGTCAATAAGGGCTATAGAACCCAATGTGTCCTGTTATTTAACCCATAACTGGAGTGAAGACACGGATTAATACCTTTCTCAAAGCTATTTGATCGTAAGTGAATGCAAGAATAAGCTAAGTGGAGAAAAATGTAGAAAAACAAGGTTAGTGTGCTGAGGAAATGTAAGGGTAAAGAAGAAAAGAAGCCCCGAAAAAGAGCTTGACAAAAAGAACAAAAGGAATGAAGCGTGATTACAAACAAAAAAAGAAAGAAAAAAACCTGAACAAAAACTAGCGATTGGAAAGTAGGAAATTAGAGAAAGACAAGTTGATAGGCGAAGGGCTGTTGAAATTTGGACAATACGGTAATGTCTGTCCCTTGAATCTGGTCCAAAACAGACGATGGTCATAATTAGGTGGTCAGTCATTGAGGTTAACTTTGAAATTTCAATCACTGGCATTAATCAACAGGAAAACCCTTTCTGAGATAAATGGACCATCAGAGTTCGCTAAGATTCATATCTATGTGTATGAATCAGATACTATAATGTGAAGTGTTTCAATATGAAGTGGCTGAATGTGAACTTTATATATGCACAGACATACATATATATATGTGTGTGCGTGTGATGCATACATATTTATATATCTATACATACATATATATGTATGTATGTATGTATGTATGTATATATTATACATACATATAGTGTTCCCCAAAATGTATTCAGTCTTTAAATGAAAATAAATGCAGTGTTTATTGACTTACAAATAAGATTAGTGATTTAAATTAAATCCCCATTTAAAAATATTCAAACTGACAACAAAGTCAAAAAGTGAGTACATTTTTAGTACACCATATATATATATATATATATATATATATATATATATATATATTTTATTTTATTTTTATTTTTTTTTCTAAACATATACTTTAAAGTATAAGAGACAATGAATGTCTGTTATGTTTAACCATGAGCTGTTCTAAACATCATATTTTGGCTTTAATTTCAGGTGAAAATAAAGACAAAAATTCTCCAACATTTGGATAATTTTTATTAAGTTGGTTCTAAGCTTTCGGCTCACATGAGTCATCTTCAGAGAGGTTACAGGGACATTAACATAAAAACATGCACCATCAAAGATGATTTTATATTGTGTTGATATAAAACTTTGCTAAAAAATGATAACAGTTATCAAAAATGGCAAATGCAATTCGTAAGTTTGTAATGCGGTTCTATGATGTCACACCGTGTGAGAACTCGAAATGATAACAGAAGCATATATTTAAATGCAATGTAATGTGTTATGACCAGATTTAAACGTGATTTTATTAAATGTGGGTTGTTTGGATTTAATGTAGATGGCCTGCAATATCTGAATATATACATATACAAATACTAATAGTTTCTTCTATCACACTTCTCACTATATATATATATATATATATATATATATATTATTGTCATCTGCAGACAGATCTGTTTCGCTGTATCACAGCTCATCAGTACGGTTAGACTCCGATTACTACACAACCCAGGCTCAAAACCCGACAGATTTGGCGTCAGTCGGCGACTCTACCCCTGGGCCGCGGGGCGTTCGGTGGAAGAAGGCAGTCTTTTTAGCGCATATCATATGACGCGCCTAATAGCTAGAGTGCTCAAATTCATTTTTACTGAATGAGCAATGCGTACACGCTAGAGTGGCTACTGTTTTTCAAAGTCTACCTTACTTCTAGAGTGCTCAATCAGGGTGTGAGAGCGTAATATTATATATATATATGTATGTATGTATGTATGTATGTATAGATATTATTGGAATATAATTAATTTAACATTTTTGTGACACAAAATTTCCCATGTGTCAAAATAATATTTTTATTATAACTACATCTTTAAGAGATTATTTTTTGGGTGAAAGTTTTTTTTTTAAATCTTTTTGTTAGCCCCCCCACCCCACCCCCAAAGAAATGATCACTTAAAGTGTGATAGAAGAAACTATAAGTATTTGTCTATACTTCTGAGATGAAGTAGTATTTAGACTTTCCTGAAGACTCATTGCCCAGTGGATATAGATGTTGGTTAGTTCCAGTGACTTGACCCAAAGAGTTGTGAGTTCAATACCAGTCTACATCAGTGGTGAACAAATAACTTAGAGAGTTAAGTTAAAGGGAGATAACTACATGGGTGCCAGAAGTGGCATTGCACATGGAATTTGAACAATACACTCCAGTGAACATAATAAAGAGTTCGGTTCAAAACGTGGTATATGGCTGTAAAGATGACAGTAATAGTCCGAACAATGTGAATAGTGTAAAGAACTGTTAACATAGAATTTACGGTTATATCAAGCCATTTCAACTGTAAATAATGAGACCTAACTGTCAATCTAGTCAGTCAGTTATTTGCCATACGTGAAACATGTCTTGAAAGAGACGTGACTGACTGGGCAGATGTGTGTTGTGATGCAGTAGATATCGGCTCAGAACAAAAAATCGGGGAGACAAGTTCGAATTCCAGCTGAATTCATTGTATTCACTTATGCACATATATCCATCTCTTCTCTTCAGCTGTGGGATAAATAACGGAACAGATTGGGTTCTATAGACTTGGTTGGCAACCAGTCTACCATAGAAAGTAAAGGCAACCTACTGCGGGATAATCTTCTACTCAGTCAGTCATGTCTCTTTCAAGACATGATCGCCCAAATGTGTATCACATATGGCACTTAACTGACTGACTGAATAGTTGGAAACATCATTAAAACTTCTACTGGGCATAAAGTGGGGGATCAGTTTTTTATTGTTATGATGTAGTATACTGATCCCCCACTAATTACTACTTATTAATATAATACATCTCTTTCCGCTCTAGCTATAAGTAAAATAACAGGACAGATTGGGTTCTATAGCCTTGGTTGGCAACCAATCTACCGTAGAAAGCAATGGCAACCTACTGCGGGAAAATCATCTGTCAATCTTGTACTGCACTTAAATTCCTTTAGTCTTTGTACCATAGAGGAAAGTTCAAAGAATAGTCATTTTTTTGTGAGTGAATATTGCAATAACAATGATTTTTTTTATTCAGAGCCTACTATTTAATCCATTGTTGGGATAAGAAGAAAAGGGACAGAAAAGAGTTCAGGTATACAAATTTTGTTTTTTGAATGCTAAGTTAAGGTTACGCAATAAAAAAGACGTTTTACTAAGTTGGTTCACTGTGTCAGGCTAGACAGTTTTTCTTGACAGAATCTATCTTACATATTTATCATACTTTGATTACTGCGTCTACATCTGGTCTGATGCTCCTGCTGTATATTTAGAGATTCTTTATAAAATTCAATCAAGAATTTGCAATGTTATTGGTCCTTTTCCCTTTCCATAACATAGCTTCACTGTGTCTTTTCTATGTTTTCATTGGTGGAAAGGGGTTAAAGCTGAGATGCCAGGTCAGGACCAAAAACATTGCAGATTTTTCTTTGAATTTTATCAGGAATCTTTCAATTGCAGAATCACTCGACCAGTTGTGGCAGCAATATTTAAAACATGCAAGAACAATAGACATAAATATTCTTATAAATGTATAGATTCTGACGATAAAAATTGTATGACACAATGCAGTGAATCAACTTGTCTAGCAATTGATTAAATATAATCTTTCTGAAAAACTTAATCTGAGAACGTTTAATGACTCACTCTCCTGGAGGGTTAGCATCAGCCATATGGAAGGTGTAAAGGTCCTTTCAGATGATAAGAACAGAGCAGTTTTGTTTTGAAGATTCAATAGGTTGTTATAGCAAAATGCAGCCCACAATGCCAAATACGCGTGGGAGAGACTAAAATCAAGCAGTTACAAAAATTTAAATACCTGGGTAGTGTTCTAACAGAAGATGGAAAATGTGACGCAGAGATTCGAAGGTGAATTGGCATGGTGAAGGAAAAATTCCAGAAGTTGAGTAAAGTATTAAGAAACAATTTCACTAGAAACAAAGAAGAGAGTACTGGATTGCTATGTGATGTCACTTCTTCAATATGGCAGTGAATGTTGGACAATATCTTAGAAGATGAAGAAAAAACTTGAAGCAACTGAAGGCTGCTGTGAATATCATGGATCAAGCATGTGAGCAATGACGATGTTTTGGAAAGGATGGAAACAAAAAGGAAATTTATATTGAGCATCAGGAAGATACAACTAAAGTTCCTGAGGCATGCAATGAGGAAGGAGGGCTTGGAGAACCTGATACTGACAGGCCAGATAGAGGGAAAAAGAGACAGGAGATAACATATTTTAAAGACCTGATCAGGTGGATGACGGAATGAGGGTTATATGGTATAACAGGAGAAAGTGTGCTAAGAACTACCAGAGATAGGGAGACGTGGAAAGCCATGATCGCCTACATCCTCAAAGAACAGGGTACATAGAAGAAGAATATATATGCCAACTGTTTATAAGAAATTATAAGGTGGATATAAAATGGGGGATCAATTCTATATTATAATCAATATATAAACTGATCCTTCATTTTATGGCCATGCTAGTTTCTATACATTTATATTCTAGATTTATGGTCTTCAGCTAGTGGATGGCTGAGCGGGATTTGGGTGTTGGGAAAATAAATTTAAAACTGACTATATGTTAGTCAGTTAAGTGCCATACATGATACATGCTTGGGCGATCATGTCTCGAAAGAGACATGACTGACTGGGCAGATGATTATCCCGCAGTAGGTTGCCATTGCTTTCTGCAGTAGACTGGTTGCCAGCCAAGGCTATAGAACCCAATCTGTCCTGTTATTTAACCCATAACTGGAGGGAAGAGACAGATTAATACCTTTCCCAAGGGTATTTGCGCGTAATGAATGCAATGAATTTAACTGGAATTCGAACTCGGCTCCACCGATTTCTCTTTCCGAGCCGATATCCACTGTACCACAATGCACGTATGTACCTCTTTTATTTTCTGATAATTTTGTGTAGGGATGTCGATATTTATAAAAATTGTCATATTTACACACACACACACACACACACACAAAATCAAAATTATTTTTAAAATTTTTCCCTAAAAGCGAAACACTGCGCCTCCTCGGCTTAACTCTCACAACAGACCTCAAGTGGAATGAATATATAGAATCCATAGCTAAATCCACTGCTAAGAAAGTCAGTTCTCTGTGTAGAGCCAGGAAGTTTTTTCCACCTGAAACAATTCTGCACATATATAGATCTACCATCCGCCCGTGCATACGGCTGCCATATCTGTTTGGGTGCCCCTGCTATTCACCTGGGTGTCTTTGACAAGATCCAGTGGAGAATCTGCAATGTGATAGATCCTGACTTGGCGGCTTGGATACAGTCACTTTTTCACCAGCACAATGTGGCTTCACTGTGTCTCTTCTACAAATACTTTCATGGCTTCTGCTCCGATGAACATAGCTCACTGGTGTCCCCTATATATAAATTTACTTGAGCCACAATATTAGCAACTAGGTCCCACCCTTCTACTGTGAAACCTATAAATTGTAAATCCAAATTTTACTCCAGTAGCTTCTCTCCCACTTCCCACCTGTGAAATTCCCTTCCATTTACTTGTTTTCCCAACAGCTACAATCTCCAAAAATTTAAATGTAAAGTCAATAATCATCTCTTATCTCACTAACCTGCATCCTCTCTCTCGCACTCCTTTCCTCATCCACCCCCCTCTCATAAATATTCTCATCCTTCTCTTATCCACTTCCTGATACCCCCTATAACCTGTCACTCTTTCTCATAACTTTCTTCCTATGTAATCCCCCTGCAAAACAGTGGCAGTAAAATGCCTTGCTTGGGGCGATTTGATTATAAAAAAAAAAACATACTTGTGCTCACTGAATTGTAAGTTTTCTCAGTTCATGATTAGTAAATATAATTTTATTAAATAACAATACCCCTTGACTGCTGCAAATTAATACAGAATTTTAAAAGATTTAAAACTTTATAAATTATTCAAATTAAAATTTTAAATGATCCTGGGTATGACAATAAACTGCATCTGGCAGCAAGGCCTCTAATTTGGAGGTTGTGACTGTTGTTCCCCAGTCCACCTTGACCCAAGGTGGTAGCACCTGTTACGGTCCCAGCTATGGGCAAACATTATTAAAGTATAATAACAGACTTTTATTGTAAAAATTCCAGGAATAGATTTCCGAAAGAAAAAATGTATTAACAGCAATAAATTTTTGAGAGAAAATAAAATATTGCCAGCGATGCATTTTTGGAAAGAGAATACATACCAGCAATTCATCTGACTTTCAATAAAGAACACTTCACAAAAATTTGACAAAGAAAGTTGATCTACAAAACTTCTTACAAAGAATATATACTTTATTCATACAAGTCTGTTGTAAAAATCTTGTCAGCATTAAATAAACTATTGAGTTTGATATACTGTAAGCCAAACTAAAATACAAAGAATTTTAAAAATGATAAGCAGAAAATAGGAGTTATGGATAGTGGCTTGGATTGAGGAGTTGGAGCACTGAGTTTGAATTTGTCGTGTTCATTACATTCACTTAATGGCAAGTGCCAACTGGGGAAAAGTACGAATCTATTCTCTACTAACTATGGGTAAATAGCATGAAAAACTGGGTTCTATAGCCTTGTCTAGCAACCAGTCTAGGAGAAGGAAAATTCAAATCCAACCTGGAGGGAGTTGAGCTCTGTCAGGCCTGGGAAATACCACTACTACTACAACTGTAGTATATGTGGTTTCCCTATGACCCTTATTTGGTTACGATTCATGTCATTGTGAGGCAGAGAATTTCAACATGAAGCAGGTTGTAAATAAAGAAAAAAAATTTTTATAAAGATTTACAAATTTTCATGATTGTTTTAGAAAACGAATGCTTAGAATATAATTCTTAAAGTACAATAAAAGTTTCTTTCAGCTTGAAAATGAAGAACATTTCAGTGTAAAAATTTGACAAAGAAAGTTAATCTACAAACTTCTTACAAAGAATATATATTTTATTTATACAAGTCTATTGTAAAAATCTTGTCAGCATTAAATAACTCACTGAGGGTGATATACTGTAAAATAAACCAAAACTAAAATGTTTAAAATAGAAAAACAATTTTTGCAAGAATTCATTATTCATCAAAAAAATTTTTTTCTTAAGATAATTTTGTCTGTAATATATTCGATTCGTAAAATAATTTGAATTAGATAACATCATAGTTTTATAGCATTTTTTTTTCTCATAATTCAGAGATTTCTTTGACTTTTAAGAAAAATAGTGAAGTGGTTTCCTCCTGCCTTCTCCAACATGTTTGTTTATGATATAGGTGATCATGGCCCTCCTTATCTTTATAATCTGTGAATTGCAATAACTTCTTGAGAAGAATAGTGGAGTGGTTCCCTGCTGTTTTCTCTAACATATCTCTTCACGATGTAGTTGAT
The DNA here is from genome assembly GCA_037127315.1 of Ascarosepion bandense. Taxonomy (NCBI): domain Eukaryota; kingdom Metazoa; phylum Mollusca; class Cephalopoda; order Sepiida; family Sepiidae; genus Ascarosepion; species Ascarosepion bandense. The sequence continues at coordinate 532,941 of JBBBDQ010002378.1, forward strand.
TGTGAGCCTCTACATATTCCTTGATTATCTGTGAATTGCTATGACTTCTTTGGACGGACAGTGAAGTGGTTTCACATTGCTGTCTCGATATTTTGTCAATCAGCATTTTCCTTCTTTTTGGACTAGATGGCATCAAATGTTAAAGTGTTCTATTTTGTTATTTAACCTATAGTTTCAGGGAGGAAATATAGATTCATGCCTTTTTCCAGGAAATTTGGGAAAAATGCTACAGATTGACTTGGAATTTCACTTTCAGCTGCCCACACATCTTGAACAGATTTTTAAAAATATATTGGGCCTGAAGTATTTTCACCACACCTTTCATAGAAATGCGAGGTCATGATAAATGACGAAGTGTCTAGAAATGATTGATTGATATTTATTCATACCTCAGTCGTAATTAGCTTTGGCAAAGAATGACTTACCAAGTAGATATACATGATGTCCTTTTTTTAGCCTTCCTTGAAGACTGAAGAAGAAGGAAAATCCATGACTTTGCTCCATACAAATAAACTATTGTTCGTACTTCTAAAATGGAACAGCTTTTTGGGTATTCAAAGAAAATGCTCACAAGCATGAAAAAACAGCAAGACCATTTTTTACTCAGTGCATAAATCTGATCCATTCTGTTAATGGTCAGAAGCAATAAAAAATATTGTTTAATATATTCCATATATTTCCATGAATAAGATGACCTTTAAATCCAAAAAAAAAACACCCTTAAAAATTTGGGGTAGTCTTGTATGCAATAACCAATAACATACGTAAAAAGATTCTAGATATCCATCTGGATACCCGAGAAGTAATAAACTGATATTAAAAATAATCAAACCATTTCTATTTTATATATTTATTGACATAACTTTATAATAAACTACCTATTTGAAGAATAATTTCATATCAATGAAATTAACTATAACTAATAAAGATCTGGCGACTCGACTGCAGCCACTTTCCCATCGTCGAAATGTGGCCTCCCTCTGTCTCTTCTATAAATACTTTCATGGCTTCTGCTCGGATGAGCTTAAGTCACTGATGCCTCCTCAACAGGTGTTTACCCGTGCAACCAGACTGGCAACTGGGTCCCACCCATTCACAGTCAGGTTAGCCAAATGCAAACGACAATTCTACTCCTGCAGCTTCCTCTCTCGCACTTCCCGCCTGTGGAACTCACTCCCGTATTCTTGCTTTCCTGACGGCTACAACCTCCAGAAATTTAAATGCAAAGTTAATACTCATCTACTAACCACTGGCTTCTAGCTCTCTCCCCTCCCCCATATAACCTTCCCTTTCTCTCCACCTATGTATCTGGCATCGCACCTGCTTTCTCAGCTTTCTATTGTTCCTTTCTAACTAGCTTGTACTCCTCACTCTTTTCTAATTAATCTTTTTACATTTATGTAAACCCCTGCACATCAGTGGCGTTTCCGCCTTGCTCGGGGTGAAATGATTTAAAAAAAAAAAGTACATGAAAAGATTCACATTATCAAATAAACTGATAATCAAACCATTTCTATCTTATATATTTATTGACATAACTTTATAATAAATTGCCTATTTGAAGAATAATTTCATATCAATGAAATCAACTATAACCAATAAAGTACATGAAAAGATTCACATTATCAAACAAACTGATATTAAAAGTAATAAAACCATTTCTATCTTATTTATTACTGCCATAACTTCATTATAAATTGCCTATTCGAAAAATAATTGCATACTGAGGAAATCAACTTGTATCCATGCAAGCTCAGTTGATAAAATGTAAACATCGAGTTATGATTGCATTCAGAGCAATGGAATATACTATTATCATACTGTTATTTACACTATAAAATGGTTGTCAATGAAGTATAAGTAAATGGCCATTAGTACACCAGGCTGTTTGTAACTGTTTAGATATAGGAAATGAGGAAGAAAAAGAAGAATCGGTATTTACAAGAGATCACATGATGAAACATAAGCAAAACAATTTTTGGGGACATGTGTAGGAAAAACATCATATAGAACCGGTTTTGTTATTTTGTTTATTTTAAATCACTAAGGATGCAGTAAATAACGACATTTCCAATAACATCAAATTTAAAAAATCAATAAGCAGTCGTCTTATGCTACAGATACAGGATAAAGTCATTAAAAGTTGCTATATTTTTTGTTTTTTACCTTATCTTATTTAAAGGTTGCCTTATAGGCAGAAATAGATGGTGTGTGTGTGTGTGTGTGCGCAAAAATTCAGATATAAATAAAATATATTGAAAAAGACAATATGAATAAAGACAATTAGAAAACTTTTCTTTAACCCATTTTAACCCAATGTCCTCAGGTTTTAGAACATTAAATTCATTTACAAATCACAAGAATTTTTCTTCCAACCGGGCAATATTTGGAAGGTCATTTTATTGATGAACCAATACGTCCTCACTACCTAATATATAATAATGGTTTTATATAATGTTTTATACCCATTATTTTTTACAGTTTTTTATGCTGTTCTCAAATGAGGACACTGGGTTAAAATGGGTTAAAGGTCATCAAAGGAAGAATTTTTTGATAAAGCAGATTTATCCTTTTGTCTTTGTGCACACACACACACACACATTTTAATTTTTTTTGTTTGCACATTATTTTTAATAGATACTTGTATTTGAGCAGATACTCTATTTTTAATTAAATAGTATATATATATATATATTATGGGATTTAATGGAAATCTACAAAACTGGCATTAGCCAGCATATTTGAATTTTTATTTGTTTAACATTATTATTATTTTTTAATAGGTACTTATATTTGAGTGGAAAGTCTGTTTTTATTTTTTTATGATCTATTCTCTCAAGCTCTTTTCCCACCTACTCCACCCCCATCCTCAGTATCCTCATCCGTCTATTACTCTCCTCCTGACATTTCCTATAACTAACCCCTCTTTTGCATCACTTTCCCCTATGTAACCAAAAGTGGCAGTAGAATGTCTTGCTTGGGGTGAGGTGAATAAATATATATATATATATATTGATTGATTGATTGTTTAATACTTAGTTTTTGGTCCTAATAGGGTTAGACCAGTACACATTTATATTAAAAAGTGTTCTATACAATTATATTGTGAAACTTTTGAATATTTTTCATTTATAAACGAGTTATTTTGTTATCTTGGTTTCCACCCTGAGTGGTTTCTTTAGGTGATTTTTAATAACTGATTTTACCTTTTTTCTTATGAATGCTCTTGTAACGGTGTTTTATTAATGTTACAAGAGCATTCTTAAAAAGAAAAAGGTAAAATTAGTTTTTAAAAATTGCCTGAAGAAACCACTCATGGTGGAAACCAAGGTAGTGAAATGACTCGTTTATAAATGAAAAATGTGTGTGTGTGTGTGTATATATATATATATAGTTGTCAGTCCGTAAACGGTGAGCATAATCCAACAAGATTTCCTTAATATAAATTATTAATAGGTAAATCCATATAGAGAGATCGATGGGTGTTAACCAGAACGATATGAAGTTTATAAAGGAAAGCTCAACACGTCATATTAGTTATAAACTATAGCTGATTTCAATGACCAAAAATTACAGCAGAAATTTTATGCCAGATGGAGGAATATTGTAAACGGCTCTGATGAGATGAGCTGTTTAAGCTCATTGAAATGAACTATAGTTTATAACTAATATGACATGTTGAGTTTTCCTTTATAAACTCTCTCTCTCTCTATATATATATATATATATTGTGTGTATTTTGGCAGCATTTTTTCATTAATGCAGGTTTCATTGAATAATATAGACAAGTTTTGTCTATTAATTTTGTGTAGGATCCGTTCATACCGTCTGATATACTTGATGGTGATGTCGTTAAAAGACAACAAAAATCACAGTATTTGTTGAATTTTTTATCAGGTCTAAGCTTTCGGCTCACATAAGCCATTATCAAAGAGTAAATAATAACACACAGTAAACATAGAACATTTAAGCTATTAACAATAAAGATAATTGAATTGAAAATATAAGTCCATCCCTACCGTGGCGGATGGCCGAAGACAGTGACAAAATAGTGGTGTTGTGGTCCCTGGTCTGATTACAGACATTTGAGTACGTTGTTGGAAATATCGAAATTGATTGTATTCAAACCAGGTTTAAACTGTTTAATGTAGAGTGCTTCGAGGATTTTTAGTTTCTGCTTATTATTTTCTTGTTTGAGTATGTACGTGTTATCAACAAGCGTTTTTCTCAGAAGTGTGCGTTGATAACCGTGTTGTTCTAAATGACGGAATATATTTGAATTTTTATTTAAGTGCAACGTCAGACGCCGTGAGAGCGAATTTGTGGTGTGGCCGATGTAGATATTATTGAGGTTGTTAGAGATACATTCTCTAAATGGACATATGAATTTATATACTACATTGGTCTTTTGCAAATCACTAACGGTGGGGGAAGAGTCGTTGCGGACAAATGAATTAGATGTAGTGGATTTAGTGTAATATATAATGAACTTAATTCTTTTGTTAGAGTCTGTCGGAGAAATATTAGTATTTATGAGTTTTTTTAGGATGTTTTCATCTAGTTGGTAGTTGGAGTGCATCTGGCTACGGTATAAGAGAGTGATATGTTTAGGATTGGTTGGGTTAGTATCATGTGTTGTTTTTTCCATGTTAAGCTTTTTAAGAAAGTAATGTATTTGTTCATCAACTATGTAGTTGGGAAAATTATTATTGATGAGTGTCTGTTTTATGTTTTTTAGTTCACTATAGAAGATATGATTTGTAGATGAATTGACTTTTGCACGGTATAATAGATTTTTTATAATGGCTATTTTGTAATAGTGGGGGCATTCACTAATATAATTGAGTGTGGAGGGATTTTTATTAGTAGGTTTTTGATACGGTGAGATAGTAAATTTATTGTTGTCAGTGTTAATTAATATATCAAGAAAAGGAATTTTGTTATCTTTGCTAAGTTCATAAGTAAATTTTAAAACTGAGTTATTTTGAAACTGTTTTTGAAGTTGTAAGATTTCATTAGTATTTTTAATTGATAGTAGGATATCATCAACATATCTTAGATATATTGATGGTTTTGTAAATTTTGCAAAGGTAGTATTTTCAAGGTTAGACATGTAGAAATTACTAAAAATCGGACCAAGCACTGAACCCATGGAGACTCCGTCACGTTGTATATATATAGTGTTGTTTGGATCAACAAAAGGCACTTCAGTAGTACAAGCTAGTAGAATTTTTCTTAGGATGTTGGGATTAATTTTGAGTGGGGGTAATGAAGGATTACTGTAAACATTTCTTATAATTATATCAATAGTTTCACTGACGGGTACATTAGTAAAAAGGTTTTCCACATCAAGTGAAGCTATGATTTCATTATTAGGTTTTTCACTCTTGAGGATTTGGATTGCCTCTAGGGTTGACTTTATGCTGTATTTACTCGGAAGGTAGGGTGTGATAAGCTGGTTAATATGTTTAGTTAACTGGTATACAGGAGTAGGAATTTGGGATATGATAGGGCGGAGAGGATAGTTAGGTTTATGAGTTTTTATGGTTCCGTATATGTAACCAGGTTTATAGTCACCAATAATTTTAGGGAGTTTTAAGGAATTCTGATCAGCGTTGTTGGCACTAATGAGTTTATTAAGTTTAGATTTTAGTTGGTGTGTCGGGTTTTTGTTAATTTTTTTAAATTTTGTGTGGTCATGGAGTATGTGGTTGAGTTTTGTGTTGTAATCTGATTTGTTAAGTACAACAAAGATGTTAGCCTTGTCAGCTTTTTTTACAATTATGTGAAGGTGGTTGCGTAGTTCGTGCGCGGCACTTTTTAGTTGTTTCGATAGAATTTTTGAGGAGCTTCTGCTTTTATCATGGCGATCTTTGATTGCCTCAGCCTTAAGTAGATCTTTCAGTTCGGGTTTAACGGTTATAAGTTTTTCATCTTGTAATTTAGTGATGCTTTGATAGAGCGTTTCTATTTCAATTTTTTTAGTAAGCTGGTTATACTTACGGTATATATGGCAGTTAGGTCCAAGGTTGAGTAATTCTTCTTGGTGCTTAGTTAGTTGGTGGTTGGAAAGATTTATGAATTTATCGAATTTTTTGGGAAGAGTGATCGTGCCATTGTATAGTGAATTAAGTTTTTTGACAATTTTAGCACGGTGTTCAGCTTCAGATTTTGCGGTGATTTTGGATAGTCTGAGTATTATTTCTTCTAGTTGGTTTGAGGTAGTTATATCTTTCAGTTTGTTGTAGAGGTCATGTTTGTTCTTGTATAATGTGTCAAGATTTTCTTTCGCTATTTCAATTTGCCTTTTCACAAGGCTCCATTTATATTTCAAGGTGGTGATGGTGTGTTGGGCTGCTGGATCATGTAATTTAAATTGTGTGTATTTTGGCAGCATTTTTTCATTAATGCAGGTTTCATTGAATAATATAGACAAGTTTTGTCTATTAATTTTGTGTAGGATCCGTTCATACCGTCTGATATACTTGATGGTGATGTCGTTAATATATATATATGTGTTTATATATATATAAACAGTACATTATAATTCCCAACGGCCTTAATCATTTTGGAAAATAGCTATCTTCTGGCAGGAATTGAACCTGCAAACTCTCATACCAGAGAGAAGATTAAGATTATATATATATACCAGCCTGAATATTTTTGAGAAATTTTTGTTAAGAAAATAGGTGTCATTCAGCAAGATTCAAACTGTGACTCCTAACAACACAGCAAAAGCTGTCAATTGATCTGATGCATCTTAGACCGCTTGGCCACAAATGATTTCACAGTCTAAACGAAGTCATTTAAATCTTACAAACACTAATTTCTGATTTCTCAAAATATTCATCTCTGTTCTAAAAGCTTATCTTAATGTAAACAATGTTATGGAAAGTTTTAGAGATTTGTGAAATGGATTAACAGCCAATTGACACATTTTTCCAAAAAAATTTCTCAAAAATATTCAGGTCAGTAGATATATATAAATGTGCTGTTTAATTAAAAATAAAGAATCTACTCAAATACAAGTATCTATTAAAAATAATGTTCAAACAATTCAATTAAAATATGTCAGTTGTTAATCCATATATATATATTTGCTAGCAGTATAGCCCGGTGTTGCCCGGGTGTAATGAAAGCTTTAAAACTAATCCATGGTCCTGGAGCTCAGACTCTTTGTACGTTGGCACGAAAGACGAAAAAGCAATAGTTTTTTCCAGTTAAAGTGAAACCAAAGACTGAAAGAAAAATGAATGGATATAAGTCAAATTTTGATTTCCTGGTATCGATATCAAATAAGTTTTTTTCGTCATAAACTGAATTTTGAAGGCTAAATAAGTCCTCTAAGTAAATAGTATCATGGCTGAAACTAAGAACTACAATTATACCTACTTATAGCCAAACCTGAAGCAAAAACTAAAATAAAAGGGCTGAAAAAAATACAGACAAACAGGCAAATAAACAGACACACACACAAACATCTTGCCTTTTATATATATATATATATTATTGATTTTCTGCACTATTGTAAGAACTGCAACCTTGAAACTTCTGAATATCGTTTCTTATGTCTTTGTCTATGAGTGTATCAAATTTGATTAAAATCGGACCACTCCTTCTATAACCCAATTTTTTCGATTATCGATTTTCAATATTTATCGGGGGTACCTCGACACAAAACCTAGCTAAGAACACTCGCAGATGCTTATAGTACAACTGTGTAAATTTTCAGGAAAATTGGTTCAGCCGTTTCGGAGTCTGTAGGTAACAGACAAAGTTCCATTTATAAATAAGTTTAGATTTAGATTATATGCGCTAAAAAGACTGCCTTCTTCCACCGAACGCCCCGTGGCCCAGGGGTAGAGTCGCCGACTGACGCCAATTCGGTCGGGTTTTGAGCCTAGGTTATGTAGCAATCAGTCTAATCGTACTGATGGGCTGTGATAGAGCAAAACATATCTGTCTGTGGATGACAATATTAGATATATATATATATATATATATATATGTGCACACATGCCCTTGTTCAAATTAATTGAAACAACTGCTTTAGTTTCCTTTTCACCATACAATCAGTTTTAGATGCACTGGAGATTAGGTCATTTGCAGTGATGTGCAGTAATATGAAACTATTTTCAGGGTGTATGATGAAATTTGTTTGACCTTAAAAATGTTGCATCATCTCTGATTGCATCAGATTTTTATCACACCCACACATTATTGTCTCAACTGTCGATTAGTTGTCTTACAGCCATTGTCTGTAATGGACCTTGCTCCAAGGAAGAGTACAAAAAATGTAATACTGCATGAACACACTGGCAAACCTTACAGAGAAATTACGGATATTGTTGATGTTGTTGCTGTTTTGTTTTTATGGCAAATCAACACCTCGGCTGGTCATTTATTGCAAACTAAAGTTTATTTATTTATTGCTGGTAATACCTTTTTCTTTCAACAATTTATTGTTGTTTATATAAGTTTTTGTGTCTAGTAATACATTTTTCTTTTCAAGTATCAAGATTCATTGGGATTTGTTTTTAAGGGCAGGGTTCCCAAGTTCGACCCTTGTTATTTAACCCATAAATGGAGGGAAGGGATGGATTAATACCTTTCCCAAGGGTACCAGTGCTTAACTGAATGCAGGGTATTCAACTGGAATTCGAACTCGGCTCACCGATTTCTCTTTCTGAGCCGACATCCACTGCACCACAACGCACATCCGTCACTATACGCTTACAGCAGCTGGTATTCCCAAGCGGTCACCCATCTAAGTACTGACCAGGCTCAATGTTGCTTAACTTCAGTGATCGAGCGAGAACCAGTGTATTCAACGTGATATGGCCGTAAGCACGCACATCCGTCACTAAACGATTACAGCACCTGGTATTCCCAAGCGGTCACCCATCTAAGTACTGACCAGGCTCAACGTTGCTTAACTTTGGTGATCAAGTGAGAACCGGTGTATTCAACGTGATATGGTTGTAAGCACGCACATCCGTCACTAAACACTTACAACACTTGGTATTCCCAAGCGGTCACCCATCTAAGTACTGACCAGGCTCAACGTTGCTTAACTTTGGCGATCAACAACGTGATATGACCGTCAGCACGCACATCCATCACTAAACGCTTACAGCACCTGGTATTCCCAAGTGGTCACCCATCTAAGTACTGACCAGGCTCAACATTGCTTAACTTTGAGTGAGAACCGGTGTATTCAATGTGATATGACCGTCAGCACGCACATCCGTCAATAAACGCTTACAGCACCTGGTATTCCCAAGCGGTCACCCATCTAAATACTGACCAGGTTCAACATTGCTTAACTTTGGTGATCGAGCAAGAACCAGTGTATTCAACGTGATAGGCCGTAAGCCGGATATTGTTGGTCTCAGCCTTTCAACTGTTAGTCGTGTCATCAGGGCGAAGAAACAAACTGGATCCATCAGTCTAAAATGTAAACAAAACTGCAGTCAGAGAGAAAAGCATTGTCAAGAGACAACGTATATTTGATCATGGAAAGTGTGAAAGATCCTAGGAAGACATTATTTGTTTTATTTCAGTTAATTTGCACAAAGGTCTATACGATTAATACAAACAGAATTTGTTGCTCAGCCGATAGATGTTATATTCAGTACTTCGCCTTGGAAGTTTTGTAGATTCAATTTTTCGTAATTATTTGATCCACTCATCAGGGGGTTTCAGTAATTGACTGCAGATTTTCTCATTTTTCATTATTTTTATGCGCTAATTGGGATACTACTTTTATTGGGGTTAGGTTGATTGCTTTTCTTTTTTTGTATGTGGAAGCATTGGTGTGTGTATGCGTGTATTTGCATATATGTCAAACGTTATGGTTATTTCTTCAGTTCATCATTTTCACATGTGTGTGCATATATGATAATGATGATTGGCAAAAAGTATGAAATTGAAATGAAAGTGGAGTACATCTCACCTCAAAACCTGACCAAATAGACTTTGCAGTCCATGTCCTTCAGAGAGGCAGTTGCAAGTTTGACTTCAGGGATGATCTCCTGACTACTGAGTACAGCTCTGCATGATTGACCCAGCTGCACCTGATATGTGTGTACGAGGTGGGGAGACTGACTGGTAAATAAAAATTCACTCCAAGAGTCAGCTCATGTTTTCAACTAATAATATTAATAAGAAATACTAGTTAAAAAATTAATTTAAAAAAAAATATATGTGAAGTAAATTTAGGTTAGATAAAGCCTGAGAGCCACTTCGTGTAGGGGTTACTGTTTTCAACTAATAATATTAATAAGAAATACTAGTTAAAAAATTAATTTTAAAAAAATATATGTGAAGTAAATTTAGGTTAGATAAAGCCTGAGAGCCACTTGTGTAGGGGTTACTGTTTTCAACTAATAATATTAATAAGAAATACTAGTTAAAAAGTTATTTTTAAAAAAATATATGTGAAGTAAATTTAGGTTAGATAAAGCCTGAGAGCCACTTGTGTAGGGGTTACTGTTAAAATGGTAATGCTATGAGGTGAGTGGTATAAATAAAAGAAAAGGTGATAGAAAGCTTACCTTGAATTCCTTGATTAAATCCAAAGAAGAATCAGCAATATTATTGGCCCTGATCTGGTAGATCAGCTTCAATCATTTTCCAACTGCCATAAACTTTTGTGTCTTTTCTATAAATACTTTCATGGTAATTGTCCGGTTTTACCTAGACTCTTTTACGCTACTAAACTAGCGTCAAGATATCATCAATTTACAGTTGAGCTGGTTAGATGTATTTGTAAATTTTTTTATTTATTTATTTACTAGCACTATAGCCCAACATTGCTTGGGTGTAATGAAAGCTTTAAAACTAATCCATGGTACTGGAGCTCAGACTCTTTGGACGTTGGCACAAAAGACTAAAAAGCAATAGTTGTTTCCACTTAAAGCGAAACTGTAGACGGAAAGAAAAATGAATGGATGTAAGTCAAATTTTGATTTCCTGGTATCGATATCAAATCTTCTGCACTATTGTAAAAACTGCAACCTTGAAACTTCTGAATATCATTTCCTATGTCTTTGTCTATGAGTGTATCAAATTTGATTAAAATCGTACCACTCCTTCTATAACCCGATTTTTTTGATTATCGAATTTTGATATTTATCGGGGGTACCTCAACACAAAACCTAGCTTAGAACACTTGCAGACGCTTATAGTACAACTGTGTATATTTTCAAGAAAATCGGTTCAGCCTTTTCGGAGTCTATAGGTAACGGGGACACACACACACACACACAGACAAAGTTCCATTTATAAATAAGTTTAGATTAGATTTATTTTTTAAAAATCTCATCCCAAGCAAGGCATTATACTGCCACTGTTGCACAGGGGGTTACATAGAGGAAGTGATGAGAAAGAAGGGTTAGTTACAGGAAATATCAGGAGGAGGGTAATAGACGGATGAGGATACTGAGGCTGGGGGTGGAGTAGATGAAAAAAGAGCTTGAGAGAATGGATGCGAGTTAGTGAGATAGATGTCTATTGACCTTACATTTAAATTCCTGGAGATTGTAGCTGTCAGGGAAGCAAGTATATGGAAGGGAATTCCGCAGACGAGAAGTGTGAGAAAAGGAGCTGTTAGAGTAAAAATTGCGGTTACATTTTATCGGTTTCACTGTAAAATAGTGAGATCTAGTTGCCAGTCTAGTAGCTCATGCAAATTCATACATAGTGGGCACCAGAGAGCTCACTTCATTGAAGCAGAAACCATGTAAGTATTTGTAGAAGAGGCAGAGAGAAGCCATGTCATGCCGGTGAGATAGCGACTGCAGATTTATATATGTACAGGATGAACTCAGACGGGAAAAACTTCCTGGCCCTGCACAGTGAACCGACCTTCTTTGCAGCGGATTTAGCCATAAAAGTATTTGTAGAAGAGGCACAGGGAAGCCACGTCACACTGGTGAGATAGCAACTGCAGCTTAGCTGCCAAATCGATACCAATCATATTACAGATTCTCCGTAGGATTTTGTCAAGAACCTTGAGGTGAATAACGGGCAATCGATCAGATGTGGCAGCAGTATTCAATATACGAGTGGATGCTAGATTTGTATATGTGCAGGATGGACTCAGATGGGAAAAACTTCCTGGTCCTGCACAGTGAACCGACCTTCTTTGCAGCGGATTTAGCAATGGATTCGATATGCTAACACTTTCTTTTCTTGCTTGTGTAATGTAATTCTGGCTCCATCTTTTCCAACCAACTTTAATCTGCAAAAATATAAAGAAAATCTCTAAAAAATCTATTTGTTACAGAATAACTTCCGAAAATTTCAATAAAATCTTACAATTCTGATTTTTTCATGTCACCAATTTTAGGATTTTATTGCTCATCCCAAAGTAGAGGTTGACCAGACTGAGTAGAAAGTGAATGTATGATACCAGTGTTATTTTCAATTCAACTGTTTCTGCCTGTGCCTTATTTTAAATGACACTAGCATGTGTAAGTCCCTCACATGCAATATAGACATGCATGGACATTATTTACACACATGCAAAGTCACACACAGACATTGCATGACAGAATGACAGTCATTTCTTTTATAATATACACAGACATGACAGAATTGAATAGACGCTCACAGAAACTGATTATTTTATTATACAAGTAATTAATACAAATGAAGTTATTATAACTGGTCATAAATTTAATAACTAATTCTTGGTTGACGTCCCCTTTGCTTTTTTTAATGCACGGACCCTTCTAGGCATGCTAGCGATGAGTTCACGAATATCATCTTGAGGAATTTCTTGCCATGTTTCACACAATAATCCAAAAAGTTCAGGCTTAGAAGATGGCTTCCTGTTTTTTTTTTGTGGGGTTTTCGATCTAATATATTTTTTTTTTAATCATATCACCCCGAGCAAGGCGGTAACGCCACTGAAGTGCAGGGGGGTTACGTAGGAGTGAAAAGATTGGAAAAGAGAAAGCCGGAAACCACATCCTAAACAAGGAACAAGGGATGAGCCTCTTCGCCTGTTCAATAGACGTGGGTGGAGTGTGAACCGGGCGATAGTTTAGTCTATCTACTCCAATTGAAAAAAAAGAAAAGAGTGCAAAGATTGGAAAAGAGAAAGCCGGACACCACATCCTAAACAGGAAACAAGGGATGAGCCTCTTCACCTGTTCAATAGACATGGGTGGAGTGTGAACCGGGCGATAGTTTAGTCTATCTACTCCAATTGGAAAAGAAAAAAAAAGAGTAAAAAGATTGGAAAAGAGAAAGCCGGGAACCACATCCTAAACAGGAAACAAGGGATGAGCCTCTTCACCTGTTCAATAGACGTGGGTGGAGTGTGAACCGGGCGATAGTTTAGTCTATCTACTCCAATTGGAAAAGAAAAAAAAAGAGTAAAAAGATTGGAAAAGAGAAAGCCAGAAACCACATCCTAAACAGGGAACAAGGGATGAGCCTCTTCACCTGTTCAATAGACGTGGGTGGAGTGTGAACCGGGCGATAGTTTAGGCTATCTACTCCAATTGAAAAAAAAGAAAAGAGTGCAAAGATTGGAAAAGAGAAAGCCAGAAACCACATCCTAAACAGGGAACAAGGGATGAGCCTCTTCACCTGTTCAATAGACGTGGGTGGAGTGTGAACCGGGCGATAGTTTCCAATTGGAAAAAAAAAAAGAAGAGTAATATGCCCCAAACGTGTTCAATAGGGTTAATATGCGGGGACTGACTTGGCCATGGAAGTTTATTGATCCCATTTTGTCTCAACCTCTTTGGTGAATTGTACAATCACTCTATTTAACAGTAGAAAGGGGTATTGAAAGATTTTCAGATATTTTTCTTTAACTAAGACCACCTTCATGTTGGCCCATGATATGTCCTCACTGAAATTTGGATAGGTCTGATGCTCCTTTGGTTCGTGGCATGTTCCAGTATTTTTTTTCTGCAATTTTAATCAAATAATCTATGTTAATTTATCTTGGTTACTAAAAAAAAATCAGAAATAAAATTTATCTTGATGTCTATTCAATTCTGTCACGTCTGTGTAGATTTATAAAAGAAACACTAAGAATTTCTATAGTAAACAAAACATGTATTTGTTAAGCTTTTATCCAAAATATATCCAAATGTCTTTAATATGCTGTGTCCCTTTAGGACGTGGGCGATCACTTCTCTCCACAACTTCCTATACCTTGTAGCTGTAAGCAATGTTTATTGCCTTTCTATCCCTCCCAGTCCGTGTTCTGCAACTAAATTACATAAACTTGTTAGTTATGTTACCACTCGCAGTTTTTTTTCAGATATGAGCAATCATGGCTCTCCACAAAATCCTACCCTTCATAGCTATAAGCAGTGTTTGTCTTCTTACTATCCCTTCCAATACTTGTTCTGCCATTCATTTACACAAGCTTGTTAGCTATGTTACCACTCAGTTTCCCTGCGAGATATGGGCAATCGTGGCTCACCACAACTTCCTGTCCTTTGTAGTTCATTTATCTCCTTAATATTATTTCCATACTTACTGTTTTCCTCTGTCTCTTTTGTCCTCTGTGTGTCAAATTTTCTAAACCTTCTTTCATCATTATATGATTTTTGTTAGTGAAATTAAACCGAAATAGCAACTGTAAAATGCCGGCAGTAATGAACAAAAAGATGGCAGGGTGACACATTCTGAATGATCGCGAACTTAACACAGAATTTTAAAAACAATCTTGAACGTGGACCAATAAGGAAATAGTTTGTCTCTAAGCTAGTTTGACACATCATCACTTATCTACGTAATTATCTGTAAGCTAAATTAATTTATATTTCTTCCTGTGAGGTCTCTGTATAATGATTGTGGGGTAAACTTTAACGTGAAGCAAGCAGGTAGATCAGAGGCAGAAATCACATCAAAGATTTTTGTCCAAAGGAAGGCTCAGTCCCTAAATCAAGGTAGGGTAGAGGTGCCCTCCTGACCGACCCTTGTATAGGGATGTAAGAAACAACAATATGCTTAACAGTTCTATCAAATATAAAGAGATCAGGACCCTTGTAAAGGGAGATGTTAATTACTGAAGCATGCTTTTGCCTTTTTTTTTTCCCTTTTTTTGAAGATGGAAGGACAAGAGGGTGATTGTGCTTTCATGTATGTTCAACAAAGCTTATTTAGAATCTGTATATGTGAGCTTAGCAAATTAACACAAATGTTTAAAGAGCAACAGTGATATTTGTACGTATGTGTGTGTTTATTATAACCGTTATTTATAGTGAGGGACCTGTTTGAGTTTCTAAACCTGTTATTATCTATTAAACTCTGAGATCTTTTCTGTTAATTCCCACCAAATAATGTAAAGTTATTTATCACAAATATTAACTCCAAGAAATTACAAATTTTAAATTAAAGTTTCTTTAAAGTTTAAAATTGTTGTGAGGCAATCTAAACAAATTTTGATCTAAAATACAATTTCAAAAGAGTGCCAAAGTTTTTTGAAATTGTATTTTAGATCAAAATTTGTTTAGCTTGCCTCACAACAATTTTAACCCTAAGAATGAAAAATTACCAAAAATCAGTTTTCATATTTCTTGAGTGCAGATGATAACTAAGTTGCTTACAATTAAATTTTACAGTTTAAAAAAATATGTTATTGTTTTTGTTCACGTGTTTGTAGTTGCTGTTGGTTAAGTTATGAAGAAAAAGTTTGATATGGTAGGAGAGTAAAAAATTTGGAAAGCTATTATTGACAAATGTTTCAAATTGTGGAGTTCTTTGAAGAAAAGTGATTGAGATAAGGATGTGTGTGGGTGGTGCAGTGGATATCAGCTCGGAACGAGAAATCGAGGAACCGAGTTCAAATTCCAGTTGAATTCCTTGCATTCACTTACGCGCAAATACCCTTGGGAAAGGTATTAATCTGTCTATTCCTTCCAGTTATGAGTCAAATAACAGGACAGATTGGGTTCTATAGCTGTTGTTGGCAACCAGTCTACCGCAGAAAGCAATGGCAACCTACTGCGGGATAATCTTCTGCCCAGTCAGTCATGTCTCTTTCGAGACATGATCGCCCAAAGCGTGTATCACGTATGGCACTTAACTGACTGACTGAATGTAATAGAAATATAATTAAAACTTCGACTGGGTATAAAGTGGGGGATCAGTCTTATATTGTTATGAAGTAATAAACTGATCCCCCACTAATTACTACATAATAATATAATACAGCTCTTCCCCTTCTAGCTATGAGTCAAATAACAGGATAGATTGGGTTCTATAGCCTTGTTCGGCAACCGGTCTACCGCAGAAAGCAATGGCAACCTACTGCGGGATAATCTTTTGCCCAGTCAGTCATGTCTCTTTCGAGACATGATCGCCCAAGCTTGTATCGCATATGGCACTTAACTGACTAATTGAGATAATGAATTCTTGTATGTCCTCATGAGGAAATTAATAACATCAACTTTGTATCTACAAGAACATTGACTAATAAATTTAAGATGGTAAGAATTTTTGTGAGTGGGTTTTTTATTTACTGAACTAGCAAAAGTATTATTGCTAGAATCGACAAGAGCATCAAAAAAATAAGTTTGTTTTTTTGGCTAAGCTCATATGTGAAGTTGAGATTTTCAGTTTTGTTTAACTGCATATCAACTTCTGTGGGTTATTTAATGCTAAAATGTAGGGTTTTAAGATACGTTTTTTTTAATGTTTGGTTATAGTAAGAAGGTTGATTTCGTCAGATTTTGATGAAATGTTTTCTTTTAGAAACTGAAAAGGTCTTGTAGTTTTGTATTTAAAAATGTATTGTTGCTAATAATTTTTTCCTTCAAAAATGTGTTCTGGTAATATATTTTTCATTAAAAAATGTATATTTTTCTATAAACGTCTATTTTTATAGTTTCATAGTGTTTTGATCCCAGTTTGGGGGTTAACTTTTTGCCCATAGCTAGGACCCTAACAGGTGCTACCACCTCGGGTCAGGGTGGACCTGGGAACAACAGCAACTAAGAGGTGGTTCTATGCTCCTCTGACATATATATATGTGTGTGTGTGTGTGTGTGTGTGTGTATAAATATATCCAGATACTGTATTTAGGTAGCTGTCCTTTATTTAAATATGTTATTATGAAACACACCTATTCCTCAGATAATGGACTCTCCTTCCTATATTAATAAGAGTTAACAGGAAGTTAACTCGAGAAGTTCTTGGGAAGTTCATAGGAATTCTTAGAAGTTCTAGAGAGTTCTTTAGAGTTCTATTGGAGTTCAGTAGAACTACTAGGCAGTTGATATAGTTGGCAGTTAGCCGAAATACAAAGGAGTCAGCTTACAGTGGAAGATTACCAAGTTCCTAAAATTTTGGGTGCATTAAGTCGATTAGCAACCGACATAACATGATTATAACCTTCAGTGTGAAAACTACTCCACAACAAAATATATTCTCTTAAACAAAATAAAGGATGTCTATTGATCCTTTTGATGAGATTCTCCTGATATCAAAATAATTGCTTTATTTCAGGTTGAAATATGCAAAGGTTCTTTTTAAAATGAAGCTTTCAACAATGCGAATGCTAGGTTATTTATTTCTGGATTTTCAATCTTCTTTCCTTGAAAACAATCAGTGATGTAGTTGGATCTCAGCCTTTACTTTTGCTAAGAACCATTGCACATTTTCTCCCAAAGGCATGAATAAAAATGCGACTCTGATCAAAGGAGAATACTATTTCCTAAGACAAAGATATTTAGAGACTAGATTGTTTTCAAAGTCAACCACTGTAAATTTACTCCCTGGCTCTAATAACATTTCATCATTCCTGACAGATCTTCTGTTATTACAGCGTGTGATACCCCCCCCCCCCCCAACAAATGTGTTGGAAACTAAGAGAAAAAAGAAATCTAAAGGAAAAACTAAAATGCGTGATCATCGGTAAAAAGAGCAGCCCAAAATGCCAAATAAAGGTCGGAGATACTAGAATCAAGCAGGTACAAAAATTTAAATACCTGGGAAGTGTTCTAACAGAAGACAGAAAGTGTGACACAGAGATCCGAAGGCGAATTGACATGGTGAAGGAAGCATTCCAGAAGTTGAGTAAAGTATTAAGAAACAGGACAATTTTGCTAGAAACAAAGAAGAGAATACTGGATTGCTACGTGCTGTCAGTTTTTCAATATGGCAGTGAATGCTGGACAATATCATCAAAGATGAAGGAAAAACTTGAAGAAACTGAAATATGGTTCTCCAGAAGGATGCTGCGAATATCATGGATCGAACATGTGAGCAATGATGAGGTCTTGGAAATGATGGAAACAAAAAGGAAATTAATACATCAGGAAGAGACAGCTGAAGTTCCTGGGACATGCTATGGGGAAGGAGGGCTTGGAGAACCTGATACTAACAGGCTAGATAGAGGGTAAAAGAGACAGAGGAAAGCAATGGATAACATATTTGAAGGACCTAATCAGGTGGATGACGGAATGAGGGTTGCATGGTTTAACAGGAGAAGGCATGCTCAGTGCCACCAGGGATAGAGAAATGTGGAAAGCCATGATCGCTTACATCCTGAAGAGACAGGGCACACAGAAGAAGAAAGGAAATCAGCTAGATTATATATAAAAAAAAAATTTAACCTTCCCAGCATCCCTTATTTATATGCATGTGTAGTTGCTCCAATGTAACCAAATTTAGTTCGGTAAATTTTTGTTTCAAATCCCGTCACTTTTCCCCTTCAAATTTATCCAATATAGCATTATCTCTGTGCAAATATATATGCTGAACTCAAATCAACTGTTAGTTATTGAAGAAACTTACCTTTTTTTTATCTAAATGTCCATAAAAAAACGAACTATATCTTGCACTTTTTCTCTCTTGTAATTCTCACAAAGTCATGTACTTAACTGCAGAATGATGAACTGTGCATGTGATCAAATTTTTTGCACTATTTTTCTTCATTTACTGATACTTCCGGCGATGTACTTCCCGTAATTAAAGTAATGCACTATTGTATTTCTACGCTTGTTACTCTCAAAACAGGAAGTACATCGCCGGAAGTTTCAGTAAAGGAAGAAAAACAACCAAAATTCGACAGGAAATTCTGCCTACGTAGAACGTCATTCTGCAGTTAATTACATGACTTTGTGAGAAAAAGTGCAAGATATAGTTCGTTTTTTTATGGACTTTCAAAGCAAAAAAGGTAAGTTTCTTCAATAACTAATTTTTGATTTGAGTTCAGCATATACATTTGCACAGAAATAATGCTATTTTGGATAAATTTGAAGGGGGAAAAGCCGTCGGAACCTAAAACGAAAATTTACCTTTAGTCCAACAAATTCTTAAAGAAATGTCACAAGGAAAATTATTCCATTTTGTCATACATTTTTTTTCAATTTGTCATACATTTTCTCCTCTTATATGTGTTGTATCCCGGTGGTGGGGGGGATAAACAGAGAAAAGAATAGTGCCAGAAATAACTCTTAACACAGAGTATATATAAATAGAGATTTATTATACGTTAGTACAATAAACCAAATACAAGTAGACCAACGAACAGTTAACACGAATAACACTTATGAAGGCAATGTCTCTGCATAGGACATATGCGTCCATCTTGAGAAGAAAGCTTCTGTCTAGTGACGTCTAACCCACGTCTAAGGTCGATGGCTGTCGACTCTCGTATAATGATGGATAATCTTGATCACTCCCATGTAATGACGAAGACTCTCATATAGTCACGAACACACTATGTCTCTCTCTAACGCCCTCTCTCTCTTTCCTGTAGTTCGTTCCCGTCGCGGTCTTTTATGACCCGGGCCATACCCATTGCGGGTTAGAACCAGGATATTCCTCTACAACAATATGCATATTAATCATTTTGCGCCAAGGCAATAAAGCCATTAAGAAACAAGAGGTTACTGAATACTAGAGAACGTGAAAAAAAAAAGGATAACACTGTTAAGGAGAGAGTAGAATAAAAGATGTGTGTTGTGTTGCAGTGAATATTGGCTTAGAGCAAGAAATCAGAGAAAATCTGTGGGAAAATCTTCCACCCAGTCTGTCATGTTTCTTTCAAGACATGATCACCCAAGCATGTATCATGTATGGCACTTAACTGAGCTAAACTTATTTATAAATGGAACTTTGTGTGTGTCTGTATCCGTTACCTATAGACTCCGAAATGGCTAAACCGATTTTCTTGAAAATTTACACAGTTGTACTATAAGCATCTGCCAGTGTTCTTAGCTAGGTTTTGTGTCGAGGTACCCATGATAAATATCGAAAATTGATAATCAAAAAAATTGGGTTATAGAAGGAGTGGTCCGATTTTAATCAAATTTGATACACTCAGAGACAAAGACATAAGATACGATATTCAGAAGTTTAAAGCTTGCAGTTCTTACAATAGTGCAGAAAATCGATAATATATATATATATATATAAAAGGCAAGATACCGGGTCTGATCAAAATCAGTTTTTCAGCCCTTTTATTTTAGTGTTTTCTTCGGGTTTGGCCCTAAATAGGTATAATTGTAGTTCTTAGTCTCAGCCATGATACCATTTACTCAGAGGACTTATTTAGCCTTCAAAATTCAGTTTACGACGAAAAAAACTTATTTGGTATCGATACCAGGAAATCAAAATTTGACTTACATCCATTCATTTTTCTTTCAGTCTACAGTTTCGCTTTAACTGGAATCAACTATTGCTTTTTAGTCTTTTGTGCCAACGTCCAAAGAATCTGAGCTCCAGTACCATGGATTAGTTTTAAAGCTTTCATTACACCCGGGCAACGCCGGGCTATACTGCTAGTGTGTTATAAAAAAGAGCAATACAGTTGATATTATGTAGTGTTTATATTGAAGTTTCTTTAAGAGAATGGGAAACGTAATCTACTAGCAATACTAACAAAATAGAATATCTTTGATTGACTAATTTATTCAAATATTAAGATGTTTGGACATTAATGATGTTTTAACAGAAAACTAATATACCTTGAAGTTATTTGTGCAGCAGATTGTTCGGAAAATAATTACATTTTAGTAAGGAATAAAAACAAATATAATTGAATTTATTTGAATATTATACAGTGAGCCCCCCCCCCCCATATTTGTGGGGATTAGGGACTAGAGTTGGCCATGAATAGTTAGAATCCATGAATAATTGTAACTCCCTCCACTCAAAGTGTTTATAAGTACCTATTTTGATTGTTAAACACCTCATATGCTTTAAACATTTATCTTAAAAACATTTCAGACCCTTTTTAAAACATTTTTGAAAAATAGTTCTGTATTAGTGACCATAAACTTAGCATAAATTTTCTTTCATACATACAATAACCATTTTTAATTATTCATAGATCGATAAAACATTTTCTAAAAAAAGAAGGCTTATGGCCTATCACGTTGAATACACCGGTTCTCACTCGATTACTGAAGTTAAGCAACGTTAAGCCTGGTCAGTACTTAGATGGGTGACCACTTGGGGATACCAGGTGCTGTAAGCGTATAGTGACGGATGTGCATTGTGGTGCAGTGGATATCGGCTCGGAAAGAGAAATCGGTGAGCCGACTTCGAATTCCAGTTGAATATCCTGCACTCACTTAAGCACTGGTACCCTTGGGAAAGGTATTAATCCATCCATTCCCTCCAGTTATGGGTTAAATAACAAGGGTAGGACTTGGGGACCCTGCTCTTAAAAACAAATACCAATGAATCGTGAAAAGAAAAACGTTGTCAAAATAAAATAACCTTACTCAAAATCACTGGTTATGACCTTAAAATGATCCCATAAGGATTGATAGGTTGTTAAGCCTCAAAAACAAACAAACAAAATCTAAAAAAAGAACCGTGATGGTACCCCCAGACTTAGCATAAATTTTCTTCCATACATACAGTAACTGTTTTCTTTTAAGCATATATAGGTACAACTATTGAAAATATTAAAATGCGTAGATGTACGGTAGTGACAATCAAAAATACTTAATAATAATTCTGCTACTTAGGCTCCTTGCCAGAAGCCTTAAAAGAAGTTGGTAATTTAGGCTGCATCTTAGAGCGTATGCAAAAAGAAAAACACAAAAGTGACTTCGCAAAGACTTACAGAACACAACACAAGTAAACTAGTCAGATCTATGGCTCCTGCCAAAGTTGCCGTGCATTTTGCATATCAACAATGAGCATCAGTCTTGTACCGCCATCCAATCACCAGCCAATAGCATTCAAGTATTGGAGAAAACATATGCACACACCCAACTGTTGCAACACTTTTAAGATTCCAGCCGTTGGTATTTTCTAGAAAAAATTCCATGAATGTGTCAATTTGCTTATGCGAAAACACAAACAGGTGGGGGTTCACTGTGTATAAAAAATGTAACCATCTTCATTTTCAATGAAAGCAGCCCATCCGAAAAGGAAGCAAAATTTTGATTGCATATTTTAAAAGAATCTGTGTTTCCTCAAAATAGGTTGAAAGGTTTTTTTTAAATTCTTTGTTTCTAAATATTCTGTTATTTACAATCTAGATCTAAAGCACATTGGATATGACAAATGTTTCACCTGCATAAGAGGACACAGATTTGAATATTGCCAATAGAAGAAAATAAATATGCTGTTTACAATATACCTAGGATCAACTCAGATATTGGCATCCACTAAAGATAATCTTGACAGATAAACACACAGACATATATATTTAATATATTAATGAAGGATATTTAATAACAAAGAGGATGGAACAGTATTTACATTATTCAGACTATTGTCCTTATCTTTGTTGTGGATATAGACATTGGTTAGTTTCTGACTTGACTTTTAGAGTCGTGAGTTTAATACTAGGCTATACCAGTGGTGAACAAGTAACTTGCAAGTTTAGAGGGAGATAACTCATAACTTCCAATCAAGGTTTACACAATGAATGGAGTTCATATACCCTAGTGATTGCAATAAAGGGTTCGGTTCGAAATTTCTAGCACCTGAAGATGGTCAGAGTGTACAACGGCTGAAACGTCATACAAATGGCAACAAAGATGAGGACAATATTTCGATTAATGTAAATACTGTAAATACTACCTCATCTCAGAAATATAGACAAATAGAATGATCTATTATTAAACGTCGTAAAAATGGCAACAAAGATGAAGACAATAGTTTGAATAATGTAAATATTGTAAATACTACCTCATCTCAGAAATATAGACAAATAGAATGATTTATCATTAAACGCCGTACAAATGGCAACAAAGATGAGGACAATAGTTTGAACAATGTAAATACTGTAAATACTAACTCATCTTAGAAATATAGACAAATAAAATGATCTATTATTAAATGTCGTACAAATGGCGACAAAGATGAGAACAAAAGTATGAATAATGTAAATATTTTAAATACTACCTTATCTCAGAAATATAGATAAATACTAAAGAGGATGGAAACAAAAGAATATAGATAAATTTGTGTAGATTACAAAAACAAAATTCTTTCTAAATGTTTAAACTGCTCCCACCATTTCTAATTTGTTCTCATGTCCAAAAAGAAAAAAAAAAATATAGGTACTAAATCTGGTTAGTATGACTGATATGAAAGACAACCCACCCCTAATCATTTTATTTTGTAGTGTGTGTCTTTTCATTGTCAAACAGGAGAATCAGTTTCAAAACCAAATGTAAACAACACACTTTCTAAAGAAGGAATACATTTTTGATTTCTTAATCTTACAGGTTTTTATCACAAAGTGTTATTTTTAGTGAATACCCATATATTCAGGCTGGTAAACAGATAAACGTACTGTTTAAAATAAACAGAGTTGCTACTCCAATATGGGTATTTACTAAAAATAACATTTAAATGGATAAAAATCTGTTGGATTAATAAATAAAAAAATCCATAGCTTTTTTTATGTTTGTTTATGAAACTGGGCAGATATGAACTTTCCAGAATCTGGGATGAGAGGGATTTGTGCTTTTCAGATACTATTTGGCCTTGTTTAATCAGTAATGCCCTTCATGGTTGAGTCAGTCTAAAATATATTGGATCTAATGATAATGTAACTCACTCTCCACAAACTGCTTATAAGTACCTATTTTGATTGTTAACCCCCTCCATATGCTTTAAACATTTTATCTTAAACACTTTAGAAACATTTCAGACCCTTTTTAAAACATTTTTGAAAAATAGTTCTGTATTGGTGACCATACACTTAGCGTAAATTTTCTTTCATACATACAATAACCGTTTTTAATTATTCATCGATCGATAAAACATTTTCTAAAAAAAGAACCGTGATGGTACCCCCAGACTTAGCATAAACTTTCTTCCATACATACAGTAACTGTTTTCTTTTAAGCATATATAGGTACAACTATTGAAAATATTAAAATGTGTACATGTACAGTAGTAACAAGCAAAAATACTTAATAATAATTCTGCTACTTAGGCTCCTTGCCAGAGGCCTTAAAAGAAGTTGGTAATTTAGGCTGCATCTTAGAGCGTATGTAAAAAGAAAAACACAAAAGTGACTTCACAAAGACTTACAGAACACAACACAAGTAAACTAGTCAGGTTTATGGCTTCTGCCAAAGTTGCCGTGTGTTTTGCATATCAACAATGAGCATCAGTCTTGCACCACCATCCAATAGCATTCAAGTATTGGAGAAAACATATGCACACACCCAACTGTTGCAACACTTTTAAGGTGCCAGCCATAGGTATTTTCTAGAAAAAATTCCATGAAAGTGTGAAGTTGCAAATGCTGAAACCCGAACAGGTAAGGGTTCACTGTGTATCAAAAATATAATCATCTTCATTTTGAATTAAAGCAGCCTATCTAATGATAATTTCTCCTGCAGAATCACAATTTTGTATGCTGTCAGTGGACTCATCGTTTTCTTTAATATTTCTGGAATATTTAGGCCAGTAGACAAAATTAAATACACTGTCTAAAAAATAAATGAAGCATCTATGCAAATATGGATATTCACTAAAATATAATGTTTAGATAAAATCCGTTGGATTAATAATAAAAAATCTTTTACTTCTTCAGGAATTGCTTCTTTTATGTTTGAATATGGAACAGAGCAGATGTGAACTTTCGAAAATCAGGGATGGAGATGTAAGATTGTAATAAGATCGTAAGGCATCTTCTCATGGAAAATTTTTCCATTTCTTATCTCCACTAAAAAAACAAAAAAAAATATGAGAATATTGGGAAAAACTCAATAAAATCTTGTCAGCTGTATTCAATAGAAGATTGTTTATATGTGCTAAAAAAGCCTGCCTTCTTCTGCCGGACACTTGTGGCCTAGGGGTAGAATCACCAACTGACGCCGATTCGGTCAGGTTTCAATCCTGGGTTAGGAAGCGAATGGAGTCTAAGCCATACTGATGAGCTGTAATACCGCAAAACAGATCAGTCTGCGAATGACTATATCGCTCATTCAGTAAAAATGAATTTGTGCACTCTAGTTATTGGGCACGTAATATGATATGTGCTAAAAAGACTGCCTTCTTTCACCGAATGCCCCGTGGCCCAGGGGTAGAGTCGCCGACTGACGCCAAATCGGTCGAGTTTCGAGCCTGGGTTGTGTAGCAATCGGAGTCTAACCGTACTGATGAGCTGTGATACAGCGAAACAGATCTGTCCACAGATGACAATAATATATATATATATATATATATATATTCAGTGATTTATGCATTACTCTTCAGAAATGAATTGAGTTCTTTCAGTGACTGGTGTGTGCATACACTGCTTATATATAACACACTATAATTTCCCTTCTCTAATTCCATACTTCCATGGCTTAGGGGTTAGCGACTCTGACTGACACCAAATCGGTCGAGTTTCAATCCCGGCCAGAAGCAAGT
This sequence comes from Ascarosepion bandense, assembly GCA_037127315.1. NCBI lineage: Eukaryota > Metazoa > Mollusca > Cephalopoda > Sepiida > Sepiidae > Ascarosepion > Ascarosepion bandense. The sequence continues at coordinate 558,762 of JBBBDQ010002378.1, forward strand.
GGATGTCTAGTCACACTGATAAGCTGTGATACAGCAAAACAGGCTTGTATACGGATGACTAATATATATATATATATATATATATATTTTCTTTCCAGAAATTCTAAAAATAGACAAGTGACAACGCTGCTGAGAGGCGATCTCATAGGTAAACCAAATTTTTGTCTATAGGAATGGTAACAGAATATTTTAGTTTTTAGAATTTCTTCATTTGTAGTGCAAAGTCACAAGATATTAAAATGAAGGGAATTCAACCGTTTTCTTTGAAAATATATGTATATATATACATATATAGAGTATATATATTCATGCATGACCAAGCGAGAGTGAAAACAAGAAATATTAAGTATGGGAAGCCATTGGAATAAACCAATGGCTACTGTTATTAATTATAGGCATTTAAGGATATTTGTGGAGATTTCATAGTTTATCTTGTTCAGGTTGGATTTCAACTGTTTTATGTATATAGCTTCGAGAATTTTTAGTTTTTGTTTATTGTTTTCATGTTTAAGTATAGTTGTGTTTTCAACTAGGGTTCTTGCTTAGTCATGTGTGACATCATGAGCTGTGATGTGACATTTGTTTCCAGCGTCCTGAATGCACAAGTTTGTTGTTACTTGGAAATCTTCCATGTAAACAAAAACAGTTTGTCATGTGTTTAAATATATAATGTAATTTCACGTCTTTGAAAATGGCTTATATAAGCTGAAAGCACAGATTGGATTATGAAAAATTGTGTATCAATATTGTAATCTTTCTTGATTTAATGATAATGTTATTAAGCTGATCAGAGAATATGAAAAAAATTTATATCAAATAAATAGACAAAACTTGTCTATATTATTTAATGAAACATGCATTAATGAAAAAATGCTGCCGAAATACACACAATATATATGTGTGTGTGTGTGTGTGTGTGGTTTGTTACATAAAGAGTCTGGTGGCAGAAACTGAAGTACTGTCCTCGACCAATTTCAATCAATTTTGAATGTGATTTCTTGTCAACGGAGTCTTCGATACAGGTTTGACTGTTGTTGCTATTTCTCTCAGATACCGGCACTGAGTACTTTTAGACACAGTAGGATCCCCAATGCAACTGAAAAGACTGGTAAGTTCAGAGTTCTTTGTGGCCTCTCGTTTAAGTCCAGACATGAGATGATATGAAATAAACCTTGGCTAACCTTTATCTGCTCTTTTGTGTATTTCTGTAAGGTTATTGGTGAACTTTTTCACTGTTTGATGACACCTCCCTATCATTTTAGAATTTTCTAGGGTAGATTTACCTTTTGAGAGTTCTGAGGTGATAGTTTTCTTTTCAGCATCACTTAAACTGCTTTTATGTCCCATCTTTTCACTAAATTCTTACACATTTCTAAGAATTTGGCACACTCAAATCACTGTGCTGATAACAAATATGGCACCAATTTGTTTACATTGTGCAGATCAGTCTGAAAATTTTTGATTGGACGATTTTTGAAACATTAGGTTGCGAAATGGGTCTATATGATACAGCACAATCGAGACATGCGATGGGTGCAGAAAGGGCAAGAGACACCGTTGGTTCCAAAACAAGATCGATTCGGCAAGAAAGTCATCTTGTGCGTTTGGTGGAACTTTGAAGGAATCATGCATTTTGAGTTGGTTCCAAATGGTTGTGCCATCAGTGCCGAACTTTACTGTCAGCAACTTGAACGGGTCTACGAAAAGTTGAAGCAAAAGAACCCGGCTCTGATCAACTGAAAGCGCGCTTTAATGCAGCAAGACAATGCCAAGCCACACACCACCAGGAAGACCAAAGACAAGTTTGAAGAGCTGGATGGCATTGAGGTTCTGCCACATCCAGCCTACAGTCCTGACTGTGCTCCATCAGATTACGGTCTTTTCTGCTCAATGCAACACTTTCTGAAGGGCCGCCGATTCGACTCATTTGATGAAGTTGAGGAAGCGTGTCAAGAATTCTTTGATTCAAAGCTGGCTGAATGGTACTTTGACCAGATCCGAAAGCTTGCAGATTGATGGCAGAAAGTCTTGGAAAATGATGGTCTTTATTTTGAGCAATAACTTTTGTTGTTTTTGCGAGTAAAATTTCAATTTCTTGCAAGTGTTTTCTGGTAACCTTAGATTACTTGGTGAGTAAAATTTCAATTTTCTGCAAGTGTTTATGAACTTTTGGGACAACCTAATATTAGAAAAAAAAGGTTATGTCTAATAATTTGGCACGCAGTGTACAGATACACGTACTGTTAGGAAGTTTGGATCACTCTGATAGGCCATAAAGTTTTTCTCTTCAGAATCCATCTTGCACATTTATAAATCTAACATTCGTTCGTGCATTGAACACTGTTGCCATATCTGGTCGGGTGTTCCTGCTATTCATCTCGAGGCTCTCAAAAAATCTAAACAGGGATCTGCAACATAATCAGTCACTATCTCACTGATGGGATGGGCCTCCACTCTTTCTTTTATACAAATATTTTCGCAACTTCTACTCTGACAGGTCCTGGGTATGACGGTAAACTGCATCCAGCAGCAAGGCCTCCGATTGGGAGGTTGTTGGGAGCTTGAAACCACCTCTTAATTGCTGTTGTTCCCAGGTCCACCCTGACCTGGAGTGGTAGCACCTGTTAGGGTCCCAGCTATGGGCAAATAGTTACCCCCCCCCGCCAGACTGGGGTCAAAACACTATGAAAGTATAAAAATATACTTTTATACAAATATATACATAAAAATAAACTTTCATAGAAAATTATACATTTTTGAAGGAAAAATATTATCAGCAATACATTTTTTAATAAAAAACTAGAAGACATCTTCAGTTTTCTAAAATAAAAAGAAAAATTTTTTAAAATTTTCATTAAAGTCTGACTAAATCAACCTGTTCACTAGAACCGAACATTGAAAAAAAAAAAACCTTATAACCCTACCTTATTGGCATTAAATAACCCACAGAGGTGTTGATATGCCATTAAACAAAACTCAAACTCTAACTCTACTCTGACAAGCTTCTTTCTCTTGTGCCTCGACCACATGAATTTATGCATGCTGCTAGATGTTTTTTTTTTAATAATCATATCGCCCCAAGCAAGGCATTTTACTGCCACTGTTTTGCAGGGGGTTCCATAGGAGGAAAATTATGAGAAAGAGTGACAAGTTATACAGGGTGTCAGGAAGTGGGTAAGAAAAGGATGATTGTGGCCATAAAGTGAGGGATCAGTTTATATATTGATTGTTATGTAGGATTGATTCCCCACTTTATATCCACATTATAATAGTATAGAATTTTTCTTTTTATAATCATATCGTCCCAAGCAAGGCATTTTACTGTCCATGTTGCACAGGGGGTTACACAGGAGGAACATTATAAGAAAGAGTGACAGGTTATAGGTGGTGTCAGGAAGTGGGTAAGAGAAGGATGATTGTGGCCATAAAGTGAGGGATCAGTTCATATATTGATTGTTATGTAGAATTGAATCCCCACTTTGTAACCACATCATAATAGTATAGAATTTTTTTTTTATAATCATATTGTCCCAAGCAAGGCATTTTGCTGCCACTGTTGTGCAGGTGGTTACATAAGGGGAAATTAAGAGAAAGAGTGACAGGTTTTAAGGGGTGTCAGGAAGAGGGTAAGAGAAGCATGAGAATACTGATGAGAGTGACGGAGAAGGGAGCATGAGAGAGCGGATGCTGGTTAGTGAGATAAGAGATGACTATTGACTTTACATTTAATTTCTTGTAGATTGTAGCTGTCGGGGAAGAAAGTAAACGGAAGAGAATTCCAGAGGCGAGAATTGCAAGAAAAGAAGCTGCTGGAGTAGAATTTGCGTTTATATTTTATTGGTTTCACAGCAAAAAGGTGGGACCTAGATGCTAATCATGTGGCTCAAGTAAATTCATACATTTACAGCAAGGTTACAGTCTACTTCTACTCTATCAGTTTCTTTCCTCACACATCCTATCTGTTAGACTCTATTCTATATACTTGCTTCCCTGATAGCTACAATCTCCAAAAGTTTAAATGCAACATCAGTTGCCATCTCCTAACTCCCTAAATCCCATCTATTCTTCGGTATTCCCTGTACTCTGTGTACCAGTGGCAATCCTGCCTTGCTTTGGGTGTAAATGATCATTAAAAAAAAAAGATATATTATATAGGGTCATGTACAAAAAAAAAAAAAAACAGCACCATAACTACATCTCAGGGTTTTTGACAGGATCCAGAAGAGAATCTGCAATGTAATCGATTTTGACCTGGCAGCTTGACTCCACCACTTCCTCACCAACAGGGTGTGGCTTTCCTCTGTTTCTTCTACAAATATTTTCATGGCTTCTGCTCTAACAAGCTAAGCTCCCTGGTGCCCCCTCTGCAAGAATTTACTTGAGCAACCAGACTAGCAACAACATCCCACCCTTTTACAGTCAAAACAACCAATTGCAGCCATCACTTCTACTCTAACAGCTTCTTTTCTTGCACTTCCTGCCTGTGGAACTCCCTTTTGTATACTTGCTTCTTGATAGCTACAATCTCCAAGAGTTTAAATGCAATGTCAGTTGTCATCTCTTATCCCCTTGACTTCCATCCGCCTCTTATTCTTTTCCTGCTCCCCCCCCATATCTTGTTCTTCTCCCTCTTTCCACTCATCCCATATAACTATCTTCATACCAGTATTCTTGTAATGATACCGAGCAAGGTGAGGGACCGGATGTTTGCTCTCAGAGATCCAGAAAGCAAATGACCAAAACTGGTCTTTGCGCACCTGGCTCCACGCATATGTTCCAGCAGAAAACCAAAAATTAATAAATATCAAATTCCAGTTCGTGAGCCTACACAAATTTTATTTATCATCCAATGGGAAGCCCAGAATTAAATACGGGTGTATTCCCAAATAACCTGCTAGGACCCACAAAGACGAAATAAAAAGCTGACACAAAAAGCATCACCAGTTGAGAAAGTATGAGCATAATTAGTACATCCCTTGACCTCGTCACGCAATCCACTATGCACGCCTCACCTTTCCCTCTCACCTTCTTTGCTGTCCCTGAGCTACTTACTGAACCAACGGAGCGGATAAATCAAAAACATTCCTAACTGACAAATGCTCACACATACATACGCACAAACTCTCTTTTCGGCATTTACTGCTATAAACATTTTAATGTCCTTTTGTTGTATATCGACAAACAAACACGGGTATATATAGAAATATATGACTTATATTTTTATTAATGATCGATGAACCGTGTAGCCTAGGGTACAGAGAGTGAGAGCGCACTTCCAAGGGTTGACGGGGGGACGGGGGAGTGTCGTCGTATCTGTTGCTCCTCTGGTCTGGTCTACCGGACTGTCTCATCTCTCTGCCTCCGTAATCCGTGCCCGAGGTCTTTTATAATCTCCAAACCGGTACTTCCGGATTTTGCCTCACCCACGCACGCCCACGTAATTCTCAGAGACACCTGTTCTGTCTGCCTCTTGTAGCCATTTCCGCTACTGCCGGAAATAAGGTCAAACAAACATCCGTTCCTTTCGACGACCGGAAAACATCCCCGCTTGCATCAGCCTTTCCTCGGGTGGGGCCAGGTTGTTATATTACACTTTGCACCCATCCTAAAGATATTACTTTATTTGTAGAAAAACCGTAATTGATATATGTGTATATATAAAATGTTGTTTCTATACTTAATTTGATTTTCTTGTTTTATAACCCCTTTTATAACTTATAGTGGGCTATCTACTAACGAGGCCAAATTCACTTAATCTGATTTCAACATACAACTACGTTTGACTAGAACGGATAACCCACTATATTCTCATCCTTCTCTTACCCGTTCTCTGACACATCCTGTAATCTGTTCCTCTTTCTCTTCACTCTCCTCTTATGTAGCCCCCTGCACACCAATGGCAGTACTGCCTTGCTTGGAGTGAAACGATTAAAAAAAATAATTAGAACAGAATGTACTTGCACGTTTTTACAAAGATTATCATCACAACAATTATGTTGAGTTTGTTATTGCAATTCACTTCTGAGAATGATCTTGGAGGAGATCAAAAGTACTTGGACTAACAAAAACTATGGCGCCTTTCTTGATGAATTTCAATTTGACATCAAGAAGTTAATTACAGAATTAGAAAGAATTATAAAAACTATATAGGCATAATATATATATATATATTTTTTTTTCTAAACATATACTGTTAAATATAAGAGACAATGAATGTCTATTATATTTAATCATGAGCTGTTCTAAACGTCGTATTTTGGCTTTAATCTCAGTTGAAAATAAAGACAAAAATTCTCCAACATTAGGATAATTTTTTATTATTTATTTTCAACTTATTTTTTTTATATTTAACAGTATATGTTTAGAAAATTATTTGCTGCCTTGATACACTATATATATATATATATATATATATATATATACACATTATTCAGTGAACATGCTTGAATATACAAAAACAGAGACTCTATTACTTAATGTTGAGAAAAGATTTTTCATAATGAAAACTCATTTTTCAATATCACTTCCTTTTATTGCATCAAACATTATACAGTGAAAAATTCAGATCTAGGAAAAATTCATCTAGAATTTGTCAAATGATGAAATTATTGATCTGTGTTTATATATTTTTACCTATACACATGCAATGTGTATACACTATTTCTAAAAAGTATTCTTTATCACTTCCCCAATACTAAAGCAATAACGGCAAAAAACTCAATCATATTTTTAATCTCAGAATTACTAAAAATAGAAACTGATCCAGACTTCAAAAAATTGTTGGAAATGCAATGTATTTATAATCTATAATAGATTTTGTAATGTGAAATTGTTTCCTCAGGGAAGGAAAAAATTTGTGGAAGATGGGGTTCATTATTTTCTGATTGGCTGGTACTGAGAGATTGTTTTAAGAAGCAAAAATACTCAGTTGATCAAACTCTTAGGATTATCAAATATTTTTAGCACCCTCTTATATATATATATATATATATATGAGTCATCCACATACAAGCTTGTTTTGCTGTATCACAGCTCATCAGTGTGGCTAGACATATCCACTTGCTTCTGGCCGGGATCGAAAACTCGACCGATTTGGTGTCAGTCGGAGTCTCTACTCCCTAAGCCATCAGCGCATGGGGTCAGAGAAGGTAAATTTTAACGTCTTTTATGTAAGCAGTGTATACAGACGCCAGTCACCGAGAGAACTCAATTCATTTCTGAAGAGTCACGCATTATAGCCGAAGTTGAAACTTGTTTTTAAAATTTTCTTCTTCAGAGAGCTCAGTCGTAATGAGAGCATAATATATGAGTCATCCACATACAAGCCTGTTTCGCTGTATCACAGCTCATCAGTGTGGCTAGACATATCCACTTGCTTCTGGCCGGGATCGAAAACTCGACCGATTTGGTGTCAGTCGGAGTCTCTACTCCCTAATATATATATATATCTACTCCCTATATACTGGATATGATAATAGAAAGTATTGTAATATACATTCTACAACACAATTACTTACATCTCTCTCTCTCTCTTTTTATATATATATATATATATATATATATATAGTGTATTGAGGCAGCAAATAATTTTCTACACATATACTGTTAAATATAAGAGACAGTGTTCTATTATGTTTAATCATGAGCCGTTCTAAACGTCGTATTTTGGCTTTAATTTCAGTTGAAAATAAAGACAAAAATTCTCCAACATTTGAATAATTTTTTATTAAGTTGGTTCTAAGCTTTCGGCTCACATGGCCTATCTTCAGAGAGGTTATAAGAATGGTAACACAATAACATCCACCATCAGCGATGATTTTATCTTGTGTTGACATAAAACTCCGCTAAGCAATGGCAATAGTTACCAAAAATAACAAACGTAGTTCTCAAATTTGCAATGTGGTTCTATGACGTCACACTGTGATAGCGTAAAATGACAACGGAATCATATATATATATATATATAAATGGTGTTTGATATATAATAACAGAGCTGTAGTTTGTATTAATAATAAATATACATTTTTCTTCACCAGTAGCACAACTTTGAGTTTCATGTACTACACAATCATCACATGCTTTAAATAAAAAAATGAAGTTGTTAATATGTAAGATATTCTGTTTGAAACGATATTAGAATAATTGAGATTAATCAGTTTCATTTGTAGATATAATTATAGTTGAGCATTGTGGATGAAACCAAACTGGCAACAAGATCACACCCTTTTTTTGTGCTACTGGTGACAAAAAAATGTACATTTAATATTAATATGTGTATCAGATTAAATAAATTACAAAACATTGTGTCTGCTTATTTTTAATAAAATCTATTTATACTTATAGATAAACTTTCATGTATTATAATTAAAAATGTAAGAAATGAGCTGTAACCTTGACAGTTGATTTTATTATTCATTTTTTGATGCTCCCAAGTACTTTCAATCTCCTTCCAAGATCATCTTCAAGAGTGTGAGTCGCGGTAACAAAAAATAACTGCAAAACTGTGTTGCTAAAAATTACTGTAAATTTTCATTTTTATCTTTTTAATTAAAATATATAAATTTTGTTATATTATTCTGTTGGATATGGACAAACAACGAGGAGTGCATTTATATAAAAATATAATTTTATATTTTTATTCTTCATCGGTGACACTTGTATAGAGCAGGAGGGTAGCCAGAGTTTTTTTTGTGTTTTTTCTTTTGTTGTTGCACTTGTTAACAATATCCATGGCTTGATATATCTGTCAACCACACTTTCCCTTTGTTGACCTCAACCATGGCCGGATGTACCTGGCAATTATCACTGACATTCAATGTAATATAATACAGTTTGTGTTATCTGTAGAAAATTTCCAATTTACATTAATGAATTTTCTTGATTCTTATTTCTCTGTTTAATTTGATACTTTGCAACTTCTGATTGGTAATTTAAAATATACTTTCATTTGTTTTTTAGTGAGAACTACATTTAGTGATCATCATACTGTTCAGCTGGAAAAATGGATTGATGAATATACAGCAGAGTTACCTCCCTTGAAAAACTTCATTCTACCTGTAAGTTTTTTGGTGGTTTTCTTCACTAGAATTCAACAGAAGTTTTGGCGGACATGAAGGAGACTACCACCACCTTTAAAATTCTTGTTTTTCAATTTCTTTTACTTTTTCAGTGCAATTTTATCGATTACACCCTAAACTTTCTGATTGACAAAATAAATTTGGAAAAATTTCAATATTTAAGCAATTTGGGTAGGGGGTTCAGTTTTTCATGCAACGCTATAGTAAATCGATCCTCCATTTTGTGACCACCCGCTGGTACGACATTACCACCACCTGTAAATTGGTTGATTATCAATTATTTTTTACTGTTTTCAGTACAATCTTATTGATTAAACCCTAAACTTTCCGATTGACAAAAAACATTTGTAAAAATTACAAAATTTAAACAATTTTAGAGTGGGGAGCTCAGTTTTTCATACAACCTTATAGTAAATCGATCCTGTGCAATTAACTTTTTTGCTTGTGCATATTCAACAGCTGAATCCTTTGCGAAATTTTTGAATAAAGCCATTCTTGGAGTTTTCGAGGAAGATGTCATCATAATAACTGAAGAAAATTTGAAAAAAACAAGAGCAACAACTTGTCCCAAAAAACCATAACAAAGCGACCCCAATGTGAGTGATTCCAAAATGGAGGATCGATTTACTATAACATTGTATGAGAAACTGAGCCCCACCTTAAAATTGTTTAAATATTAATATTTCTCCAAATTTCTTTTGATAATCAGAAACTTTATGTAATAATCAATAAGACTGCGCTAAACAAAAGTTAAAAAAATGAAAAACAACAAATTTAAAGGTGGTGGTAGTCTCTTTCAGGTTCGCCAAAGTTTTTTGCAACTCACTAACTTGTATTGAAATTGCTCATAGTATTCAGTATTGTTGAAATTATTGCTAACATTTTTGTTGTGATTTGCAAAGTTTATGTTTCATTCAATTTTACAAACCAGTCCTTCTGGCAGCAAAGCCTTTGGTCAGGAGATTGAAGGTTTAAAGGAGTGTGGGACCACTTCTTAATTGCTGTGGTTCCTAAATAGTTAGCCCACAAACTGGGGTCATTTAAGAGAAAAAGAAAAAGTTAGGCAGGGTAAGCGTCTTTAGCTTTGGAAAGCAACTTATCCAAGAGAAGGAAATTTCTAATATAAAAGCCTTTACACCTACTCTGTGTAGAATAGGATCAGTTGAACTTTCTAAGCTTGGTAGGTAATCTTCCTAGAGATGGTGTCTCTATTAAAACACTGAGTTTCCAGTCTTCTAAACTGGTTGGTGTCAGTAAGGGCATACAACTGCAAAACTCATTACGAGTACCTCTTCCAAGGAAAGAATTTCGAAGACCGTTAATCTTTGAATTCAGCCATTTTCGACTTGTACTAAGTTTAACTTAGTAATTTTATATATCCAAATGTATAAGGAACAAAGAAAATATTAACAGTGTTGGAAGCATTGATTTGAAACAGTGCTCAATATAGAAGTGGATCTGAGTATTTATGATAAATCAGTTAGCAAATACTATTTTTAAAATAGCGTTAACTACCTGATGAAACATCGTTCCTTCAATGTCGAAACAAAAGACGGTCCTTACGTATTATCGGGAGGACCTTTGATAACAAGGTGTTATAAGCCCGCTTATAACACCAAGGAACTGGAAAAATCAGGCTTTCATCACCTCAACATCAACCACAAGTACAACTTTGTGGATTCGAACACCGGGGCTCATACGCAGACAGTGGAACGCCTATGGGGATCGACAAAGTGGCGAAACAAGAAGCACTGTGGCACTGCACGTCACCATTTGGAGTCGTATTTGGCCGAATTCATGTGGCGGAAGCATGTTGCCTGTACTGATGTCTTTGAGTCACTTTTGGAAGCAATTGCGACGTTCTGGCCTCCGGAATTACAAATGTAATGTTATTTTATTGTTTTAACCGTTTCAATAAATAATTTACTTTAATTTTTGAGTCGTTTTTTTAAAGGTCCTCCCGATAATACGTAAGTACCCAAAAGACCCTCGTGTCGAGTTGAGAATCTTTTATTTGAAATATTCTTAGTCTTTATTTTTGCTGCCTAATTTTAAATTTTAAGCTTTTCATGTTTAATTGGCTTTCTTTAATTCTTTTTTTGATTTTAGCAGAAATCTCTTGACTGGACTTTTACTACCATGTTTTTTGTTTTTTTTCAATTGGAGTAGATAGATCTATCTATCGCTCGGTTCACACGCCACCCACGTCTATTAAACAGGTTAAGAGGCTCATCCCTTGTTCCCTGTTTAAGATGTGGTTTCTGACTTTCTCTTTACCAATCTTCTCACTTTGTTTTTGTTTTGTTTTTTTTTTTTGTTATTTCAATTGGAGTAGATTGATTTATCTATCTATCACCCGGTTCACACTCAACACACGTCTATTGAACAGGTTAAGAGGATCATTCCTTGTTCCCTGTTTAGGATGTGGTTTCCGGCTTTCTCTTTTCCAATCTTTTCACTATTACGTATCCCCCTACACATCAGTGGCATTACCGCCTTGCTCGGGGTGATACGATTAAAAAAAAAAACAAAAAAAACATGATAGTTCAATTATGGAGCCATCAAGAAAACCCTGTTTAACCCATGCTAGCATGGAAATGGACATTAAACAATGATGATGATTGTTATATCCTGGGAGGGAATAAACAGAGCAAGAAATAATTCTTAACACTGAGTATATATTAATAGAGATTTATTATACCTAAGTACAATAAACCAATAGACGATACACGTACACCAACGAACAGTTAACAAGTATAACAACCAAGTAGGCAATGTCTCTATCTAGGATGTATGCGTCCGTCTCGTGAAGAATGCTTCCATCTTGTGATATATAACTCTCGTCTAATGATGATGGCTCTCAACTAAGGTCGATGACTCTCGTATAATCATGCTCACTCTGTAGTTCATTCTAGTCCTAGTTTTTTATAACCCGGGCCGTAACACGCTAATTTGTATCTATTCTCTCAAACACTCTCACCATCTAACCAACCCTCATTCTCGGTATCCTTACCCATCTATCACCCTCCTTCTGACATTTCCTATATCTAACCATCCTTTCTCATCACTTCCCTGCCCCTCTGTTACCCCTTGCGTAATAGTGGCAGTGAAATGCCTTGATCGGGATGAAATGATTAAAAAAAAAAAATATCCATTTTGGGGTAGGAGAGGATATTTCTCTACAACAATGATGAATCAATGAAATATAAACAAACTGATTTGTTTTGAAAAATACTTTAACAAAAAACCCTACTTTGAAGTTTAATAATTTCTTTAACTTAATTTTACAGGACTTCATGGTAAACAATATTTTTTTAAAGAAAATTTGTTTTTTTCCTTTTTAACAGGAAAAAATGAATTTTTAAGATTTCTTACTCATGAGCGTGCAACATGCAACTAGCCATGCATACATTTTTTTTTTCTGGAGCCAAATTCCAACTTTTTGAAAAAAATACTAATTAGAAATTGTTAATTATATTGCTAAAGCTGCAGCCTGTTAAGTAAAATAAAAGTGGCTTAGAAAATGCCTTACAAAGGTCAGTCTCTCTCTTTCTTCAATGGTATGGATTGGATATGGGGGTTTAAATGCCATTTGCAGTTCCATTTAAGTCATTTGATGTTTGTTGCTCTGCCAGTGTAGAAAAAGGATAACGATTATGTGGTGAACTTATTTTTTATGTTAAACTAGCCGTATATTTTTTATGTTAAACTAGCCGTATATTTTTTATGTTAAACTAGCCGTATATTTTTTATGTTAAACTAGCCGTATATTTTTTATGTTAAACTAGCCGTATATTAGGACAAGCTACATGGCAATAACAAATAGGCATTTAATAAAACGAAAACAAGTACATTACATTAAAAATGTTTAAATACGTCCCAAAACAAGAAGAATGTTGATGTTGTCCAAATGGACGAGAATGTTTTTAGCAAGACTAGATAAGAAACAACAAACCGTTACACCAGCAATTGCTCCTCGTGGCTATCCCACTCATGCTGGGAAGGGAACTGAATCCAGATAAAAACGAGTTCCTCAAAAGGGAAGACAACTGTTGTTCTCCTTAAGGGAGGACAACTATTGTCTCCCTACAGTAGCGTTATCAAAACAACAAAATCACAATATGACTTGAATCTATATATAAAATTCTGTGACTTCTGTTTATCCATTCATCACACCTTCTAAAATAGCCATACATTGACTAATCAAAACCAAATTTTGGGGAGATGTGCAAGCACATAAAGGGTGACAAAGTACAGTTGGTTTTACTAGGGTGTGTAGATTAGTACAATAAATTTTCATTAATATTTTGGAAAAATTAAGTTTTATTATTTAATCTAAACTTATTTATAAATGGAACTTTGCGTGTGTGTGTGTGTCTGTTACCTATAGACTCTGAAACGGCTGAACCGATTTCCTTGAAAATTTACACAGTTGTACTATAAGCATCTGCAAGTGTTCTTAGCTAGGTTTTGTGTCGAGATACCCCCGATAAATATCAAAAATCGATAATAAAAAAAATCGGGTTATAGAAGGAGTAGTCCGATTTTAATCAAATTTGATACACTCATAGACAAAGACATAAAAAACGATATTCAGAAGTTTCAAGGTTACAGTTCTTACAATAGGCTGTGAACCAGCGATATTCCCAGTTACGCGATAATCATATAAACATTAATGCGCTGCTGTAGCACGTGTAGTAAAAAAGGACAAGTTACATGGCAACAACAAATAGGCATTAAATAAAACAAAAACAAGAAACAATACATTAAGAATGTTTAAATACGTCCCAAAACAAGAAGAATGTTCATGTTGTTCAAATGGACGAGAATGTTTTTAGCAAGTATGGCAAAGAAATGACATACCGTTAAGCCAGCAAATGCTCCTTGTGGCTATCCCCACTAAGGCATGGAAGGGAACTGACCCCATATAAAAAAGAGTTCCTCAAAAGGGAAGACAACTGTTGTTCCCCTTAAGGGAGGACAACTGTTGTTTCCCTACAGAGGGTTAGGTTAGCTTCTTTGCGACAATACATGCGGAAGTTGCAGTCCGTGTGGAAAACATTAAGTTAAGTAATATTTAGAGAGTGAACTGTGTTCACCATCTCTTGCGTTAATGCATACTAATAATTTTCAGGTTAGTAGCAAGAAGGTGGATTGTTAAACAAAGAGGAAGTGAACGTACTTCAGAAAAGGAAATCAGTTTATCCCTTGTGAATAGTCCTGCGGGATCAAAGGGTGTTCAACTCTCGAATTTATCTCAAGTTGAACAGAGAGATATCCACTAATAAGGTGTATCTAGATCTGCAAACAGCTTAAGGGTTCGTAGTTAAGGGAGATGAGAACTCGAGACAGCCTAGGAAATAGCGAGCCATGGGTCCCTTTTTTATACTAAGTTAGTTGAGAGTTAGAAATTGCAGGTGATACGACTAATCCTCCAAGCAAACAATATAAATATTAACACACTGCCGTAGCATGTGAAGTAAAAAAGAACAAGTTACATGGCAATAACAAACAGGCATTTAATAGAATGAAAACAAGTACAATACATTAAGAATTTTTAAGTAAGTCCCAAAACAAGAATAATGTTGTCCAAATGAACGAGAATGGTTTTAGCAAGACTAGATAAGAAACAACAAACCGTTACACCAGCAATTGCTCCTCGTGGCTATCCCACTCATGCTGGGAAGGGAACTGAATCCAGATAAAAACGAGTTCCTCAAAAGGGAAGATAATTGTTGTTCTCCTTAAGGGAAGACAACTATTGTCTCCCTACAGTAGCGTTATCAAAACAACAAAATCATAATATGACTTGAATCTATATATAAAATTCTGTGACTTCTGTTTATCCATTCATCACATCTTCTAAAATAGCCATACATTGACGAATCAAAACCAAATTTTGGGGAGATGTGCAAGCACATAAAGGGTTACAAAGTACAGCTGGTTTTACTAGAGTGTGTAGATTAATACAATAAATTTTCGTTAATGTTTTGGAAAAATTAAGTTTTATTATCTCATCTAAACTTTTTTACAAATGGAACTTGGTGTGTGTGTGTGTGCCCATTACCTATAGACTCTGAAATGGCTGAACCGATTTTCTTGAAAATTTAAACAGTTGTACTATAAGCGTCTGCAAGTGTTCTTAGCTAGGTTTTGTATCGAGGTACCCCCGATAAATATCAATAATCAAAAAACTCGGGTTATAGAAGGAGTGTCCCGATTTTAATCAAATTTGATACACTCATAGACAAAGACATAAGAAACGATATTCAGAAGTTTCAAGGTTGCAATTCTTACAATAGTGCAGAAAATTGATAATATATATTTATAAAAGGCAAGATGTTTGTGTGTGTGTCTGTTTATCTGCCTGTATATCTGTATTTTTTTCAACCCTTTTATTTTAGTTTATGCTTCCGGTTTGGCTTTAAGTAGGTATAATTGTAGTTCTTAGTCTCAGCCATGATACCATTTACTTAGAGGACTTATTTAGCCTTCAAAATTCAGTTTAGGATGAAAAAAGCTTATTTGATATCGATACCAGGAAATCAAAATTTGACTTACATCCATTCATTTTTCTTTCAGTCTACGGTTTCACTTTAACTGGCAACAACTATTGCTTTTTAGTCTTTCGTGCCAACATCCAAAGAGTCTGAGCTCCAGGACCATGGATTAGTTTTAAAGCTTTCATTACACCCGAGCAACGCTGGGCTATACTGCTAGTACTTAAAAAAAACAAAGTTTCACCATCACAATCTTTGTTATTATTAAGAAGAAAGATCAAAGGATTTTTTGATTAATAAATTACCTTTTTTAATACTATTTAAAACCATCAAAATTTTGGTTAAATTTTTTGTGTTAGCAGGTGATCATAAATTAATATAGGAAATTTTAGCAGCTTTTTACAGTGGTTTTAGCATTTTTTTAATAAATTAATTTGGAAATTTTTGCAAAAATCAAGTAATTCTCAGATTTTAATGAAATCTTCAGGAGTTATTTAGAAATTAATGAAATTATTTTATAAATGTATGTTTTAGAAAATCATGGTAGAAATATTTTTTACATCTATTACCCCCACTTAATTTGATGAAATTTTAAGAAATTCATTTTTGTAGGGTTTAATGTTTATATTAGAAGCAGAAGTCCTTGCAGAATTTAAATCATCAATTTTTTTTTTCTAAAAAAAGACTCCCAGTTACCAAAATCTGCTTTGAATCATAAAATAAAAAATGCAACAAGACTTAGACATTATTTAATTACATGCTTATAATTGCTTTTATGAATAAGGTATATTATAGACACTGTCTTTAAAAAAAAAATTGATAAATAATGAATTTTCAAAAGAATTGTTTTCATTTTTCAAAAAAATTTAATTAGAATAGTTTATAAAGTTTTAAATCTTTTAAAATTCTATATTCATTTTTATTAGTTAGCTGATATTGTTATTAATTAAAAATAATTTATACATTAATGGAAAAGCTTATTACGATTTAGAGATTCTCTATATTTTTAAATTAATTTTGAATTAGTTAAATTTACCAAACATCAGGATGTCAAAAGAGTTATCAACACCACATAAAAACACATAAAAGCAAGTAACATTTGTTCAAATCAGGGTGATTAAACTTTAAATCTGCTAATCTTCTTCAAATAAAATTTCAGAAAAGTATATTTTATTTTTGGAACATTTTTTAATAAAGTGAATTATGTTATGCTGGGAGAATTGCAAATATGACTAAAATCAGCAATTTTTAGAGATTTAAAACAAAAAATTCCAATCAGTTTAAATTTGTTTTTAAATACAACAAAGTACTTTGCTTCTTTGCCATATTAAATTTAATGTATTAACTTGAAATTAAAACTAAATTAAAATCTTCAATGAAGATTTTTAATTTTTAAAAATTCATTTTAAACCTTACATATTGCTTTTCTTTAGAGGTACATACTCTAATGTCTATCCTTTGGAAGTACCTATTTGAATGTCTATCCTTTGGAGGTATCTACTCTAATGTCTATCCTTTGGAAGTACCTACTCTAATGTCTATTCTTTGGAGGTACCTACTCTAATGTCTATCCTTAGGAGGTACCTACAATGTCTATCCTTTGCAGGTACCTACTCTAATGTCTATCCTTTGCAGGTACCTACTCTAATGTCTATCCTTAGGAGGTACCTACTTTAATGTATATCCTTTGGAGGTACCTAAGTAGGTACCTCCAAAGAATAGACATTAGAGTAGGTACTTCCAAAGGATAGACATTAGAGTAGATACCTCCAAAGGATAGACATTAGAGTAGATACCTCCAAAGGATAGACATTAGAGTAGATACCTCCAAAGGATAGACATTAGAGTAGATACCTCCAAAGGATAGACATTAGAGTAGATACCTCCAAAGGATAGACATTAGAGTAGATACCTCCAAAAAATTAGATGATAATGTCTATCCTTTGGAAGTACCTAATGTCTATCCTTAGGAGGTACCTACAATGTCTATCCTTTGGAGGTATCTACTCTAATGTCTATCCTTTGGAGGTACCTAAGTCGGTACCTCCAAAGGATATACATTAAAGTAGGTACCTCCTAAGGATAGACATTAGAGTAGGTACCTGCAAAGGATAGACATTGTAGGTACCTCCAAAGAATAGTAGGTACTTCCAAACGATAGCCATTATTGTCTATTGCAAAGAAGGAAGAGAAATAACATAGGTGTTGATACGCTGGTAAACAAAATCAACCAAGTGAAATAAAGTGAAAGAAAAACTTGTTTGAAATTCACACCAAAATCAACTGGCGTCTATAAATTTTCAAAATGTCAATTCTAAAAGTTCTTGTCCATTTTTAAATGTCAGGCTTCACCAATTCACAAAGTGCTCTTAAAGTGGACAAAAACAGCTTTTATTTATACAGATGGTCTTTGTGAGTAGTGTTTCTCTTCTGTTTAATCTCGCTAAATCATTTTATTGATATTTCCTGTTTTCATCTCTCAGATAATTTTTATACTGTCACTGCTGCTGAAAGAATGCTTTGTGGGTTTCAACTTTTATTTGGAACCCTTCATGAAACAGATGATAGGAGAAGAGACATTCTTACAAACATATGTTTCAATAAAATCGCCTCCCATGGTTAATGATTTCAAAAACGTAATACTCTACTTATACAACCTCATTTATAAAGCTGTGAAATCCGCAGAAATATCTGACAGGTCGCTTTACCAGTGTTACTTGTACTGTGTAGCCATGCACTACCTGCCACATAGCCAAGTCACTGGCTTATCTAGCAAGGAGGTTCTGCTAGAGCCATTTTTTTTTATAGTAAGATTCACCCTGAACTATGTGTGGAGCCACTCAAGGTAGGGTATTATGTTAAGGGGTAATTTATATGGATAAGATAACTCTTGACTGTAGACTTGAGCAGGTTAAGATTTATGGTGATCAGGAAAACATCCTCTTGGGAGTCATTTTCCAAGAGCAGTGGTTCACAAGAAGAAGCTGTTTGAGTGGAACTGACTGCTCATTGATTAAATAAAGAGAGAATATAGGTGGTTTGCTACTATGTAAGTGGCATGGAAGATCCTGACTAGTTCCATAAGTCATGCCTCTTCCAAATGTGTCAATATCAGCTCTCTTAGTTTTTTTTTTTTTTTTTACCTCTGCTGTAGCCAGGTATTGAACTTACAATACTTGGCTACAGTCACTAGATCCAACTAAAGCTTTTATCTACTTTTATATACTTGAGGTCATCAATGTATAAATTTTAAGGATTCATTTACATAATGACTTTTGTGGTGATTTTTTTTTATGGTGATTATTTTTTTTTAGAGTGATTA
This sequence comes from Ascarosepion bandense, assembly GCA_037127315.1. Classification (NCBI taxonomy): domain Eukaryota; kingdom Metazoa; phylum Mollusca; class Cephalopoda; order Sepiida; family Sepiidae; genus Ascarosepion; species Ascarosepion bandense. The sequence goes on from JBBBDQ010002378.1 coordinate 577,661, forward strand.
TTTGTTTTTGTGCTGATTTTTTTTGTGCTGATTTTTTGTGCTGATTTTTTTTGTGGTGATTTTTTTATGGTGATGTTTTTATAATAACTGTAAAACTGTGTTACTAAAGATTATTGTAGATTTTCTTCTTGCTTCAAATGTAACAATTGAAATGAATAATAAAATCAACTGTCAAAGTTACAGCTCATTTCTTATATCTTTCAATTATAATACGCAAAAGATTATCTATGAGTATAAACCAATTTTATTAAATATAAGCAGACACAATGTTTGCAGTTCATTTAATCTGACATGCTTAAAAGAAAATTTGCTGTCTATATACACAAATAATACATACATATATATATATACAGTGCTCAATACAGAGCAGTACAAATAATACTTATTTAAAATCTATAATATAAACCAAAAATATTTATATATATATTTTTTTTAATCATATCACCCCAAGCAAGGCGATAACACCACTGATGCGCAGGGGGCTACATAAGGGTAAAAAGAATGGAAAAGAGAAAGCCAGAAACCACATCCTAAACAGGGAACAAGGGATGAGTCTCTTCACCTGTTCAATAGATGTGGGTGGAGTGTGAACAGGGCGATAGTTTAGTCTATCTACTCCAATTGAAAAAAAAAAAAATAAAGAGAGAAAAGAGTGAAAAGATTGGAAAAGAGAAAACCGGAAACTGCATCCTAAACAGGAAACAAGGGATGAGCCTCTTCACCTGTTCAAGAGATGTGGGTGGAGTGTGAACCGGGCGATAGTTTCGTCTATCTACTCCAATTGAAAAAAAAAAAAATAAAGAGAGAAAAGAGTGAAAAGATTGGAAAAGAGAAAACTGGAAACTGCATCCTAAACAGGAAACAAGGGATGAGCCTCTTCAACTGTTCAATAGATGTGGGTGGATATATATATACAGTTCTCAGTACAGAGCAGTACAAATAATACTTATTTAAGATTGACAATATAAACCAAAATTATATATATATATTTTTTTCTAAACATATACTGTTAAATATAACAGTCAATGAATGTCTATTATGTTTAAGCATGAGCTGTTCTAAACGTCGTATTTTGGCTTTAATTTTACTTGAAAATAAAAACAAAAATTCTCCAACATTTGGATAATTTTTTATTAATTTGGTTCTAAGCTTTCGAAGAATATATATATAAGGCAAGATGTTTGTGTGTGTGTCTGTTTATCTGCCTGTATGTCTGTATTTTTTTCAGCCCTTTTATTTTAGTTTTTGCTTTGGGTTTGGCTCTAAGTAGGTATAATTGCAGTTCTTAGTCTCAGCCATGATACTATTTACTCAGTGGACTTAGTTAGCCTTCAAAATTCAGTTTACGACGAAAAAAACTTATTTGAATTCGATACCAGGAAATCAAAATTTGACTTACATCCATTCATTTTTCATTCAGTCTACGGTTTTGTTTTAACTGGAATCAACTATTGCTTTTTAGTCTTTCATGCCAACATCCAAAGCGTCTGACCATGAATTAGTTTTAAAGCACTCATTACACCCGGGCAATGCTGGGCTATGCTGCTAGTTGTTATATATAAATAAAATTGTATGCAAAAGGATTGACTTAGCTGGTTGATGTTACCTTCAACATTTCTGCTCAAGTATTTTGTGGATGGACCTTTCTGCCCACTCGACACAGGTTATCAGCAATGGACTACTTATACTTCTTGATTTTTCTCTTTAAATTTTTTTTGTAATCATATCACCCCAAGCAAGGCATTTTACTGCCACTGTTTTGTAGGGGATTACATAGGAGGAACGTTATGAGAAAGAGTGACAGGTTATAGAGAGTGTCAGGAAGGGGATAAGAGAAGTATGACTGTAGCCATAAAGTGAGGGATCAATTTATATATTGATTGCAATATAAGATTGATCCTCCACTTTATATTTACAAAATAATTTCTTGTCTATTGATAAGCCATAAGAAACGAATCAATCAGTCAATAAAATACTAATTAGCTACACATGAATGCCTTTTAGATTTATTTACATTCTATGGAATATAAATGTATAGAAAATTTTTTCATAATCATATCGCCCCAAGCAAGGCATTTTACTGACACTGTTTTGCTGGGGGTTACATAGGAGGAAAGTTATGAGAAAGAGTGTCAGGTTATAGGGGGTGTCAGGAAGTGGGTAAGAGAAGGATGAGAATACCAATGAGAGTGGATTGGATAGAGAAAGGAGCATGAGAGAGTGGATGCAGGTTAGTGAGATAGGAGATGACTATTGACTTCACATTTAAATTCTTGGAGATTGTAGCTGTCGAGAAAGCAAGTAAATGGAAAGGAATTCCACAGACCGGAAGTGTGAGAAAAGAAGCTGCTGGAGTAGAATTCACATTTACATTTTATTGGTTTCACAGTAAAGGAGTGAGATCTACTTGCTAATCTTGTGGCTCGAGTAAATTCATATATAGGGGGCACCAGTGAGCTAAGTTCATCGGAGCAGAAGACATAAAAGTATTTGTACAAGAGACACAGGGAAGCCACATTGCGCTGGTGAGAAAGTGACTGTATTTGAGCTGCCAAGTCATGATTGATCACATTACAGATTCTCTGTTGGATTTTGTCAAGGGCACCTGCTGTAGCCTGGTATTGAATTCACAACTTGTTGGGTCAAGGCACAGGAACTAATTAATGTCTATATTTTAAAGGCACAGTGCCTAGTGGATATAGATGTTGGTTAATTCCTGTGACAACAGCTGAAATGTCATACAAATGGCATCAAAGATGAGGACAATAGTCCGAATAATGTAAATACTACCTCATCTCAGAAATATAGACAAATAGAATGAGTTATTATTAAACATTGTACAAATGGCAACAAAGATGAGGACAATAGTCCGAATAATGTAAATACTGTAAATACCACCTCATCTCAGAAATATAGACAGATAGAATGATCTATTCTTTAACGTCATACAAATGGCAACAAAGATGAGGACAATAGTCCGAATAATGTAAATACTGTAAATACAACCTCATCTCAGAAATATATTCAAATAGAAGGATTTATTATTAAACGTCATACAAATGGCAACAAAGATGAGGACAATAGTCCGAATAATGTAAATACTACCTCATCTCAGAAATATAGACAAATAAAATGATCTATTATTAAACATTGTACAAATGGCAACAATGATGAGGACAATAGTCCGAATAATGTAAATACTGTAAATACTACCTCATCTCAGAAATATAGACAAATAGAATGATCTATTATTAAACGTCTTACAAATGTCAACAAAGATGAGGACAATAGTCCGAATAATGTAAATACTGTAAATACTACCTCATCTCAGAAATATAGACAAATAGAATGATCTATTATTAAACATTGTACAAATGGCAACAATGATGAGGACAATAGTCCGAATAATGTAAATACTGTAAATACTACCTCATCTCAGAAATATAGACAAATAGAATGATCTATTATTAAACGTCTTACAAATGTCAACAAAGATGAGGACAATAGTCCGAATAATGTAAATACTGTAAATACTACCTCATCTCAGAAATATAGACAAATAGAATGATCTATTCTTTAACGTCGTACAAATGGCAACAAAGATGAGGACAATAGTCCGAATAATGTAAATACTACCTCATCTCAGAAATATAGACAAATAGAATGATCTATTATTAAACGTCTTACAAATGTCAACAAAGATGAGGACAATAGTCCGAATAATGTAAATACTGTAAATACTACCTCATCTCAGAAATATAGACAAATAAAATGAGCTATTATTAAACATTGTACAAATGGCAACAATGATGAGGACAATAGTCCGAATAATGTAAATACTGTAAATACTACCTCATCTCAGAAATATAGACAAATAGAATGATCTATTATTAAATGTCGTACAAATGGCAACAAAGATGAGGACAATAGTCCGAATAATGTCAATACTCTAATCATTACGTTTTAAAACAATACACATTGTGGAGGAGTGGAGGTAGTTAAAATAAAAAACACTATTTATCTGGTTGTTTATTTACATTATTATTATTTACATTATTATATTGGTTCTTAGAATGGTTGGTAAAATATCGGCTAATTGCCATTTGATTTGAACTTTATAAAACAATGAATAAGGATTTCCTTAACGTTAGTTTGCATATTTTAAAAATTTGCTAAATGTTTATAAATTTATGAATAAAATATTTTCATATTTACTCTTCATTGGTAAATGATAAATATTGCATTGCATTAGTTTTAATTGTATTAGTTTTTAGAATGTTGTAATTACAAGATGATTCTTGTAAATAAACAGTCTAATAAATAGTATTTCATATTTCGTTATAAATTCTCAAGAACGAAAAACAATGTATAAATTCCCTTTTCATCGTATGTTTAGGTTTTATTTCAATTCTAATCATTGCTTTTTAAACAATAAGCATTCCTGAGGAGTGAAGGTAGTTAAAATAATAGCGGTGTCAAGGGAAAATGAATGCTTTTGGCACTCCAAAAGGTCGAAGTTTTCCAGGTTTACATTGTTATTTCTATTCTTTTTAGTGTGTCACAGCTCATATTTACTTATATTATAAAATGGAGAAGTACAAACAAAGAAACTAGAATAAAAGTTAGTTATGCCTAGCTAGTTCCACGGTAATACGCAGATGCCTTGATACCAATCTTATAGTATGCTTAAATTCAGGTATTGTGAAAGAGGAAAGAACAATTGGTAGATCTATCTAAGTCTTTTTTAAATTCTTTATCTATCTATCTATCTATCTATCTAATCTGTTTCTATTTATGTGTGTGTGATGATATTGTTTAAAATTTGCTATATTTAAAGGGGAGAGCAATCAATATCGGACAACGATCCTATGTAGGTATAAAAAGTTTGGACATAGATATCAGGTTTTATTTCAATTCTAATCATTGCTTTTTAAAACAATAAACATTCCTGAGGAGTGAAGGTAGTTAAAATAATAGCTTTCAAGGGAAAAATAATGCTTTTGGCACTCCAAAAGGTCGGAGTTTTCCAGGTTCATCTGTCTCTTCCTGATGCTCAATATTAATTCCCTTTTTGTTTCCATCCTTTCCAAAACCTCATCGTTGCTCACATGCTCGGTTCACGATATCGATAACGTCCTTCTGTAGAACCACATTCTTGTAAGTAAACAATAAATAGTGTATGATTTTTTGTTGTAAATTCTCAAGAACGAAAATCAATGTATAAATTCCCTTTTCATCATATGTTTAGGTTTTATTTCAATTCTAATCTTCACTTTTTAAAACAATAAACATTCCTGAGGAGTGGAGGTAGTTAAAATAATAAAATTCATCCTTTTTGCACTCTGTTGTTGTTTTCGGGCATGATAGTCCAAGATTACTGATATTTCCCTGTAAATAAACTTGTAGAATTCTTGAATACAGTATAAGATAATTCTGTAACTCTTTCTTTTTTCAGTTTTGGTCTTTGGGAATTATTCAAACAATACTGACGTCAGTCATTGAGTTATTTTAGATTTGCTCAAATTTTTAGTTCAGTTACTTATTAAAAACATCTGTGTGCATCTGAATCGACGCTGTTTCCATTGTTTTCCTCTTGCCAAATCCTCAGTATCTACTAAATATAAATATCTTGATTGACTAACCAGTTCCGAGAATTCCATCTTTGCATGTTCTTTTGCCAGTATATATTTGGGATCCTGTCTTAAACAGAAGCCTCAACATGAGATTTGTTTTACTCAAACTGCTTTTTTGATTTGATTTTTTTCTGCCAGTCTTCTAAGAATGGATTCTAAATTGATCTGGCATTGTATGCAATTCTCCTATTTTTGAGTTCATCTTACATGCAATTCCTCTACTCTTTTGCAACTGGAACCATCTTTGAACGGCTTAGGTTTACTTTGGACAGTTTTTTTTTTATTTGAAGGAAGCAGGATTAATGCATATTTTGAGTGTGCTGATGCAAAACACAAACATGGAACTGTTTTCTCCTAATAAAACTTAGAGGCAGCATAAACACTGTTACAGATCGTAATGTGAGCAGATATGTAATAAAAGATTTGGAGTCATCCCTCGGAAACTAAAGATTATCTTCTCAAGATATATTCAGAATAGCAAGGTCATTTTGACTTTTCTGAATGTGATGCCAAGTATAATTTAAAATAAACATACAAACAAAACTGAATTTATCTGTTCTAAAATATAAAATATCTATCAGTCACACAACATCTTCTCCCCTACTGAGTAATGAAATATCCTGTTCTTATAGTAGCAACGATATCTCAAAACATGTGAAGGTAGTTAAAATAATAGCTTCCAAGGATTTTTTTAAGAATGCTCACACCATGGAATTTTTTTTGAACGCTCACATGGCAAGGAATTTTTGAACGTGCAATTTTTAAAATTACAAGAAATATTTTTTTTTTTTAATCTTTTTACCCCAAGCAAGGCATTCCACTGCCACTATAGTGCAGGGGGTTACATAAGGGAAGGTGCTGAGAGAGCGATTGGATATAGGAAATGTCAGAAGGAAGGTGACAGACGAGTAAGGAGGTACATAGGAAGAGTGTTTGCAAGAATGTTTGCGAGTTAGTGTGTTAGGAGGTGTCTATTGACCTTACATTTAAACTCCTGGAGATTGTAGCCATCGGGGAAGCGAGGATGCGGAAGGGAATTCCACAGGTGGGAAGTGCGAGAAAAGAAGCTGTTGGAGTAGAAATTAAAGGTACATTTTATCGGTTTCACTGTAAAAGGGTGGGACCTGGTTGCTAATCTAGTATCTCGTGCAAATTCGTACCTAGGGGGCACCAGTGATCTAAGTTCATTGGAGCAGAAGCCATGAAAGTATTTTACAGAAGAGGCATAGGGAAGCCACATCACGCTAGTGAGAGAGTGACTGCAGGCAGTCAGCCAAGTCGGTATCGATCACATTATAACATTTTCATCTGTATATATATATATATATATATATATATATATATATATATTTAGTGTATCGAGGCATCAAATAATTTTCTAAACATATACTGATAAATATAAGAGACAATGAATGTTTTTCATTTGCGCAACAATGATAGCAAGGTAGTGGGGTATTTAATGAGCATAAGAAAAAGCAAGAAGTGAGGGGCCACATGGTCATGCAGAAAAGATAACAGTTAACCATAGACTTGAAGAGGTCAAGATCGTAGTAATTAGGAAAGCATTCTCCTGGGAGTCTGTTCCACAAAGGAGCAATTCTTAGGATGAATCTGTTTAAGTGGAAATGACATTTTACGAAACCAATACAAACGGAATAAAAATGATTCATTTTTTGTGTATGACGCATGATGGGTCCCACTTGCAAATATCAGAGCTGCTGGGACCAAGGACTGTAGCTTGTCAGAACACATGTCTTGGAATAGAGGTAGAGTAGCTGTGACAATTTAATTTAACTGATAATTGAAAAATAGTACACTGTTCTCTTGATGTTAAAATTAAGATTTTTCATTATCCTAAATTAACTGCCAGCTGAGGCAAGAGTGTCCAGTCTACCCTGCTATTTAATGCGTTGCTGGAGGAAAATATATTCATGTGTTTTCTAATGGCATTAGCATGAAGTGAATGATGCAAAATAGACAGAATTTAGACTCAACTTTGCAATACTTTTCTACAAGTATTTCAATGGCAAAATTTTCTGACAAGCTTTTTTCCCTGGTTCCCTGACTGCATACATTTATTTGTGCTACTAGATTGGCATGTAGGTCCCATCTTTTACTGTCAAAATAGTTAAATGTAACTTCCTTTTCTATTCTAACAGTTCCTTCTCTCACACTTCCCATTTGTGAAACACCCTATCGTTTGCTAGCTTTCCTGATAGCTACAATCTCCAAAAGCTTAAATGCAATGTCAATTGCCATCTATCTACTTGATTCCCATCCATCGCTTATCTTTTCTTTGACATCGCCTGAACCATGTTTTTTCTCTCAGTGTGCAGGGGGTTACATTGAGAGTACCCCCTTGTTTGTGCAGCTATAGCTTAGTTTTAGCGTATTTTTGTTGAAGATTTTACCAAGAGGGTTATTGGTGGGGAAGTGTTTTTTAATTAAATTGAGGAACTTTTGTCCTAACTTGGTTTTTATTATTTGGTTGAAAGGAGGTGTGTACCAAATGATTTTGAGTTCCTCAATATATATTCCAATACAAAATACCTAAACTAAACGAAAAAGCAACCTGCCCAAAACTCAGCTACCCAATACCCTTCTCTTAACCTAATAACAGTATTACTAGAACCACAAACGAACGACTAGACCATTCTAAAACTCCCTATACCACATAAATTTACATTACTCTCATTAACGCCACTTCCACCAAAATCCAGATAAAATAAAAAAGGAATCTGTCTTAAACTAAGCCACCTCTCCTAACCCATATATCTAAGACTACAATACGACCGACAGAATCAGAATAAGCTCCCAACCCCACTTTCACTTAAACATCATATCACCACAAATAAACCGTTTTCTCCATTTAATTTTCATTTCAACCTTTTCACCTGATGAGAAGCACGTAAAGTAGCTTCGAAACGTGAAAATTTTTGTGTAGTGATACTATGAATTTATAAACCATTGTAACAACTATTACAATATATATATATATATATATATATATATATATATATATATATAAAAGAAAACTCAACACATTATTTTGATTGGTTATAAATTATAATTCATTTCTATGAGCTAAATTAGCCCACACTATATTTGTTCTATTTGGTACAAATATTTTCCTGGAATAAGCATTTCTTTAAAGTGAAAAGGAAAAGAACTCTCCTCTGTTCTCTCCAAACTATAACTACTGCCTCCCTGCTTCTTGCTTTCCTGCCTGCTAGAAGTCCTCCTCCATAGTTCCAATATCTAAAAATACTAGTGAACCCTCTGATCCCTCTAATTATTGCCCTATCAGCTTCCTACAAATTTTTGGCAAAGTTTTCAAAGTAATCATCAGTGTCATGGTGGTTCAACATCTCACAGTCCACAGACTCTTTTCTGATAAACTATGGTTTCCGCTTCACCAGATCTACTGTTGAGATGCTCATGACCATCACTGAGTATATACACCAGGCTCTTGACAAGAACAGTGAAGCTTGAACTGTTGCCCTGGATATCTCCAATTGTTTGACAGTCTGGCATGCTGGCCTTCTATGCAAGCTGTGGGGCTATGGTATAACTGGACAATTGTTTGACCTAATCCAGTCATCCCTTTCAAATCACACAATGAAGGTCGTATTGAACGAACATGCCTCCCAATACTATCATACGAATGTGGGTGTCCCTCAAGGCTCTACACTTTTTCTGATTTACAGTAATGATCACCCCGATGTAATAAGATCCCAAGTAGGCATATATGCTGATGACACTATGGTTTACTCTCATCTTGATTAAAAATCTGCTAAGGCTGACAAAGCAAACCTTGCTGCTGAGCTTGAAAAGGACCTTCAATCCGTAGTGGACTAGGTTAAGAAATAGCTTGTGAATTTTAATACTTTCAAAATGAAGCTGCTATTTATTAACCATCACAGACAATCGCTCCTACCCCCCACCCCACCCCATTAGCATGGATCAGGCTAGTCTTCCTGAAAGCAAAACACTGCACCTCCTCGGGTTAACTCTCACAACAGACCTCAAGTGGAATGACTATACAGAATCCATAGCTAAATCCGCTGTCAAGAAAGTCGGTTTTCTGTGCAGGGCCAGGAAGTTTTTTCTGACTGAAACAATCCTGCACATATATAAATCTACCATCCGCCCGTGCATTGAATATTGCTGCCATTTCTGGTCGGGTGCTCCTTCTATCCACCTAAGGGTCCTTGACAAAATCCAACAGAGAATCTGGAATGTGATCAACCCTGACTTGGCAGCTCAGATACAGTCACTTTCACACCAGCACAATGTGGCTTTTCTGTGTCTCTTCTACAAATACTTTCATGCCTTCTGCTCCGATGAACTTAGCTGATGCCCCCTATATATGAATTTACTCGAGCTACAAGATTAGCAACTAGGTCCCACTTCTTTACAGTGAAACCAATAAAATGTAAATGCAAATTCTACTCCAGCAGCTTCTTTTCTCACACTTCCGGTCTGTGGAATTCCTTTCCATTTACTTGCTTTCTCGACAGCTACAATGTGTGTGTGTGTGTGTGTGTGTGTGTGTGTCCGTTACCTATAGACTCCGAAACAGCTGAACAGATTTTCTTGAAAATTTACACAGTTGTACTATAAGCATCTGCGAGTGTTCTTAGCTAGGTTTTGTGTCAAGGTACCCCCTATAAATATCAAAAATCGATAATTGAAAAAATCAGGTTATAGAAGGATTGGCCTGATTTTAATCAAATTTGATACACTCATAGAAAAGGACATAAGAAACGATATTCAGAAGTTCCAATATTGCAATTCTTACAATAGTGCAGAAAATTGATAATATATATATATATATATATATAAAAACGGCAAGATGTTTGTGTGTGTGTGTCTGTTTATCTGCCTGTATGTCCTTTATACAAATCCACAATTTTTATCCGATTCTCACCAAACTTCAAAATTTGACTTACATCCATTTATTTTTCTTTCAGTCTGTGGTTTCGCTTTAACTGGAAACAACTATTGCTTTTTAGTCTTTCGTGCCAACGTCCAAAGAGTCTGAGTTCCAGGACCATGGATTAGTTTTAAAGCTTTCATTACACCTGAGCAACGCCGGGCTATACTGCTAGTTTAAATATAAAGTCAATAGTCATCTCCTATTTTACTAACTTGCATCCTCTCTCTCATGCTTTTTTCTTCATCCACTCTGCTCTCATTAGTATTTTCATCCTTCTCTTACCCACTTCTTGACACCCCCTATAACCTGTTACTCTTTCTCATAACTTTTCTTCTATGTAACCTCCTGCACAACAGTGGCAATAAACTGCCTTGCTTGGGGCAATATGATAAAAAAAAGTAAAATATTTAAAAATAGAGACCTTGGCTTTAAAATCTTTTTACTTGTTTTCCATTTCATTTTAAAGAAATGCTTATTCCGGGAAAATATTTGTACCTAATGCAATGAATATAGTGTTGTCTGATGAAATGAGCTAATTTAATGGCGTGTTGAGTTTTCCTTTATACATATCATATTGCTCTGTATAACATCCATTGAGCTCTCTGTACAGATATAACACTTAATATTTTATATTAAATTGATCTTGTTTGATTATCCTTGCCATTTACAGACTTGATATCTATAACCATAAATATATATGATTATATTTTAAATCCCCCCCCCCCAAAAAAAAATGAGCAAACAGGTAACATCCCAAAAACTAGATTCTATTAATGTTAATTTTATTAATATAAAAAATGATCAAGGTGGCAGGTTCAATGTAAATAGTATTATCTGTTTACAAAGCCAAATATGTATAGTATGTCAAAAATATTGAATTGCTAAAATAGCTATTTACCAAATGTAAATTCGAAATCTTTGACATAATATATATATATATATAAAGAGAGAATGACATTCCATATCCAATTTCATCTTTATATATATATATATGTAGCGATTACCGCCTCTTACTCAAATGAGAGCCACCTCCTCATCCCTCATATCACTTTTAATGGCGTCTGCCTTGTTTCAGCATCCAATGGCCATTAAGATGTCTTTTCGGATCTGCATTCAATTTCATATGAATCATCTTCATTTTCATTGTATTAGTAAAAAGTAAACTGCACAGCTTCCTTTCCAAGAACTGGTGCTTTGAGGAACATATCCTGGAAGAATGATTTCCCAATCTCCATAATTTTGCTCTCTTCAAATCTAGGGTTAACCATTGTTTTTTTTCTTTTGTATTCTCATAGTAAGAAGTAAGTACCACTCAACTTCATCCCAAGAATTGCTTCTTTGTGGAACAGACTCCCAGCAGAATGTTCTCCCAATTATTACAATCTTGACCTCTTCAAGTCTAGGGTAACCATTATCTTTTTCTTTCATATTCCTATAGTAAGAAGTAAGTTCCACTCAGATAGCTTCATCCTAAGAATTGTTACTTTGTGGAACAGACTCCTAGCAGGATGTTTTCCCAATTACTACGATCTTGACCTCTTCAAGTCTAGGGTAACCATTATCTTTTTCTTTCATATTCCTATAGTAAGAAGTAAGTTCCACTCAGACAGCTTCATCCTAAGAATTGTTCCTTTGTGGAACAGACTCCTAGCAGGATGTTTTCCCAATTACTATGATCTTGACCTCTTCAAGTCTAGGGTAACCATTATCTTTTTCTTTCATATTCCTATAGTAAGAAGTAAGTTCCACTCAGACAGCTTCATCCTAAGAATTGTTACTTTGTGGAACAGACTCCTAGCAGGATGTTTTCCCAATTACTACGATCTTGACCTCTTCAAGTCTAGGGTAACCATTATCTTTTTCTTTCATATTCCTATAGTAAGAAGTAAGTTCCACTCAGACAGCTTCATCCTAAGAATTGTTCCTTTGTGGAACAGACTCCTAGCAGGATGTTTTCCCAATTACTATGATCTTGACCTCTTCAAGTCTAGGGTAACCATTATCTTTTCCTTTCATATTCCTATAGTAAGAAGTAAGTTCCACTCAGATAGCTTCATCCTAAGAATTGTTCCTTTGTGGAACAGACTCCTAGCAGGATGTTTTCCCAATTACTACGATCTTGACCTCTTCAAGTCTAGGGTAACCATTATCTTTTTCTTTCATATTCCTATAGTAAGAAGTAAGTTCCACTCAGACAGCTTCATCCTAAGAATTGTTACTTTGTGGAACAGACTCCTAGCAGGATGTTTTCCCAATTACTACGATCTTGACCTCTTCAAGTCTAGGGTAACCATTATCTTTTTCTTTCATATTCCTATAGTAAGAAGTAAGTTCCACTCAGACAGCTTCATCCTAAGAATTGTTACTTTGTGGAACAGACTCCTAGCAGGATGTTTTCCCAACTTACTACGATCTTGACCTCTTCAAGTCTAGGGTAACCATTATCTTTTTCTTTCATATTCCTATAGTAAGAAGTAAGTTCCACTCAGACAGCTTCATCCTAAGAATTGCTCCTTTAGGAACAGACTCCCACCACAATGTTTTCTCAATCACTCTAATCTTGCTCTCTCTTCAAGTCTAGCATTAAAAGTATGACTAAAAAGAAATTATCCCTGCAAAGATGAAATTGGATATTGAATGTTATTCTTTCTTTATCTGTAAATTCAGATAAAACTTAGTGGAGAAATAGCCATTTTCAATATGTCATTTTAAGGTATGCATTTTTCCACCCCTTATAAACAGAGAATGAGGAAAAATTCTAAGCTCAGAGGTTAGTTTAGGTAAAGGAATGGGTTGGGATGTATTGGTTTTCATTTGGGTTGGGCTGGGGGAAGGAGTTAATAGTAATTCTTCTTTAGTAGTGTGAGGTATGTGGCCTGACCCTAGGGTTAGCAGAATAGGTGGTGTAACTGCTAAGTCAACTTTTAAAAAAATTTTGCAATTTTTTTATCGGGACTAATTGGGGGAATAGGATAATTATTGTAATTTATATTTATTTCTCTGTCGACACATACTTATGATCTCCCTTATGATCTCCCTTCGTTTGTTTTATTGGGACTAATTGGAGGAATAGGATAATTATTGTAATTTATATTTATTTCTATGGCGACATGTACTTATGATCTCCCTTATGATCTCCCTTATGATCTCCCTTATGATCTCCCTTCGTTTGTTTTATTGGGACTAATTGGAGGAATAGGATAATTATTGTAATTTATATTTATTTCTATGGCGACACGTACTTATGATCTCCCTTATGATCTCCCTTATGATCTCCCTTCGTTTGTTTTATTGGGACTAACTGGGGGAATAGGATAATTATTGTAATTTATATTTATTTCTATGGCGACACATACTTATGATCTCCCTTATGATCTCCCTTATGATCTCCCTTCGTTTGTTTTATTGGGACTAATTGGAGGAATAGGATAATTATTGTAATTTATATTTATTTCTATGACGACACATACAAATGATCTCCCTTATGATCTCCCTTATGATCTCCCTTATGATCTCCCTTCGTTTGTTTTATTGGGACTAACTGGGGGAATAGGATAATTATTGTAATTTATATTTATTTCTATGGTGACACATACTTATGATCTCTCTTATGATCTCCCTTATGATCTCCCTTATGATCTCCCTTCGTTTGTTTTATTGGGACTAACTGGGGGAATAGGATAATTATTGTAATTTATATTTATTTCTATGGCGACACATACTTATGATCTCCCTTATGATCTCCCTTATGATCTCCCTTCGTTTGTTTTATTGGGACTAACTGGGGGAATAGGATAATTATTGTAATTTATATTTATTTCTATGGCGACACATACTTATGATCTCCCTTATGATCTCCCTTATGATCTCCCTTCGTTTGTTAAGGAGAATATTTTGGTCTTGAAATTTTAAAATTTTAATTTTTTCTGTCAAACATAGATTACATCTATCTCTTAAGCTATTAGGGGTCCTAGGCTTGCCTATGAGTTCCCATTTTATTTGGGGATCTAAGTTACTTTCTTTTAATTCCCAGTATTTCCTAGAAAGCGCAGTTTGGTATTTTAAACTAGGGTTGGTGAAGGAGTGCCTGTGGGTATAAAGCTGTTGCTTCCAAATTCCCGCGGAAATTCCGATATAAACATTCTGTCTCCCCTGATTTTCCTTAGGGTAGACGGTGGCTTGATAAATCACATTTTCAGACCTACACATACCCTCAACAGGACAGTTACAGGGGAGGGTCATTCTATTTTCTGTATTGGATCTCCTACACTTCTTCAAGATTTGGTTATTATGGGAACTCATAATGTCATCCATGCTACTGGTACACGAGTAACTAATTTTGATATTTTTTTTTTTTTTTTTTTTAATCATTTCACCCCGAGCATGGCGGAAACGCCACTGATGTGCAGAGGGCTACATAAATGTGAAAAGATTAATTAGAAAAGAGTGAGGAGTACAAACTAGTTAGAAAGGAACAATAGAAAGCTGAGAAAGCAGGTGCGATGACAGATACATAGGTGGAAAGAAAGGGAAGGTTATACGGGGGTGGGGAGAGAGCTAGAGTCCAGTGGTTAGTAGATGAGTATTGACTTTGCATTTAAATTTCTGGAGGTTGTAGCTGTCAGGAAAGCAAGAATATGGAAGCAAGTTCCACAGGCGGGAAGTGTGAGAGAGGAAGCTGCAGGAGTAGAATTGTCATCTGCATTTGGCTAATCTGACTGTGAATGGGTGGGACCCAATTGCCAGTCTGGTTGCGCGAGTAAACACCTGTTGAGGAGGCATCAGGGACTTAAGTTCGTCTGAGCAGAAGCCATGAAAGTATTTATAGAACAGATAAAGGGAGGCCATATTTCAACGATGGGGAAGTGGCTGCAGTCGAGCCGCCAGATCACATTACAGACTCTCCTTTGGAGCCTGTCAAGAACACTGAGGGGAACGGCAGGGGCACCTGGCCATAAATGGCAGCAGTACTCCATGCACGGACGGATGGTTGACTTGTATATATGCAGGATGGATTCAGGTGGAAAAAACATCCTGGATCGACATAGTGACCCAACCTTCTTAGCAGTAGATTTTGCTATGGATTCAATATAGTGGTTCCATTTGAGGTCTGAGGACAGGGTATGTCCGAGGAGGCATAGTGTATTACTCTCCGGGAGAATCGCTTAGTCCATGCTTATGGGAGGCAGGAGAGGTTGCCTGTAATGGTTGACAGACAACAGCTTGGTCTTAGATGAATTGAAGTTGACAAGCCACTTCTTGCCCCAGTACACCACAGAGTGTAGATCCCGTTCAAGGTCAGTAGCAAGATTATGTCTGTCCGCCATGACAGGTTTCTTACTGGTGCAGGAGTATATTGTAGTGTCATCTGCGTAGATGCCTACTTAGGACTTGATCTCATCTGGGAGGTCGTTGATGAAAATAAGGAAGAGCATCAGGCCCAGGATAGAGCCGACCCGACCAGATATGGCAGCAGTATTCAATGCATGGGTGGATGGTAGATTTATATATGTGCAGGATAGATTTAGACGGAAAAAACTTCCGGGCCCTACACAGAGAACCGACTTTCATAGCAGCGGATTTAGCAATGGATTCGATATAGTCATTCCATTTGTGATCCGCTGAAAGTGTGAGACCAAGGAAGCATAGTGTTTTACTCTCTGGGAGGCAAGCCCGGTCCATGCTAATGGGAGGTAGGTGAGATTGTCGATGATGGTTAAATTTCCCCCAATATCGGAAATCAATACACTGATATCCGATCAGGTCAGATCAAGACCAGGATTTCAGCTCTTTTATCGTGGTCCTTGCTGCAGAATTTGCTCTAACTTGGTAAAATTATAGTTTTTAGTTTCAAACATTAAAGAAAAAAGGGGAAGAATTGTTAACTCCACCGAGTGGTGTCCCTTGGCCGCTCTTCACGAGGGAAACAATTTAATCACCGGAAACGGGGAGAGGACAGTTTTGTTTTTGTTTTTCTGGTACGGTTTCCAGAAAACACTCATAGCACTTCGTCCCACAAACAGTTCCAGATGCACCACTATCCAAGACAGCTGAGCTGAGTGTCTCTCCTAAGAACGTGTTAGCACCGCAATTAGTAGATCTTCTCAGACAACTCATTTTCCCCCATATCAGAAATCGATACCCCCAATATTCCATCAAATCTGATCAAAAATTGATATTCAACCATCAATATCGCTCATTTTCTCCATTTTTACTCCCGATGGGTACGATAAGCTTTCATGGATTTACTTAACTTAGTTTATCCTAGGATGACTTATTTGACTTTAGTGAAATCAATACCTCGGTATTATATCGGGTCTGATCAAAATCAGGTTTTCAGCCCTTTATTTTGGTTTTTACTTCAGGTTTTGCTCTCGGTATAATTGTAGTTCTTAGTCTTAACAACCTACATTTTTTGTGCCAACGTCCAAAGAGTCTAAGCTCCAGGACCATAGATTAGTTTTAACGCTTTCATTACACCTGAGCAATGCCGAGCTATACTGTTAGTGCAGTTTAAAATGACAAGGGTTTCTAAAAGGTATAAGTTACGTCTATCCCCTTTTCCATTGTAAGATCTAGATTTAGTGACAATATCCCAGGTTACAAACAATTGGGTTTTTATTGTTTTTTAATTTTCATTAATATATGGATAAAACAGTGCTTCTGCTATATTTACTGTTGTTCAAAGACAGCATGTGGCTGTTAAATTTAAGCTTCCACGTATTGGTGGTCGATACAAAGTAAAATTTAACATCATCATCTGAATGAGTTCAAGCTCTATCAGCAATACATTTGGACATACATTGGCCTTTCAATGTGCAGCTCTTACTTTTTGGCAGTTGCAATTATTTTTTGAAGGGTCACTATTATTATTAGTAGTAATAGGGTAAAACAGGACAATTTCGCTAGAAACAAAGAAGAGAGTACTGGATTGCTACGTGCTGTCCATCCTTCAATATGGTAGTGAATGCTGGACAATGCCATCAAAGATGAAGGAAAAACTTGAAGCAACTGAAATGTGGTTTTACAGAAGGATGCTGCGAATATCATGGATCGAGTATGTGAGCAATGATGAGGTCTTGGAAATGATGGAAACAAAAAGGAAATTAATACTGAGCATCAGGAAGAGACAGATGAAGTTCCTGGGACACACAATGAGGAAGGAGGGCTTGGAGAACCTGATACTAACAGGCCAGATAGAGGGAAAAAAGAGACAGGGGAAAGCCATGGATAACATATTTGAAGGACCAAATCGGGTAGATGACGGAACAAGGATTGCATGGTGTAACAGGAGAAGGCCTGCTTAGATCTACCAGGGATAGAGAAAAGTGGAAAGCCATGATTACCTTTTTTTTTTTTTTTTTTTTTTTTTTTTTTTTAATCATCTCACCCCAAGCAAGGCATTCCACTGCCACTATTGCGCATGGAGCTACATAGGGGAAGGTAAAGAGAAGGAGTGGTTAGACATAGGGAATGTCAGGAGAAAGGTGACAGATGAGTAAGGATAGCGAGGATGAGTGTCGGGCAGATGGGAAGAGTGCTTGATAGAATGGGAGCAGGTTAGTGTGTTAGGAGGTGTCTATTGACCTTACATTTAAACTCCTGGAGATTGTAGCCGTCGGGGAAGCAATCGTTTGGAAGAGAATTCCACAGTCGGGAAGTGCGAGGAAAGAAACTGTTGGAGTAGAAGTTACGGCTGCATTTTATCGGTTTCACTGTAAAAGGGTGGGATCTAGTTGCTAATCTAGTATCTCGTGCAAATTCGTATTTAGGGGGCACCAGTGATCTAAGTTCATCGGAGCAGAAGCCGTGAAAGTATTTATAGAAGAGACACAGCGAAGCCACGTCTCGCCGGTGGGAGAGAGACTGCAGGCGGTCTGCCAAGTCGGTATCTATCACATTACAGACCCTCCTCTGAACCTTATCGAGAAGCCCGAGGAGAACAGCAGGGGCACCCGACCAGATATGGCAGCAGTATTCAATGCACGGGCGGATGGTAGATTTGTAAATGTGCAGGATAGATTTAGACGGAAAAAACTTCCGGGCCCTACACAGAGAACCGACTTTCATAGCAGCGGATTTAGCAATGGATTCGATATAGTCATTCCATTTGAGGTCCGCTGAAAGTGTGAGACCAAGGAGGCGTAGTGTTTTACTCTCTGGGAGGCAAGCCTGGTCCATGCTAATGGGAGGTAGGTGAGATTGTCGATGATGGTTAAGATTCGTTTTAGAAGCATTAAAATTTACTAGCCATTTCTTACCCCAGTCCAATATGGATTGGAGGTCTTTTTCAATCTCGGCTGCGAGTTTAGCTTTGACGCCTACACCAGATTTTTGTTGGAGGCGAGAGTAAACTGTGGTGTCATCGGCGTACAAACCTATTTGGGTTCTTATGGAATCAGGGAGATCATTAATATATATCAGGAAGAGTGTAGGACCTAAGATGGAGCCTTGGGGGACACCTGCGTTTGTATGGTAGTTCTGAGAGGCATGTCCGTTTAATACCACTTTCATTGTGCGGTTAGAGAGGAATGACTGGATTAGTTCAAACAAATGTCCAGTTATACCATAGCTCCGCAGTTTACATAGAAGGCCAGCATGCCAAACTCTGTCGAACGCCTTAGATATATCCAATGCAACGGTTCGAGCTTCGCCATTCCTGTCGAGTGCCTGGTATATGTACTCGGTGATGGTCGTTAGCATATCAGCAGTAGACCTGGTGAAGCGGAAACCATATTGCTTGTCCGAGAGGAGCCTGTGTGCTGTGAGATGCTGAACCACCTCGGCGTTGATAATGGCTTCGAACACTTTGCCAAAGATCGGAAGAAGGCTGATAGGGCGGTAATTTGCAGGGTCAGAGGGTTCTCCAGTGTTTTTAAATATAGGAACTATAGAGGAAGATTTCCAACAGGCAGGAAAGCAAGAAGCAGATAGGCAGAGGTTGTAGAGCTTAGAAAGGATAGAGGAGAGTTCAGGGGCACATTTCTTTAAGACTATGGTTGGGATTCCGTCACCACCGCTCGCTTTGTGAGGGTCAAGTTTTAAGATTATCTTAGAGACAAGCGAAGGTGTAATGTGGACATCATTAAGTTGTGCCTCGGTTCTAGGTGAGAAGTCGGGTGTAAAAACTTCAGACGAGTCCAGACTCGAATTGTTCGAGAATCTGCGGGCAAAACATTCAGCCTTATCTGCTGGGGAGGTGAGGACCTCAAATTTGTTGATTAGCGGGGGTATTGTGGACTTGCTCTTGTTAAGTACTCTTTTACAGAGTCGCCAGTAGTCTTTAGAGCCGAATTTAGAGCATGCTATGCGTTGCTTCATTCTGGCAGCAAACAACATCTTAGCTTCGTTAAGTATCCTTTTACACTTATTACGAGCTGAAGTGAAAAGGCGCCTGTTTTGTTCTGACGCATAGTTACGATAAATTCGGAAGAAATGATTCCGGTGGGCAATGGCAGCCGAACAAGCGGGTGAGAACCATGGAGACGAATGAGATTTAAGCTGGAATTTCCTAGCAGGGATGAAGGCATCGATGCCAGCCTTAACCCAGGAGGAGACCTCGGATGCACATTCTTCGATGGGAAGACTAAAGACGTTGTTCCAAGGGATGTCACAGAGGAAGTCTCGGAACGAATCCCAGTTTGCTCTTTGATAGCAGTATGATATTCTACTTGTCTGTGTTTCATGGGTCGGGCGGGAGTGGAGTGAAATATTGACGGACACTACAGTGTGGTCAGAGTTTCCAAGTGGGCAGAGTTGTCTGGTAGTGCAAGAGTCTGGGATGGAAGTGAAGCAGAGGTCTAGAAGTGAGTTCCTTCCGTTAGGGTTGTCGGAGAAACGCGTGGGGAAGTCCACTACTTGCGTAAGGGATTGGGTGATTGAAAAGTTCATGGTGTGGACACCAGCAGGGTCAGTGACAGCGTTCTTCAGCCACTTGGTGTGGTGGGCGTTAAAGTCACCAAACACGAATACATGGGCAGAGGGATGGGTAGAAATGGCTTTGTCAATATTGTCAGAAATGATGTCAAGTAACGAACAGTCAGGGGAGGAAGGAGAGCGGTACAGAAAGAAGAGATAGCTAATCGAGCTGAGAAGTGAGAGGCGGAAGCACATGAAAGAATGATCTGGGGATTCAAAAGATGACACCCTAGCTAAGGGAAGGTGTTCGCTGACATAGACACCAAGCCCATGCATATGAACATTGGAGTCCTTCCTGAAGAGGGGAAGGTAGCCAGGAACGTAGAACTCAGATGAGGGGATAAAAGGGTTAAGAGTAGTTTCACATAGGGCTAATATATCAGGTGAGTTATTATGGAGGAAAGAATCTACGCTGGGGAAGTTGGTGCGGATGCCGCGTATGTTAGTGAAAGAGATGCAGACAGGTTTGGGCAGAGTTTGCATTGAAGCAGTCGTCTTAGGATGACTGCTCTGTAACTCTATAACACTGTCAGCTCTCTGCTCGGAAGCAGAGAGCACAAACCCAGTCGTGGTTCCGCCGAAGGGTAGAACCACGACTCGGTAAAAATAGACAGACATATTTTTGGCCCGGCTATATGGCCGGGAATTCCCACATTAAAATGACCATGTGTCACATCCGGCCTTGTGTGGGAAGGCTAGTAAATACAGCAGACAGGTTTGGGCGTTTTCAAATGAGCTGGTTTAGTTTTGTTATTATGTTTGCTTTTTTCCATAGTAATTCAGTTAAGGAGTGGTCTTAGAATAGAATCAGTCGGTCAATCATTTGCAACTTGTGAAGGATGGAGACTGGCGCGGCCTACAACATAATGTGGCCTCGGGGTTGCCCACCGAACGTTCATGCAGGGACGCCCGTCCATGCGCGATATGGCACTACAAGAACCCCGGTATTATTCAACTGTTGATCAGAGCAGCCTCTCAAGACGCTACGCAAGAGTTCGGGCTCCTAACTACCAGTCGGAAGCAGCAACCAGGAAACTGCCAACCCGGTACCCTCAGAATGTAAAGACGTTGCCACCATACTCCGTAACTGCAAAGAGCTTCCAGCTGAACTAACACCAAGACCAGAGAAAGGGGATGAACCGGGAACCCCTTCTTAACCAAGAAACAAGGTGATCACCTCTAAACTCATTCAAAAGAAGGGGGTGGAGTGTGAGACCGGGCGATAGTAGAAACTATCTACTCCAATTAAAAAAAAAAAAAAAGAAAAGAAACAAGGAAAAAGTGACTGAGGCTTACAAAGTTTTAACTTAGTAAAAGTCGAAAATACCCTTGAATAGCAAAATTATTTACACAAATTAAGTGACGAAAAAAAAATCAAAGACGACCAAAAGACGAAAAAAGAAATAAATAAAATAATTTCCAAGAAATTTCACAAAAACAGACTGAAAAATGGACTGAATCCCGGTTGACTTACCACAAGCAGCTAACACTGTAAAGTTGATTTAATTCAATTTCTGAAGACAAAAATAGAAATTAAACCGTTTTTTTACAGAATATAGTCGAGTTATGTTGCTTGCGTTCGCTTGCCAAACCGTTAAGAATTCAATCTCTCGAAGACAGAAATTTAAATCTTCTACAAGACAAAACTAAAAGTGTCCTGAAAGGACAAGGCACATAGAAGAAGAAGAACAGATATTATTCAGGTGGGCCAAGTATTTATTTGATATCGTATTATTATTATTGTTATTTTGTGAAATATATTTATTCATGTTCTGTATGCAAATATAACTGACTTCAACATTTACTTTTTCAAGTTTTTTTTTAGTGTTGCTGAATAGCAGAAATCTTTCTGAACTAAATTATGGAAGAATTTACGAATACAAATTTAGACATTATGGCCGAAGGATGGGTTAAACCAAATAATGTTGCGTTTACGTGATTTCTACTTATTTCTACTTACCTTGTTTTTAACAAAGGATGTGCATTTTGGTGCAGTAGGTATTGACTCGGAACGAGAGAATGGCATTTTTTTTTTAATCATCTTACCCCAAGCAAGGCATTCCACTGCCACCATTGCGCATGGGGCTACATAGGGGAAGGTAAAGAGAAGGAGTGGTTAGACATAGTGAATATCAGGAGGAAGGTGACATATGAGTAAGGATAGCGAGGATGAGGGTTAGGCAGATGGGAAGAGTGCTTGATAGAATGGGAGTAGGTTAGTGTGTTAGGAGGTGTCTATTGACCGTATACTGAGTTCGAATTCCAGTTGAATTCCTTGCATTCACTTACATACAAATACCCTTGCGAAAGGTATTAATCCGTCTCTTCCCTCCTGTTATAGGTTAAATAATAGGACAGATTGGGTTCTATAGCCTTGGCTGGCAACCAGTCTACTGCAGAAAGCAATGGCAACCTACTGTGGGATAATCTTCTGCCCAGTCAGTCATGTCTCTTTCGAGACATGATCACCCAAAGCATGTATCACGTAAGGCACTTAACTGACTGACAGAATATAATAGTTGGAAAAATAATTAAAACTTCTACTGGGAATAAAGTGGGGGATCGGTTTTGTATTGTTATAAAGTAATAAACTGATCCCCCATTAATTATACTTGATATAATAATGTAATATAATCTGTCTCTTCTCTCAGTCAGTCATGTCTTTTTCGAGACATGATCGCCCAAGCGTGTATCACATTTGGCACTTAACTGACTGATTCTAAACTAGTGTTGAGTTTAGTTGATTTTAATTTTTTCTAAAGCATTAGTAGATAGACTAAACTATCGCCCAGTTCACACTCCACCCACGTCTATTGTACAGGAGTAGAGGCTCATCCCTTGTTCCCTGTTTAGGATGTGGTTTCCGGCTTTCTCTTTTCCAATCTTTTCACTTTTCTTTTTTTCTTTTTTATTTTTTTTTTATTTCTTAATTGGAGTAGATAGTCTAAACTATCGCCCGGTTCACACTCCACCCACATCTATTGAACAGGTAAAGAGGCTCATTCCTTGTTCCCTGTTTAGGATGTGGTTTCCGGTTTTTCTCGTTTTCTCTTTTCCAATCTTTTCACACTTTTTTTATTTTATTTTTTTCAGTTGGAGTAGATAGACTAAACTACCGCCCGGTTCACACTCCACCCACGTCTATTGTACAGCTGTAGAGGCTCATCCCTTGTTCCCTGTTTAGGATGTGGTTTCCGGCTTTCTCTTTTCCAATCTTTTCACTCTTTTCTTTCATTTTTTTTTCCTCAATTGGAGTAGATAGACTAAACTATTGCCCTGTTCACACTCCACCCACGTCTATTGAACAGGTGAAGAGGCTCATCCCTTGTTCCATGTTCAGGATGCGGTTTCCGGCTTTCTTTTTTCCAGTCTTTTCACTCTTACGTAGCCCCCTGCACATCAGTGGCGTTACGGCCTTGCTCGGGGTGATATGATTAAAAAAAAAAAAAAATTTAATTATAAAATTTGTCAAAAATTTACTTATTGCTAGAGTTGGTACTTAAATGAAATTGAAAAGGTTGTTGGTGAATTTCTGTTGGGGTCACTTGATTCCCTGTTGAGGTATGCATGGTTATGTGAGTCCTTAGTGTACGGTTTGTACAGGCCATTGCTCAGGTCAAAGGGAACATCTAAGAAATTTATGATTTTAGCACTGCTGATGGTGGTTATATTTAGTTTTAAGATTGTAGTCTTTGAAAAATTTGATTAGATCCTTTCTAAGATTTTTTGTGGACTAGTTTTATAGAGTCGTACCATTGATGTGGGACAATATGCATATTTATTAATATATATATATATATTGTGGCAATCACTAATATATATATCGCTCATTCAGCAATGAATTAGAGCACTCTAACTACTGGTGTATGATACATCATACGCTAAAAGTCTTCCTCTACCGAGCGCCCATAGCTCAGAGGAAGAATCGTGGACTGGCGCCAATTCAGTCAGGTTTCAATTTTGGCTAAAAACAATTGGATGTCTAACCATACTGATGAGCCTTAATACAGCAAAACAGATCTGTCTGCAGATGACTATATATATATATATATATATATATATATATATATATATATTTTAATCGTTTCACCCCAAGTAATGTGGTACTGTCACTGATGTGCAAGGACCTACATAAGAGTAGAAGTTTAGACAAGAGGAAAGTGAAGAGAGAGACAAACCAGTTACAGGAGGTGTCAGAGAAAGGGCAAGAGAAGGATGAAAACACAGGTGTAAACAGTTGTAAAAGTGGAGAGTCAGGAAAAGAACAAAATATACAGGGTTATGTAGAAAGAACAGGAGTCAAGTGGGTAAGAGATGGGTATTGACATTGCATTTAAATTCCTGGACATTGTAGCTGTCAGGAAAGCAAGTATGCGGAAGGGAGTTCCACTGGCCGGAAGTGTGAGAAAAGAAGCTGTTGAAGTAGAAGTGTCGGCTGCATTTGGTTGATCTAGCTGTAAATGGGTGGGTCCTTGTTGCCAGTCTGGTTGCATGAATAAATTCTTGAGGAGGGGGCACCAGTGACTTAAGTTCATCAGAGTAGAAGCCATGAATATATTTGTAGAAGAGACAGAGGGAAGCCACAAGACATTACTGTGCAGAAAGGACAATAAAAAAACAGGATTTCAGGAGACAGAAGTGTTGATTGGTGTTGCCTTTAAATTTTAAAGATCATATTTGATAGGAAAGCAAGGAAATAGAAGAGGGTTTCACAAGCAAGACATGTGAGAGGAGAACCTATTAGCATAGCACTTAGAGTCCTTATTTTTCTATGTGCCATGTCCCTTCAGGACATAGGCAGTCATGGCTCTCCACACCTTTTTGTCCTTTATAGCTCTTCATATATCTTGTCTTTTTATTATCTCTCCTAAACCTCACCTCACCATTCATTTTCTCAATCTCATTCTTCTATGTGCCATGTCCCTTCAGGACATAGGCAGTCATGGCTCTCCACACCTTTTTGTCCTTTATAGATCTTTATATATCTTGTCTTTTTATTATCTCTCCTAAACCTCACCTCACCATTCATTTTCTCAATCTCATTCTTCTATGTGCCATGTCCCTTCAGGACATAGGCAGTCATGGCTCTCCACACCTTTTTGTCCTTTATAGATCTTCATATATCTTGTCTTTTTATTATCTCTCCTAAACCTCACCTCACCATTCATTTTCTCAATCTCATTCTTCTATGTGCCATGTCCCTTCAGGACATAGGCAGTCATGGCTCTCCACACCTTTTTGTCCTTTATAGATCTTTATATATCTTGTCTTTTTATTATCTCTCCTAAACCTCACCTCACCATTCATTTTCTCAATCTCATTCTTCTATGTGCCATGTCCCTTCAGGACATAGGCAGTCATGGCTCTCCACACCTTTTTGTCCTTTATAGATCTTCATATATCTTGTCTTTTTATTATCTCTCCTAAACCTCACCTCACCATTCATTTTCTCAATCTCATTCTTCTATGTGCCATGTCCCTTCAGGACATAGGCAGTCATGGCTCTCCACAATTTTCTTCAATTTGAAATTCTTAATAAATTTTATTTTTTTATCTCTTCTAAAACTTCATTAATTTGCCATTCATTTACTCAAGCTTACTAGGTAGGTTATGGATTGCATTCTGTCCCTCTTGCCTTCAGTTTGTCTTGTGAGTATAAAATTTTCCAAGCCCCTTTTCCTCATTATGTATCCTGGAAATTTCAGTGTCTCTTCCTGATGTTAAAGCTTTTGATTTGTAAAGTCTTAAAACGTTTAGAAATAAAAGCTTTGAAAAAAAAAAAAGATTGTAACTTTACAATGAACTAACAGAAATAATTAGAACTAGCGGAACCTGTGGAATTTCCATGGAAGGATAATTATGATTTCCTGGAAAAACTTTACTTTGTCATGTTACAAATGATAGTAACATCTTCAAACATAAAGGTCTTGAATAAAAAAATGACGATAACACAGTGTGTAATTGTATTAAAATATCTATAAAAGTAATGTCCATAGAAGCTACTTTACTGTAATTTTATATTACTAGCGGAACCCATGCAATTTCCACAGATGAATAATTATGATTTCCTGGAAAAATTTTACTTTATCATACTACAAATGATAGTGACATCTTCAAGCATAAAGGTATTGGGTAATAAAATAACGATAACACAGAGTGTAATCTTATATTATATTAAGCGGCGTATGTTCAGACCATAATCAAAATACTGTACGCTATTTTGTAAGAAATTTTGAAAGAGAAAATGATTTTTTTTTATTACTGAAAAATCATGGCTCCTGTCTTCACTGTAAACAGAAAAGACCAACTGAATAATAGCCAAGGGTGTAGAGGCCAGAAATTTCATTATTAGGTCAAGGGATATGACAACAAACCTACCTATTTTTACTATATTATACAGTACACACACAATTACTGCTATAACCACCAGCTTAAGCTGCTACTGCTACAGTAATGCTATAGGCTCTCTTCTTCTACTCTCTCACTCTTTACTACCCTTCTGTTTGGCAAAGGTGAGAGAAAGTCTAAGGAGAGTAAAAAGATAGAGGGGAAGTAAAAGCTTGTGCAGAGAGTGTGGTGTAACGGACGGGCAAATTAAGTAACTAAGGAAAGAACAAGCAGAATTATTATATGATTCCTTGATCATATTTCTTTGGTTGGTAGAAAAAGAGAAAAAAATTATTTTAAATTATTTAGATAAATAAAAAAATTACTCTTTAATTTAAGATCACAACTCTAACTCCTCCAACTGAAACAAACTTTGTGAAACTGATTCCAAAGGGAATAGTTCCCCAATCCTGATTCATGAGACCCATAACCATTTAAGGTTGTTGGGCAAGGCATGAACTGCAGCCGCAGCAGCAATGATGTATCCTGTGCAAGAGAGCCTGAAGCCCAACCCTATCTGGACTGTTTTGAATTTAGGGTTGTCCTTCTCTTAGACTAGTTACCAACCAAGACTACAGGACCCAGTTTCTTTTGCTATTTACTCATAGTGATAGAAGAGATGGATTCATACCTTTCCCAAGCATATTAGCATGTAAATGAATGGAATGAACTTGACTGGAATTTGAACTCAGCTCTCCAATTCCTCCATCTGAACTGCTAATCATTACTTCACTGTATCTGCAACAGTCTTGACCTGTTCAAATCTAATTTTATCTGTTATCTTCCCCATATATCCTTATAAATTATGCCTTTTCCTTCTTATTCTGTAACCCCCTACCTTGAGTGGCTCTTGGTCCTTGTACAGGATAAACATTATTCTAAAAAAGAAAAGAAACCAGGTTAGCTACATGGACCACAGAGAATCAAGCAGGCAATCTGTTTCACCTGTTTTCTTCTCTTGCTTCTGCTTATCTTTTTTAACTTGACTGCGTAGACGTCTTATGTAGTCATCATTTCTGTTTGTCAATTCCTGATCTCTGCTCATTGAATTTTTGATTGACAGTCTTCAACTTGCACTCACTGACACTCATTGCCTGCACAATCGACTTTCTAACTGGATTGCATTACAAAATCAATACTTTCACTTTCGCTGCTAGTAGACAAAGAAATGTTTCCAATATAATTAAAATCAGAAAAGGACAAAAACTGCTTTCAAAGCACCGCAATGTATCACCATGCCTATTGAGAAACTAGCAGTATAGCCCGGCATTGCTTGGCTGTAATGAAACTTTAAAACTAATCCATGGTCCCTTGAGCTCAGACTCTTTGGATGTTGGCACGAAAAACTAAAAAGCAATAGTTGTTTCCAGTTAAATTGAAACCATAGACTGAAAGAAAAATGAATGGATGTAAGTCAAATTTTGATTTCCTTGTATCGATATCAAATAAGATTGTTTTTGTCGTAAACTGAATTTTGAAGGCTAAATAAGTCCTCTGAGTAAATGGTATCATGGCTGAGACTAAGAACTACAATTATACCTACTTAGAGCCAAACCCGAAGCAAAAACTAAAATAAAAGGGCTGGAAAAAATACAGACATACAGGCAGATAAACAGACACGCACACAAACATCTTGCCTTTAATATATATATATATATATATATATATATATATATATATATATTATCAATTTTCTTCACTATTGTAAGAACTGCAACCTTGAAACTTATGAATATCGTTTCTTATGTCTTTGTCTATGAGTGTATTAAATTTGATTAAAATCGGACCACTCCTTCTATAACCCGATTTTTTTCGATTGTCGATTTTCGATATTTATCGGGGGTACCTTGACACAAAACCTAGCTAAGAACACTCACAGACGCTTATAGTACAACTGTGTAAATTTTCAAGAAAAACGGTTCAGCCACTTCGGAGTCTATAGGTAACAGACACACACAGACAAAGTTCCATTTATAAATAAGTTTAGATTAGATTTAGCTTTAGATATTAAAGGAGAAAGGCATTGCCATTAACAATACTGTGTATCAAAAATGTGTTGCCCAAAGAAAGTCCATATAAAGTTGTTTCTTTTTGTAACCTTTAATTAGAACAAAACAAAAATTAAATGTGTATACAATACTTTTACCACTGCATTGTTCCCTGGCTGCACTGGCCCTTCTTTTGGGAAAAATAGAAATTGCCAGTTTTATTGTTGCTTTATTTTTAAAAATGATGTTGGATATTACTGTAATGTTATTTGATTTACAGATTGTTTATTTTTATTGATTCAAGAATTTTATGTGTTGTTTTTCTCTGTCCTTCTTGCCCTCATTCTGTCCTGTGTGTATAAGATTTTCCAAGCTCTCCTTCCTTATATGCCATAGAAATATAAACTGTCTCCTCCTGATGCTAAGTATTAGTTTCCATTATGTTCCCACTTTCTCCAAAACTTTGTCATTATTCACAGTATTCTCAGCATCCTTCTGTAGAACTGAAAAACTTAAATGTAGCATAGTGATAGAGGAGCAGTGATATGTACAGACATAGCTGGTTGAAAGCATATTGTCATGAATCTGCATATGAGTGACTGGGGGTTTATCTTAACACTGTTTTTTTATTTTTTATCATATCGCCCCAAGCAAGGCAGTTTATTGCCACTGTTACATAGGGGATTACATAGGAGAAAAGTTATGAGAAAGAGTGACAGGTTATAGGGGCTACCAGGAAGTGGATAAGAGAAGGATGAAAATACTTATGAGAGCAGAGTGGATAGAGAAAAGAGCATGAGAGACGGGATGCAGGTTAGTGAGATAGGAGATGACTATTGACTTTATATTTAAATCCTTGGAGATTGTAGCTGTTGGGGAAGCAAGTCAATGGAAGGGAATTCCACAGGTGGGAAGTGTGAGAAAAGAAGCTGCTGGAGTAGAATTTGTGTTTACATTTTATTGGTTTCACAGTAAAGGAGTGGGACCTAGTTGCTAATCTTGTGGCTCGAGTAAATTCATATAGGGGGCACCAGCTAAGTTCATTGGAGCAGAAGGCATGAAAGTATTTGTAGAAGAGACACAGAAAAGCCACATTGTGCTGGTGTAAAAGTGACTGTATCCGAACTGCCAAGTTGGGATCGATCACATTACAGATTCTCTGTTGGATTTTATCAAGGACCCTTAGGTGGAGAACCCGACCAAATATGGCAACAGTATTCGATGCATGGGCGGATGGTAGATCTATGTATGTGCAGGATTGTTTCAGATGAAGCAAACTTCCTGGCTCTACACAGAGAACTGACTTTCTTGGTAGTGGATTTAGCTATGGATTCTATATAGTCATGTCATTTACAGACTCTTTATGTTCCATTCTACATACTCTTTTCCTGACAGATGCAATGTTCCAGGTCTATACTACTCTATTGTTGTTTCCTGAGCAACTGTTTGGAGTTCTTCACTTAATTGGAGTAGATAGACTAAACTATCGCCCGATTCACACTCCACCAACGTCTATTGAACAGGTGAAGAGGCTCATCCCTTGTTTCCTGTTTAGGATGTGGTTTCCGGCTTTCTCTTTTCAAATCTTTTCACTCCTTTTTCTTTTTTTTTTTTCAATTGGAGCAGATAGACTAAAGTATTGCTCGGTTCACACTCCACCCATGTCTATTGAACAGGTGAAGAGGCTCATCTCTTGTTCCCTGTTTAGGACGTGGTTTCCGGCTTTCTCTTTTCCAATCTTTTTGCTCTTTTTCTTTTCTTTTCAATTGGAGTAGATAGACTAAACTATCGCCCAGTTCGCACTCCACCCCCATCTATTGAACAGGTGATGAGGCTCATCCCTTGTTCCCTGTTTAGGATGTGGTTTCTGGTTTTCTCTTTTCCAAACTTTTCACTCTTACGTAGCCCCCTGCACATCGTTGGCATTACTGCCTTGCTCGGGGTGATATGATTAAAACAAAAAAAAGACAGTGACTTCGTTGGTTGAAGTTTCCTGCATCTGAGCAGCCTCTATTTAAGGAGAGCACAACTCACACAGATGCCAAAAAAGATGCCAAAGAAGATGCATCAAACACTGCCTGTTTAAACCATGTTGCTTTGATTTCATACAATTTATCAACCCATTGCAGGTTATTTAAAGTCAGGAAATATTTTTTGATTGTGTTATTGTGAAACACACCTATTCCTCAGATAATGGACTCTCCCTCCTATAGTAGTAAGAGTTAACAGGAAGTTAACTCGAGAAGTTCTTGGGAGGTTCTTAGAAGTTCTAGAGAGTTCTTTAGAGTTCTATTGGAGTTCAATAGAACTATTAGTTCCAGTTTGGACATAGTTGGACTAAGGCAGTTGATATTAGTTGGCAGTTAGCCAAATACTAAGAAGTCAGCTTTCAGTGGAAGATTACCAAGTTCCTAACATTTTGGGTACGTTAAGTCGATTAGCAACCGACATAACTCGATTATAACCTTCAGTGCACAAACTACTTCACAAAAAGATTGTAAGATTTTTATAAAGATAATAACGGTTTATGGATACATGTCTTACTCATCAACCCATAGATGGGAAGAGGAGGTGTGGATTCATAGATTTTCCAGGTGTATTTGTGCATTAGTGAATATAATAAACCTAACATGAATTTGAAATCAGCTTGCCAATTACTAATTCCGAGCCATTGCTAATTGCACCACCCACACATCCAAGCTTACACCAAGTGGTCACCTATCTAGGTATTAATCAAGCTTGTTCATTGCTTAACTTTGTTGATCATATGCAAACTGGTTTTACCAATATGTAATAGAAACATGAGACTAAAACTCTTACACCTTAATTTATTAACTGGACTTCATTATTTTAATACATCACTCAATAAGTCTCAAGCCTGATGTATAGATGGCACACTAATAAAAAATCCGTATGATTTTTATGAAGTACTAACCTTCAATTGCCACATGAAAAAATTTGGGCCTAATCGGATTATTAGTTTACTGATTATAGTTATTTAAGTAAAGCTTAAAAATTTTCAAAACAATGGAAAAATCTGAATTCCGTGTGTTGATAAGGCATTGCTTTCAGATGGGGAAAAATACTGTTCAAGTAAAGCAAGGTTTTGGCCTCTGTATTTTGGGATGCGCAAGGTATTTTGTTCATCAATTAGCTTGAGAAACATCAATAACGAATATTATGTAGCATTATTGGTGCATTTGAAGGAAGAAATCACCAAAACACAGCCACAAATAAAGAAGAAAAAGTGATCTTTTACCAAGACAACGCACCGTGTCACAAGTCGATCACAACGAAGGCAAAACTACATGAATTACACTTCAAACTGCTTCCATATCCACCTATTCTTCAGATCTGGCCCCCAGCGACTACTGGCTGTTTGCAGACCTCAAAAGACCTCAAAAGAAGGCTCCAGGGAAAGAGATTTGGCTCCAATGAAGAAGTGATATCAGAAATTGAGGCATATTTTGAGGCCAAAGACAAATTATTCTACAAAAAAGGCATTGAATTGTTAGAGAAGCGTTGGAATCAGTGTATCACCCTAGAACCAGACTATGTTGATGAACAAAATTGAATTTTGCCTAAAACTTGTTTTATTAGTTAGGCCAGGGAATTTTTGAGTGATGTGCTAATGTTAGCAAGAGTGTATGTGTTTCTGAGGACTTCTCCAAAGATGGATTATTATTCTTGCACTCTTGCAAGAGACGCTGCCCTGCTTCTTCTCAGTTCAGTGTTTATATATATATATCTTCATGTCTCATCTCACACCATCATTTCATACAGGATGTACTGATTTCTCTCTTCATTCTCCCTTCTTTTTCAGCATCTATTCTCAGTCCACTCCAAGGAATGGTACACTGTCTTTGTGACAAATCCAACTACCAGATAGTGTGGGCAAGAACAAGAGGGATTTTCAGTAATTAATCTCTCCTGTTATTTCATGATCAACCAGATCACTCAAAAATTGCCATGGGTGAGAAAAAAAAAGGAGAAAATTATTTCTAAATTCTTTTGGGACAAAAACAAAAGTTTAACTATCCTTTGTTTATACATTTTTTTCAGTGATCACTCAAGGCCATACAGCCTTTTCATCCATGGTCACTCCAAAATAGTAATTAATTTTTCTTTATTACTTATATTCAAAAGAAACCAAATTAATGTTGAATATAAAATTTTTCTGGATGACTGTCATGGAAATTATAATGAACAAACATGTCAGGCTGGCCTCTATCTTTATGGGGACTCTTCTCTTCTGGGTGGCTGATTCAAAACAGATGTTTTTTTTTCCTGGATTTTTTGGTACAGAGCAGTTTTCAAATGTTATTTCTGTAACCACTCAAGAACATGTTTTTTCTATTTGACATCTTCAAAGATACACTGTCTCTATCTTATAAGCGGAAAGTAGAGAAGGACAGGTAGTCTTAACTTTGCTCAATCTTACTGAATTCCGTTTAGTTAAATTTGGGTTCAATTCTCCTTGAAATTATTTTAAAACATGATTTTTCAATGCATTTTATTTTTTAATTTTCTTCTCAACTTATCAATCCATCTTCCTGCAAATTCCAACAATTATCATCCAGTTAGTAGACTCTTTCTTTGTCCTTTCTTTTTTTATCCTTCTTGTGTGATCTACTTCTGGCAATTTCAGTATCACAATTTAATCCATAGCTAGGGGGACAAGATGGATTCATACTTTTCCTAAGAGCATTTGTGCATAAGTGAATGTAACAAACCTGACAAGAATTTAAACTTTCTTTTCTGATTTTTTTAATCTGAGCCAATATCCATTACACCACCTGCACATCCAATTGACAGCAATGCAATAATTTCACTATGTTAATTTGACATGCAATGTTATGAGTGATAATAACAAGAGTTATGGATGGCAAAAAGTGCTTAAAATGAGATAAGAAGTATTGGAGAAATAACTTAAGAATTAGGAAGAATTATATCCTTTCATTGCTGTTGTATAAAGAATGATTTTATTTTTAAGTACCTCTTGTGTGCCATTTGATATTTTTAAGTAGATTGGTTCTGTATGAAAAAAATGAAATGAGTTGAATTAAATTGTTCCAACTGACTGGTCAAATGAAATGTTTCAAGAATTGTTTAAGATTAGAAGATTAACCTAAAAATAGATTAGCAGATATGAAAGAACAATGGAAAATCGAATAAAAAAATATTGCTAAAAAGAAATTTCTGTTATTTTTTATTTTTCCATTAACATTGATAAAAAAAAAAAACTTTTCAAGATTGGTCACTTCTTCAACTCATTTTGCACGAATAATGTGAAAAAATTAGTGATTGATTTTTATTTTTTATAATTTATTTAAAAGAAAAAACCTTTGGGGGTTTATATAAAACCAAAACATTTAAGATTGTCTGTTGTCGCTTCCAGTACCGGGTTTTCCCAAGCCATCCCTTGTCTACGTTCTGACCAGGCATGATATATTAATGAAAAAAACCATTAAACTGACTTCTCAAATTTTTGAATTACAGATGGACAGGCATGAAACCAATATTTACACAAGTTTCATTGAAAACAATAGACATTCTATATTAACTGAATTTATCCATCATCTTTTCCAAAGTGTTGATGACCTTCCACGAGTTTTTAGCTCATATGAGTATTCTTCAGGAGTTTGAAAAAATAAAGTTAATAAAAATGTAGTGTAGCTTCCCTCTGTCTTTTCTATAAATACTTTCTTGGTAATTGTTCATAGGAACAATTTTTCAAGACCTGCTTTTCTAGAGCATCCAGAAAGTGCACATCATTGACTCTCTCTCTCTTTCGAAGCCCTGATGTGCACTTGTATACATTTGTCTCTAAAACATAAAGAAGTATGTAAATAAAAATAAAATGTTTCTGTTACACCCAATGGTGTGAAAGGCAGCATTTTTGCTGTTTTCGTAACAAACAGTTTTTTATGAGGCAGGGTTGTTAGCCCTGCGCCCAACCCCCAAACCTGAAGGAAGGTGATTTTCTAATTGGAGTAGATAGATCTAAATTGGAGTAGATAGATCTATCTATCGCCCGCTTCACACTCCGCCCATGTCTATTGAACAGGTTAAGAGGCTCATCCCTTGTTCCCTGTGGTTTCCGGCTTTATCTTTTCCAATCTTTTCACTATTACGTAGCCCCCTGCACATCAGTGGCGTTACCGCCTAGCTCGGAGTGATACGATTAACAAAAAAAAAAGTGTAGCTTAGATATGACACATGGCCGAAAGTAAGGGACACCCAGTGAGGATCAAACTCACTACTCAATTGTAATGATTCAAGTGAGACATGCTTGCTAACTATTACACCACCGCTAGGTGCCCAAAGAAGTATGTACATCAGTAAATTTTCATTTTAAGTAAAAAATTTCAAATACTTGGGAATGTTTTGACAGAGGATGGAAAGTGTGACATGGAGATCCAAAGATGCATCGCCAAAAATGCATTTCAGAAGCTAGCTCGAGTACTGAAAGACAGGAAAATCTCATTAGAAACAAAGAAAAGAGTGCTGGACTGCTACGTGATATCTGTCCTTCTGTATGGAAGTGAATGCTGGATGATTTCAACAAAGATGGAGGAGAGGCTTGAAGCAGCAGAAATGTGGTTTTACAGAAAGATGCTGAGGATACCATGGACAGAGCACATGTGCAACAGTGAGGTGTTGGAAAAGATGCAAATGAGAAGAAAACTGATAATAAATATCAGGAGGAGAAAAATGAGGTTCCTGGGACACACAATGAGGAAAGAGGGCCTGGAGAACTTGATACTCACAGGTTGGATAAATGGAAGAAGAGACAGGGAAAAGCAGCACGAGACGTACTTGTTAAGTCCGAGCAAATGGTTGGCGAAGCAGGGCTTGGAAGAGATACCAAGAGAAAAATTACTGAGAGTGACAAGAGACTGGGCCAAGTGGAAGTCCATGATCGCCTATGTCCTGAAGGGACATGACACATGAAGAAGAAATAAAACTAAAGGCATTCCTGTGTAGCTCATCAGTAATGAGAAGAGGTGGATTCATACCTAATCAGAATTTGATAAACAAATCAGAAAGTATAATATGGATATAAAGTGAGGGATCAATTCTCTATTATAATCAATATATAAAGTGATCCCTCACTTTGTGCCCATGCTACTTTCTATCCATTTATATTCTAGATTTATGGACTTGGGAAATGGATTGAAGAGCAGGGTTTGGAAGAGATACCAGGAGGAAAAATTATTAAGAGCGACAAGAGATAGAGCCAAGTGGAAGTCTATGATCGCCTACGTCCTGAAGGGACACGGCACATGAAGAAGAAAAAGAAGGAGAAATAAAACTAAAAGACATGACTGTGTAGCTCATCAGTAATGAGAAGAGGTGGATTCATACCTAATCAGAATTTGATAAACAAATCAGAAAGTATAATATGGATATAAAGTGGGAGATCAATTCTCTATTATAATCAATATATAAAGTGATCCCTCTCTTTCTGCCTTTGCTACTTTCTATCCATTTATATTCTAGATTTATGGGCTTGAGAAAATGGATTGCAGAGCAGGGTTTGGAAGAGATACCAGAGGAAAAATATTGAGAGCAACAAGAGACAGAGCCAAGTGGAAGTCCATGATTGCCTACGTCCTGAAGAGCCATGGCACATGAAAAAGAAGAATATGGCTTTAGAGACCAGACACTTTCTGCTTTTCTGATTCAAAAAATGTCAGTCACCAATGGGTCTTTCTGATTGGCATTGCTTCATTTTTAACCTTTTAATTTCTTCCTTTGTATTCTTTTTCCAAGTAAGGTGATAATGCCACTAAGACACAAGTGGTTACTGAGAGTTTTATAAGAAGACTTTAGGAAGGAGAAAGAACAATAAAAGAACAGGTTTTATGAATACAGAAGATAATGACTGCGGTTGCATTTAAATTTTTGAAGATTGTAGATAACAAGGAAGCAAGTATACAGAAAAGAGTTCCACAGGCAAAAGTGCAAGAAAAGAAGCTAGTCAGTTAAGTGCTATATGTGATAGACACTTTGGGTGATCATGTCTTGAAAGAGACATGACTGACTGGGCAAAAGATTTTCTTGCAGTAGGTTGCTATTGCTTTCTGCGGCAGACTGGTTCCCAGCCAAGGCTATAGAATAATACCTTTCCCAAAGGTATTTGTGGGTAATTGAATGCAAGGAATTCAACTGGAATCCGAACTCGGCACCCAGATTTTTCATTCCAAGTTGATATCCACTGCACCACAATGCACATCTAGTAGTACGCTTAAATTCATTTGTTCAGGCACCAAGGCGGGAAGCTTATCAGAACGATTGCCTTGAAAATATTTATAGAAAAGAGAATCGCACCCCCTCCTTGTATGCACTTGTAACAGACTTATTTAGTAACTACTGCCTTGAGTGGCTCTTGGGTCTTGTAGTGGTTGAAAAATTGTAAAAAATTATTGAGAATCTCATGAAATTTGGCTTTTAATATCTTTTCTTTTTATTGCTAATGTTAACAGGTGGCTAAATTTTATCTTGTAAATAAACAAATTGTAGCATAAGTGATATAGAATATAGAAACACTTGATTTATAAAAATTCACTTCCTTCTTGGAAACATTTTTCATACAAGGTAAAATTTCTTTTCAAAAATAACGTTTATTACCATCATTAATACCTACCTGATGAGACATTGTTCTTTCAATGTCGAAACAAAATGTACAGTTTTGTAGTAGATTGTAGTTTGTACCTGTTCTAAAGTATAATCTCGGCTGGAAGCAAGTGGATGTGTCTAGCCACACTGATGAGCTGTGATACAGCGAAACAGGCTTGTATGTGGATGACTAATATATTATGCTCTCATTACGATTGAATTCTCTAGAGAGGAAAGTTTTAAAAACAGTTACCATTTCTGCAATTTACATGTTACTCTTCTGTAATGAATTGAGTTCTCCCAGTGGTTGGCTGTATATACATCATATATATATCACACTAAACTTTCCCCTCTCTCATTCCATGTGCCCATGGCTTAGGGAGTAAGGACTTCGACTGATACCAAATTGGTCAAGTTTCAATCTCGGCTGGAAGCAAGTGGATGTGTCTATCCACACTGATGAGCTGTGATACAGCAAAACAGGCTTGTATGTAGATGACTAATATATATATATATTTGAAAATGTTTTTGTAAGTACAAAATTTAATTAAAGAAATAAGTGTGTAGCTTGATGTTACACATTATGAAATGGTATTAAAAAGCAAAGCAACCGGTTTCAACCAGTTGCTTCACTTTTT
This sequence comes from Ascarosepion bandense, assembly GCA_037127315.1. Classification (NCBI taxonomy): domain Eukaryota; kingdom Metazoa; phylum Mollusca; class Cephalopoda; order Sepiida; family Sepiidae; genus Ascarosepion; species Ascarosepion bandense. The sequence continues at coordinate 615,786 of JBBBDQ010002378.1, forward strand.
AATATCATTTCATAATATATATATATATATATATATATATATAAATTTTTAACTTCAAAATAAATAACATTTCATGAAGTATATTTTTCTTTTTGTTTGCAGTCAGGTGGAAAAGCTGCCTCTTCTCTTCATATGGCCAGATCAATTTGCCGCAGAGCAGAACGAAGGTCAGTATTGCTCTCAGAAGTATTATAATTATAATATTATTGTAATTTCTGAGATAAGAAGTTATCAATTATTTACATTATTTTAAAGTTTTACTAACATACTCATCTTTGTTGCTATTTACGTTATTTACATTTGGAATATTAGATAACCTTCAGAAAATTTTAAACCAATCCCTTTATTTAATCTATGGAGACAGAAAGTTCTTGTTCCTTTGTTCATCTTTTATTTAGGACCAATCAGTTATTGGTCACCTCATTTCCTCTGAGTTTAAGTCTGCACTATCTGTACCAGGGATTAAATTCACAATTACTATGGCACCAAATTTATGAAATAATTCTTTAATTCACTATTCTCCTGTGGAACAATCATAAGTGTAAAACTGGGAACCTTAAACCTCGTCTTTCTGATGTTGTCCCATTTGCTGTCATTTCTCTTACTTTCATTATGACACTTTTTTATGTATATATTTCAATTGTTTGAGCGACAGATAAAGTCATATTTTTTTTATTTGTTTACATTCCCACAATTGTTTTTTTTTTAATCATCTCACCCCAAGCAAGGCATTCCACTGCCACTATTGCGTATGGGGTTACATAGGAGAAGGTAAAGAGAAGGAGTGGTTAGACATAGGGAATGTCAGGAGGAAGGTGACAGATGAGTAAGGATAGCAAGGATGAGAGTTGGGCAGATGGGAAGAGTGTTTGATAGAATGGGAGCAGGTTAGTGTGTTAGGAGGTGTCTATTGACCTTACATTTAAACTCCTGGAGATTGTAGCCGTCAGGGAAGCAATCGTGTGGAAGAGAATTCCACAGTCAGGAAGTGCAAGGAAAGAAACTGTTGGAGTAGAAGTTACACCTGCATTTTATCGGTTTCACTGTAAAAGGGTGGGATCTAGTTGCTAAATTCGTATTTAGGGGGCACCAGTGATCTAAGTTCATCGGAGCAGAAGCCGTGAATTGTATTCTAGATGGCCCACCTTGGCCTACAAAGTGTAAATTCCCACTTTTGTTGGTGGGCATAATACAACTTTATCAATTTTGCTTTTAATTTGCAAGGTTACCAAATGACCCAAACTCTCAGGACTTCATAGAGTTGTAGATCTTTCTGATGGTCTATTGATAATATGTATTTTCTAGAACAGATAATATTATATAGGAAGAAAGTGTCAACACCAACACATGGTCGAACATGGATCTCCAGGCAGCAAACATGACCATTAAATAAATTGGGCTACTCATGATAATGTGAGCATAAATATTTTGTACATAAAACACTCAAACAGAATTCTGAGTGTGTTCTGTGTTGTGCATCATTCCAATGTTGTGTTTCATCAAAGAAATTGTTTATTAGGGAATTAATCGATAGAATTATTTTGAGAGCATTATTGTGTATTATTCAAAGGATTCATTTAGTATGTTGACTTTATACAAAGATGAAGTAGCAAGTTTCCAAAAGTTCCCTTCAGAATAAGGTTATGAAAAACCAACATTATAAAAGATAAGCATTTTTCAAATCTGTTTTTCCTGTATGCCAGAATCTTGATAGGAAAAAGAAAAAAAAAGATCTCCATCTTTCTTCCTCTCCTACTGTATTCCTAACACAAATTTTACATTTCACCAGTGTCGCATGAGTGTCAATTTGTAACATACAACGTGTGTTAGCACATGCAATACCCTGTCTTCATCAGCCGCCGACCAGGGGTGATGTCACGGTTTTGGTGGCTATGGTGGGACCGCCACCCCTGGCGCCACCAGCAGCATTTGCCACCAGGCAGGGTATGAAGATGTTGATTGTCTCTTGTATATTCTCATAAAGAAGTAAATAAAACGATCGTTCCTCTTTGCAGTTTGTATAGGCAATGAAATTTCCTGAACGTGTTTGCCGTTATTAATGCGCTCGTGAAGGAAGAAGAAAAAAAACACAAATATCTCATTTGCACATATTAGATCATGATGTTGCACGAATTTTGTTTGCTTGTTGTTTTATCTCGACCAAATCCAACTTGAGGCATTCTGTACTGTTGTTCGAATGCGGTGCGAAGCGCTTTTTAAACCACAGCCAGTGATGCCTATTTTAGAAAGGAAAGAAATGACTGAATGTCCCAGAAACCCACCACACCCAACCTCAATAGGCATCACGTTACACCTCCAACCATTGTCCACACATTCGGCACGCAGTGACTCATATCGGTTTTTCTTTAGCTTGTGCGCCTCTATGCATATATTATTAACTTATTTCTATGCAAGGTCTTCTAAAAGATTCTCATACCCAACCACATGCACCAATTCTCCAGTTTTCTTTTCTGTCTTGTTTTTTTTTTCTGTTTTTGTTATCACAACATTTAAATTGCTGAACCCTTTGCCCTTCTTCAGATGTCAATCAACCCAGGTAACTTCAAGGAATATTTAAATGAACCCTTAATTTAATTTATCATGAGGTAGATTGTTCTCACATGTCAATTTTTTTATAATATTGTTAAATTACCGCCGTTCTTGTTTCAAATGAGATCTCGTCCAAACTGAAAGAACTTGCAATTAATGTGCTGCAAAATATTTAATATACTATCATATTTAAGTACCTGTGATTTAATCCTCTAGTCTTCGGAGAAACCTGAAGCTAGAACTTGGAATACGCCTCCTCTGTTGCTACTGCCACCTTGCTGTTCTGCTTGACCTCCCTTTCCACTGGTTTTCTGTCTTACGGCTGTTACTCAATCTTTGCTGTAAAGCTAGTCTCTTTCCCTACTGTCATTTCTCTTTATTTCCATAGCTCCTCTATGGTATTTATATCTATGCTATGTCGACTGAGGATGTGCGTTGTGGTGCATTGGATATCGGCTCGGAATGAGAAATCGGGGAGCCGAGTTCGAATTCCAGTTGAATTCATTGCATTCACTTACATACAAATACCCTTGGAAAGGTATTAATCTGTCTCTTCCCTCCAGTTATAGGTTAAATAATAGGACAGACTGGGTTCTGTAGCCTTGGCTGGCAACCAGTCTACCGCAGAAACCAATGGCAACCTATTGCGGGATAATCTTCTGCCCAGTTAGACATGTCTCTTTCGAGACATGATCACCTAAGCGTGTATCACGTATGACACTTAACTGACTGACTGAATATAATAGTTGGAAACATAATTAAAGCTTCTACTGGGCATAAAGTGGGGGATCGGTTTTCTATTGTTATAAAGTAATAAACTGATCCCCCACTAATTATACTTAATATAATAATGTAATATAATCTTTCTCTTCTCTCTTCAGTTATGGGTTAGATAACAGGACAGATTGGGTTCTATAGCCTTGGTAGGCAACCAGTCTACCGCAGAAAGCAATGGCAACCTACTGCGGGATAATCTTCTGCTTAGTCAGTCATGTCTCTTTTGAGACATGATAACCCAAGCATGTATCACGTATGGCACTTAACTGACTATGTCTACTGAGCAGAACCTCATAGCCCAGCATATGTATTGATTCCTTCAGAATCTCCAGTGTTTTTTTTTCTATGTTCAGGAAATGGAGTTAGTTCCACATGGCGGATCAGGCTTAAATTATTTCTGCATCTTTTCAGTCTGTGTGTCTGTTGACTTTTAAATTTGCTGTTCATTCCTGAAATGGATTTGTGGCCGAGGCGTGAGAATGTTAGCATTCTGATCATGAGTTTCTGGTTCAAATCTCTTCATGGTTGATTTATCAAGGAGGTGACATTATGATTATATTAGACTAGCAGTATGGCCCGGCGTTGCTCGGGTGTAATGAAAGCTTTAAAACTAATCCATGGTCTTGGAGCTCAAACTCTTTGGATGTTGGCATGAAAGACTAAAAAGCAATAGTTGTTTCCAGTTAAAGCGAAACCGTAGACTGAAAGAAAAATGAATGGATGTAAGTCAAATTTTGATTTCCTGGTATCGATATCAAATAAATCTTTTTGTCGTAAACTAAATTTTGAAGGCTAAATAAGTCCTCTGAGTAAATGGTATCATGGCTGAGACCAAGAACTACAATTATACCTACTTAGAGCCAAACCTGAAGCAAAAACTAAAATAAAAGGTCTGAAAAAAATACAGACATACAGGTAGATAAACAGACACACACACAAACATATTGCCTTTTATATATATATATATATATATATATTATTGATTTTCTGCACTATTGTAAGAATTGCAGTATTGGAAATTCTGAATATCGTTTCTCATGTCCTTTTCTATGAGTGTATTAAATTTGATTATAATCAGACCACTCCTTCTATAACTCAATTTTTTCGATTATCGATTTTCGATATTTATCGGGGGTACCTCGACACAAAACCTAGCAAAGAACACTCACAGATGCTTATCGTATAACTGTGTAAATTTTCAAAAAAATCGGTTCAGCTGTTTCGGAGTCTATAGGTAATGGACACAGGCACACAAAGTTCCATTTATAAATAAGTTTAGATTTAGAGAGATGATTCCAGGATGCAATATTTTTGGTCAGCGGCTGGAATTCTTTCCACAACTTAACCAAAGCCTCGTTAGTGAAATTGGGTAAACAAAACTATTTAGAACTTGTTGATGCTTTTCGTGCATTAAGTCACAAGTCATCATGATTGATGGTTCAAGCACATTGACCTTATTCAACTCAGTCAGTTAGGTGCCACACGTGAAACACGCTTGGGCAATCATGTCTCGAAGGAGAAATGACTGACTGGGCAGAAGATTCTGCCCAGTCGGTCATGTCTCTTTCGAGACATGATTGCCCATAAGATTATCTCACAGTAGGTTGCCATTGCATTCTGTGGTAGACTAGTTGCCAGCCAAGGCTATTGAACCCAATCTGTTCTGTTATTTGATTCATAGCTAGAGGGGGAAGATATATATTATATTATTAAGTAGTAATTAGTGGGGGATCAGTTTATCACTTCATAACAATATAAAACTGATCCTCCACTTTATGCCCAATAAAAGTCTTAATCATGTTTTCCACTATTATATTCAGTCAGTCAGTTAAGTGCCATACATGAAACACACTTGGCCGATCATGTCTCGAGGGAGAGATGACTGACTGGGCAGAAGATTATCCCGCAGTAGGTTGCAATTGCATTCTGCGATAGACTGGTTGCCAGCCAATCTGTCCTGTTATTTAACCCATAACTGGAAGGAAGAGAGAGATTAATACCTTTCCCGAGGGTATTTGCACGTAAGTGAATGCAATGAATTCAACTGGAATTTGAACATGGCTTTTCGATTTCTCATTCTGAGCCGATATCCACTGCACCACAACGCACATTCGTGCATTCAACTACTGATCATATTAATATTATAGCACATATTATGTGGTCTTTTTAAAAACTGTAACTAAGGTCCACGCAGCATTGTCCCCATCATCGGCTTTATCCAGTATCCAAGAATTTAATTGCTTCTTTGTTGATTGCTTCCTTTGTGATGATGATGATGTTGATGATTAAATTTGTAGCCAACATGCAGGTTTAAGCTAGGAGCTTCCAGTTTTAAAAATGTTTTCCATTTCTTATCACCCTTTGGCTTTGCAAGAGTTGGTTGAAGGTGAAAGAATATCAGTGTGCAAGAAATTGCCGATGGTGGGAATTTGTTTAAGGTGGACCTCAACTTGCCAGAATGTGAGCCACATGCTTGATTTCATGACCTTCCTCTGTGACACACATAGATTGAGACATGCAGAATCACGTTATGAGACTTCAATGAACTGCTACTATCAGGGTTCCAGAAATTTTATTTATAAATATTTCTCTTTCAGAGTGATTCCGTTAGTAAGAGATGAAGAAATGGATGATGCACCTCTGAAGTACCTAAACAGGTAATGACTAATATCTTTATCTTGTTTTTTTATGAATAAGCAAATTTCATTAAGAGATATATCTGAATGAAATTTGCTTATTCTTAAAAGGAGGCATTTTTTATAAATTGCAAATTAGATTTCTCCAGATAGACTAATCTGATAGGAGTAATTTTTTTTCTTTTGTTTTATTAATTAATTTAGAATAAACATCTTTATTTACTTTGAATGTCAGACATATATGGAGTCCTGCCTTTAACCTACCTAAACATGGCTTTGCCCTTTAGATGGCTTACCTTTGAGATTTGTTACCTGCTTAAAGATGGCTTACCTTTGAGATTTGTTACCTGCTTAAAGATGGCTTACCTTTGAGATTTGTTAACTGCTTAAAGATGGCTTACCTTTGAGATTTGTTACCTGCTTAAAGATGGCTTACCTTTGAGATTTGTTACCTGCTTAAAGATGGCTTACCTTTGAGATTTGTTACCTGCTTAAAGATGGCTTACCTTTGAGATTTGTTACCTGCTTAAAGATGGCTTACCTTTGAGATTTGTTACCTGCTTAAAGATGGCTTACCTTTGAGATTTGTTACCTGCTTAAAGATGGCTTACCTTTGAGATTTGTTACCTGCTTAAAGATGGCTTACCTTTGAGATTTGTTACCTGCTTAAAGATGGCTTACCTTTGAGATTTGTTACCTGCTTAAAGATGGCTTACCTTTGAGATTTGTTACCTGCTTAAAGATGGCTTACCTTTGAGATTTGTTACCTGCTTAAAGATGGCTTACCTTTGAGATTTGTTACCTGCTTAAAGATGGCTTACCTTTGAGATTTGTTACCTGCTTAAAGATGGCTTACCTTTTAGATTTGTTACCTGCTTAAAAATGGCTTACCTTTGAGATTTGTTAGCTGCTTAAAGATGGCTTACCTTTGAGATTTGTTACCTGCTTAAAGATGGCTTACCTTTTAGATTTGTTACCTGCTTAAATATGGCTTACCTTTGAGATTTGTTACCTGCTTAAAGATGGCTTACCTTTTAGGTTTGTTACCTGCTTAAAGATGGCTTACATTTTAGATTTGTTACCTGCTTAAAGATGGCTTGCCTTTTAGATTTGTTACCTGCTTAAAGATGGCTTACCTTTGAGATTTGTTACCTGCTTAAAGATGGCTTACCTTTGAGATTTGTTACCTGCTTAAAGATGGCTTGCCTTTTAGGTTTGTTACCTGCTTAAAGATGGCGTACCTTTTAGATTTGTTACCTGCTTAAAGATGGCTTGCCTTTTAGATTTGTTACCTGCTTAAAGATGGCTTACCTTTTAGGTTTGTTACCTGCTTAAAGATGGCTTACATTTTAGATTTGTTACCTGCTTAAAGATGGCTTATCTTTTAGGTTTGTTACCTGCTTAAAGATGGCTTACATTTTAGATTTGTTACCTGCTTAAAGATGGCTTGCCTTTTAGATTTGTTACCTGCTTAAAAATGGCTTACCTTTGAGATTTGTTACCTGCTTAAAGATGACTTACCTTTTAGGTTTGTTACCTGCTTAAAGATGGCTTAACTTTTAGATTTGTTACCTGCTTAAAGATGGCTTACCTTTTAGGTTTGTTACCTGCTTAAAGATGGCTTACATTTTAGATTTGTTACCTGCTTAAAGATGGCTTACCTTTTAGGTTTGTTACCTGCTTAAAGATGGCTTACATTTTAGATTTGTTACCTGCTTAAAGATGGCTTGCCTTTTAGATTTGTTACCTGCTTAAAGATGGCTTACCTTTGAGCTTTGTTACCTGCTTAAAGATGGCTTGCCTTTTAGGTTTGTTACCTGCTTAAAGATGGCTTACCTTTTAGATTTGTTACCTGCTTAAAGATGGCTTGCCTTTTAGATTTGTTACCTGCTTAAAGATGGCTTACCTTTTAGGTTTGTTACCTGCTTAAAGATGGCTTACATTTTAGATTTGTTACCTGCTTAAAGATGGCTTACCTTTGAGATTTGTTACCTGCTTAAAGATGGCTTACCTTTTAGGTTTGTTACCTGCTTAAAGATGGATTACATTTTAGATTTGTTACCTGCTTAAAGATGGCTTACCTTTTAGATTTGTTACCTGCTTAAAGATGGCTTACCTTTTAGGTTTGTTACCTGCTTAAAGATGGCTTACATTTTAGATTTGTTACCTGCTTAAAGATGGCTTACCTTTTAGGTTTGTTACCTGCTTAAAGATGGCTTACATTTTAGATTTGTTACCTGCTTAAAGATGGCTTGCCTTTTAGATTTGTTACCTGCTTAAAGATGGCTTACCTTTGAGATTTGTTACCTGCTTAAAGATGACTTACCTTTTAGGTTTGTTACCTGCTTAAAGATGGCTTAACTTTTAGATTTGTTACCTGCTTAAAGATGGCTTACCTTTTAGGTTTGTTACCTGCTTAAAGATGGCTTACATTTTAGATTTGTTACCTGCTTAAAGATGGCTTACCTTTTAGGTTTGTTACCTGCTTAAAGATGGCTTACATTTTAGATTTGTTACCTGCTTAAAGATGGCTTGCCTTTTAGATTTGTTACCTGCTTAAAGATGGCTTACCTTTTAGATTTGTTACCTGCTTAAAGATGGCTTGCCTTTTAGGTTTGTTACCTGCTTAAAGATGGCTTACCTTTTAGATTTGTTACCTGCTTAAAGATGGCTTGCCTTTTAGATTTGTTACCTGCTTAAAGATGGCTTACCTTTTAGGTTTGTTACCTGCTTAAAGATGGCTTACATTTTAGATTTGTTACCTGCTTAAAGATGGCTTACCTTTGAGATTTGTTACCTGCTTAAAGATGGCTTACCTTTTAGGTTTGTTACCTGCTTAAAGATGGCTTACATTTTAGATTTGTTACCTGCTTAAAGATGGCTTACCTTTGAGATTTGTTACCTGCTTAAAGATGGCTTACCTTTGAGATTTGTTACCTGCTTAAAGATGGCTTACCTTTTAGGTTTGTTACCTGCTTAAAGATGGCTTACATTTTAGATTTGTTACCTGCTTAAAGATGGCTTGACTTTTAGATTTGTTACCTGCTTAAAGATGGCTTACCTTTTAGATTTGTTACCTGCTTAAAGATGGCTTGCCTTTTAGATTTGTTACCTGCTTAAAGATGGCTTGCCTTTTAGATTTGTTACCTGCTTAAAGATGGCTTACCTTTTAGGTTTGTTACCTGCTTAAAGATGGCTTACATTTTAGATTTGTTACCTGCTTAAAGATGGCTTACCTTTGAGATTTGTTACCTGCTTAAAGATGGCTTACATTTTAGATTTGTTACCTGCTTAAAGATGGCTTGCCTTTTAGATTTGTTACCTGCTTAAAGATGGCTTACCTTTGAGATTTGTTACCTGCTTAAAGATGGCTTGCCTTTTAGGTTTGTTACCTGCTTAAAGATGGCTTACCTTTTAGATTTGTTACCTGCTTAAAGATGGCTTGCCTTTTAGATTTGTTACCTGCTTAAAGATGGCTTGCCTTTTAGATTTGTTACCTGCTTAAAGATGGCTTACCTTTTAGATTTGTTACCTGCTTAAAGATGGCTTACCTTTTAGATTTGTTACCTGCTTAAAGATGGCTTACCTTTTAGATTTGTTACCTGCTTAAAGATGGCTTACCTTTTAGATTTGTTACCTGCTTAAAGATAGCTTACCTTTTAGATTTGTTACCTGCTTAAAGATGGCTTACATTTTAGATTTGTTACCTGCTTAGTGATGGCTTACCTTTGAGATTTGTTACCTACCTAAAGATGGTTTACCTACTTAAAGACTGCTTACCTTGTTTACCTATTTAAAAATGGCTTATCTTATAATAGTTTACCTACCTAAATATGTCAGAAAATGTTCGTAGTAGTAATTGTTGAAAGAGTACGTACATATGTAGGTATATATCTCAGTAGGAATGTCTTTGGATGTAGAGGACGAAGTAGAAATAACCAGCACTGTATTGAATGGATGTAAGTCAAATTTTGATTTCCTGGTATCGATATCAAATAAGTTTTTTTGTCATAAGCTGAATTTTGAAGACTAAATAAGTCCTCTGAGTAAATGGTATCATGGCTGAGACTAAGAACTACAATTATACCTACTTAGAGCCAAATCCGAAGCAAAAACTAAAATAAAAGGGCTGAAAAAATACAGACATACAGGCAGATAAACAGACACACACACAAACATCTTGCTTTTTATATATATATATATATATATATATATATATATATATATATATATTTGTTTAATCATATCACCCCGAGCAAGACAATAACGCCACTGATGTGCAGGGGGCTACGTAAGAGTAAAAAGATTGGAAAAGAGAAAGTCGGAAACCACATCCTAAACACAGAACAAGGGATGAGCCTCTTCACCTGTTCAATAGACGTGGGTGGAGTGTGAACCGGGTGATAGTTTAGTCTATCTACTCCAATTGAAAAAAAAAAATAAAGAGAAGAGTGAAAAGATTGGAAAAGAGAAAACCGGAAACCACATCCTAAACAGGGAACAAGGGATGAGCCTCTTCATCAGTTCAATAGACATGGGTGGAGTGTGAACTGGGCGATAGTTTAGTCTATCTACTCCAATGATATATATTATTGATTTTCTTACCATTGTAAGAACTGCAACCTTGAAATATCATTTCTTATGTCTTTGTCTATGAGTGTATCAAATTTGATTAAAATCGCACCACTCCTTCTATAACCCGATTTTTTTCAATTATGAATTATCGATATTTATCGGGGGGGTACCTTGACACAAAACCTAGCTAAGAACACTCGCAGATACTTATAGTACAACTGTGTAAATTTTCAAAAAAATTGGTTCAGCTGTTTCGGAGTCTATAGGTAACGGACACACACACACACAGACAAAGTTCCATTTATAAATAAGTTTAGATGCATCAAGTGAAAATATTCAATACCATATTTACTGGTTTATAAGATACTTTTTAAGTAATGTTTTCGGCAACTTCACACTATGTTACCTAAATCACTTAACTGTCTTTAGTAATCAGCATCTTATCAGTAATGCTGGAACATTGGATGCAATGTTTTTATATATATATCCTAGCATTAGATGCAGTTATGCATCTCTGTGCTTTGTTCATTCAGGACATTGCCCTCCGCAACTTCCTATTTGTACCTCGTAGCAGTGTTTACCCTTTTACTCTACTTCCTAATCACTTTTCTGTCATCCATAAGTACTTCTAATTTAGTGCTGCTCAGGGACTGCTGATCCTGCTTCCAGTATATGTCTATACTACCAAGCCCAGGGATTGAACTCACAATTATTTTATCACCAAATTCACAAATTCTTTGTTTTCTTTTTCCCTTAGCAATTGCTTTGTCATAATTTTTTTTTTTCTATTTTTTTTTTTTTTTTAATCGTATCACCCCGAGCAAGGCGGTAACGCCACTGATGTGCAGGGGGCTACGTAATAATGAAAAGATTGGAAAAGATAAAGCCGGAAACCACATCCTAAACAGGGAACAAGTGATGAGCCTATTAACCTGTTCAACAGACATGGGTGGAGTGTGAACTGGGTGATAGTTTAGTCTATCTACTCCAATTGAAAAGAAAAGGAGCAAAAAGATTGGAAAAGAGAAAACCGGAAACCACATCCTAAACAGGGAACAAGAGATGAGCCTCTTCACCTGTTCAATAGACATGGGTGGAGTGTGAACCGAGCAATACTTTAGTTTATCTGCTCCAATTGAACAAAAAAAAGAAAAAGGAGTGAAAAGATTGGAAAAGGAATGAGCCTCTTCACCTGTATTTCTTCTTTATTCTATCTTCCTTTTCTTAATGTCATTAAATTTACTCAAAGACGGGTTGGTTAAAAGATTCAGAAGATTGGTTGTTTGGTTGTTTTGGCATATCAACATCGTCGGGTCATTTATTGCCAACTAAACTTTATTTATTTATTGCTCGTAATACCTTTTTCTTTCAAAAATTATTGTTTTCTTTATATAAGTTTACTGTCTAGTAATACATTTTTCTTTTCGAGTATCAACATTCATTGGGATTTGTTTTTAAGGGTAGGGTCCCCAAGTCCTACCCTTGTTATTTAACTCATAACTGAAAGGAAAGGACGGATTAATACCTTTCTCAAGGGTACCAGTGCTTAAGTGAATGCAGGGTATTCAACTGGAATTCGAACTAGACTCACCGATTTCTCTTTCTGAGCAGATATCCACTGCACCACAATGCACATCCATCACTATACGCTTACAGCACCTGGTATTCCCAAGCGGTCACTCATCTAAGTACTGACCAGGCTCAACATTGCTTAACTTCGGTGATCAAGCAAGAACCGGTATATTCAACGTGATATATTCAACGTGATTCGGAAGAAAACTGGTTTTTAAATTGATTTAAAAGGAAAGAGAATCTATCTATCTATCTATCTATCTATCTATCTATCTATGAGAAATCATATTTTGTGTAACAGCCTACCAAGAGGATGCTTTGCAGTCCCTACAATCTTAACCTTTTCCAGTCTAAGGTCAAATGTTATCTATCCTAAATATCCTCATAATCTGCACTTATTTTCTCCTCCTTGTCAAGGCAATAACCTCAGTAAATGTAACCCACTGCTTAGAGAGGCCCTTATGCCTTGTACCAGATAAAAATTAGAAAAGAAAAGAAGAATTAAAAAATGGCCATTCCAGCTCCCTAGAAAACCTGTCCAGTTTTCTGCTTACAAACACAACAGTAAATTTCTTGTGCGATCAGATAAGAAATTTGGTTCATTTTAAGCTGAGCAGAGGTTATGTCTAAGTGTTTGCTATTTAAGATAAAATCACAGGAAACTCTTGTTGGGGGGAAGGAGAAGGTTTGGGGAGAATTTTCAGACTCTGGTTGGCTTTAAGACAAGGGTCGGGTCATCTGTGTAGCTGGCATATGCAAGCTGCATGAAAAATGGAATTAATAGAGAGAGTTCAAATTCCAACAGAGGACCATTGCATTTACATTATGCTAATGTCCTTAAAAAAATAAACGCCAATCTGGATAAAATGGTAAGACAGATGAAAGATGTTTTGAGGTGTGCTACATTTAGCGGCTCAAGAAGAGAAATCAGTGCTGAAATGTCACTTGTTTCAATACATTCAAAGGCAGCTCTTTTCATTGAAATCAAGTAAAACTAATCACTGCTGATGCCATTTCATAATAAAAACAAAAAGATTTCAGTTAATACTATAATAAACTGTCTTTTTTAATAATAAAGTGATTATGACAACTTCTTTTTATTATCGCAATGAAAAATTACAATTTTTTAAAAGTTTTCATGCTTCAGAACATAGGCAATCACGGCTCTCCAGATTCCTTTTTCTTATTATATATGAATTGTCATGAGTTCTTGGAAAAGCAAGTTCAGTGTTTTCTCATTGCATTCTTCACAGTTTTGAATTCAGAGTTTCCTTTCTCCTTTCAGAACATAGTTGGTTGTGGCTCTCCACAGATTCCTTTTTCTTATTATCTATGAATTGTCATGAGTTCTTGGGAAAGCAAGTTCAGTGTTTTCTCATTGCTTTCTTCACAGTTTTGAATTCAGAGTTTCCTTTCTCCTTTCAGAACATAGTTGGTTGTGGCTCTCCACAGATTCCTTTTTCTTATTATCTATGAATTGTCATGAGTTCTTGGGAAAGCAAGTTCAGTGTTTTCTCATTGCATTCTTCACAGTTTTGAATTCAGAGTTTCCTTTCTCCTTTCAGAACATAGTTGGTGATGGCTCTCCACAGATTCCTTTTTCTTATAATCTATGAATTGTCATGAGTTCTTGGGAAAGCAAGTTCAGTGTTTTCTCATTGCATTCTTCACAGTTTTGAATTCAGAGTTTCCTTTCTCCTTTCAGAACATAGTTGGTGATGGCTCTCCACAGATTCCTTTTCCTTCTTATCTATGAATTGTCATGGCTTCTTGGGAAAGATAGTGGAGTGGTTTCTTACTGCCTTCTCTACAGTTTTGAATTTAGAGAAATCTTTCTCCCTTCAGAGCATAGGCGAGCATGCCTCTCCACAGTTTCTTTTTCTTTATAATTTCTAAATATTCATGACTCCTTGAGAAAGAAAATAGAGTGGTTTCCCTTTACATTTTTTACATTTTTGAATTTAATGTTATACTTTCCCTAAAATGATTGCCACCTAAATCTAGATAGCTGCATCTACTCACTTGTTTTAGCTAATTTACTGATTTCACATTTTACTAATTATATTTACACTTCTCAGACATACAAAATGACCAACATTTATGATTGGGATTTACTTTCATCTTCATTTTTTTTATTAGATAAAATTCATTGGGTTGTTCACTTTGTTTAATGACATATCGACGTCTGTGGGTCGATATGTTAATGACAAAATCTAAATATTTTGAATGCGATTGCATGACTTCAAATAAAAATAAAATGTATTCTCAATAATTTTACTCTAAATATGGATTGTTAGTCATTTTACTATCCATATATATATTGTTGGTCATTTTAATATACATGTTTATTTTTGCTCATTTTACCATAGCTATTTATTGTTAGTCATTTTATTATAAATAGGTATTGTTAGTAATTTTACTGTACATATTTATTGTTGGCCATTTTACTATAGATATGTATTGTTGGTTATTTTATTATAGATATGTATTGTTTCGTCTTTTCCAAAAATCTTGAGGCTATCTGTGATAGTTTGAATTATTAATCATCTGTCTCTTCCTTATGTTAAGTATGAGTTTCCTCTTCGTTTCCATTCTCTCCAACACCTCCTCATTAGTCACGTGCTCATTTTCCTCAGCATGCTTCTGTAAAACCACATTTCTGCTGCCTGAAGCCTCTCCCTCAGAGTTGAGGACATTGTCTAACATTCACCGCAATACAGAAGGACAGACGGCACATAGCAAACCAACACTCTCTTCTTACTTTCCAGTGAGATTTGTCTGTCTTTCATTTCTATTATTAGCTTTTGAAATGCATCCTTGACCATGCCAATGCGTCTTTGGATTTCAACATCGCACTTTCTCTGCCAGAACACTTCCCAGGTATTTAAATTCCTTTACTTGTTTTATTTTAGTTTCTCTGACCTGTAGTTGGCATTTTGGAGTTTTCTTTTTGCTTATGACCATGCATTCAGTTTTTTAAAAGTTTATGCTTAATCCTTTCTTCTCGAATTCTCTTGTTACCTTTTCTAGAAGGTCCTGCATTCTCCTTTGTGTTTCTGCTATCAGCACTGTGTCATCTGCGTATCTTACATTGGTAAGATTGTAGCCACCAAAGACGAATACGGGCCAGGGTTTTATTTCTCTTAAAATTGTTTCACTGAATAAGTTAAATAGAGAACACACATCGTGAGAACATACATCCTTGTCTTACGCCCCTTTGCATTTTTGTATATCTACTGAATTCACTTCGTATCCATACGCAAGCAGTTTGCAGCCAATAGGTATTCTTGATTATCCTAACATCTTTTCCAAAAATCTCGAGGCTATCTGTGATAGTTTGAATTAATCATCTGTCTCTTCCTTATGTTAAGTATGAGTTTCCTCTTCGTTTCCATCCTCTCTAACACCCCCTCGTTAGTCACACACTCATTTTCCTCAGCATGCTTCTGTAAAACCACATTTCTGCTGCCTGAAGCCTCTCCCTCATAGTTGAGGACATTGTTTAACATTCACCGCAATACAGAAGGACAGATGGCACATAGTGATCCAGCACTCTATTCTTTGTTACCAACAAAATTTTCCTGTCTCTCTGTACTCTGGTTAGTTTTTGAAATGGGTCTTTGGATCTCAATGTCACACTTTCTCTCCTCTGTCAAAACACTTCCCAGGTATTTAAATTTCTTTCAGTTTCCCTCACCTGTAGTTGGCATTTTTGGTTCTTCTTTTTGCTGATGACCACACCTTCAGCTTTCTGGAAGTTTGTACTCAGTCCTTTCTTCTCGTTTTCTTTTGCTATCTTCTGTAGGAGGCATTTTCCTTTCCATATCAGCACTGTGTCATCCATGTATCTTATATTTTTGAGATTGTGGCCGACAATGACATATCCTGGCAAGGATTTTATCTTTCTCAATTGTTTTGCTGTACAGGTTGAATAGAGCCAGTGAGAAATAACGTTCTTGTCTTACACCCCTTTTTATTTTTATATACCTGTTGAATTAATTTCCTGTCTGAATGCAAGCAATTTACTACAAATATAGGTTCTTGGTTATTCTAATGAATTTCCCAGTGATGTTGATGTTACTGTGTAGTTTTAAAAATACAGGATCTCTAATCAAACATCTCTGTCTATCTATCTGTCGACTGTCTATACATTAGCCCATCCATTCTCTATCTATCTATCTATCTATCTATCTATCTATCTATCTCAGTCTGTTCCTATCTATCTATCTATCTATCTATCTATCTATCTATCTATCTATCTCAGTCTGTTCCTATCTATCTATCTATCTATCTATCTATCTATCTATCTATCTTTCTCATTCTGTTCCTATCTATCTTTATCAGTTTCAAACATTTCTTTTCTATCTCTCTCTCTCTCTAGTTTCAGACAGTTTTTTATCTATCTGTCTCAGTCTGTTCCTATCTATCTATCTATATATCTATCTATCTATCTATCTAGGCCTGTTTGTATCTATCTATCTATTTGTTTGAACATTATTTTTGATCAATACTCATATTTAAGTAGGTGTTCTGTTTTTAATTAAACAATATTATATATTTATATTCACTGGCCTGATTATTTACGATAAATTTTTGTTACGAAAATGTGTGTCATTCAGCAGGTTTTGAATCTGCAGCCCTATCCATATAGGGGAAGCTACCATTTGATCTGGCAACGTCTTAGACCTCTCGACCACAAATGACCTCCAGTCTAAACGAGGTTCTAATCAAGCCTATATAACACAATTTTCAATTCATTGCAACAACCATATCTGCTCTGAAATGTATCGTAATTTCAACAAATGTAAACATGTTATGGAAATTAACGAAAATTAACGAAACTTGGTTATAAACAACCGACAATTTGAAATGAATTGTTTGAACATTATTTTTGATCATTACTCATATTTAAGTAGATATTCTGTTTTTAAATAAACAGTATTATATATTTATATCTACCTACGTGGATATATGTTTATATATCCTCTGTGGATAGGGGTCGCAGGTTTGAATCCTGCCGAATGACAATTTTCGAAATAAAAATTTATCATAAATAATCGATACTCATATTTAAGTAGATAATCTGTTTTTAAATAAACAGTATTTTATATTTATATTTACCTATGTGGATATATGTTTATATATCCTCTGTGGATAGGGGTCGCAGGTTTGAATCCTGCCAAATGACACATTTTCGTAATAAAAATTTATCATAAATAATCAGGCCAGTAGATATAAATATATAAGAACTATTGTATCTTTTATGAGGCATCAAAATAAAGTTTAAAAATCACCCCTGTAATGTGCAAAAGTATTAGGACAGGGGTGATTTTCCAAAAGACCTCACTGAAATTCAAATACAGGGTGAAAAGCCAAGTAAATTGCTAATAAATATTGATTATTTAACTAAAAAGGAAGAGGAAGTGAAGGCTTCAGAATTTGAATTGGCCCCCGCAAACTCCTGATCTCAATGTTATTGAACATCTATGGAATATTTTGGTATAAAAAAATTGATAAATCTAATGTTACTTTGCAAGACGCACTTTGAGAGCAAATACAAGCTGCTTGGCAGGAGATACCTTGAAGAAGCTTGTGATGTCAATGCCTGACAGAATGAAGGCTGTGATCAAAGCAAAAGGCTATTATACTAAATATTAAATTTATTTTGTAACAAGTATTTTTTTCTTGTTAAAGCATTTGTTGCATAAACCAAATAAAATTATTTTAATGAGAAATTGGAGAGCTGAGTTAAAATTCCATTTGAATTCACTGCATTCACTTAATGTGCAAATACCCTTCAGAAATATATGCATCTGTTTCTTTCCTCCAGTTGCAGGTTAAGTAATAGGACAGATTGGGTTCTACAGCCTTAGCTGGCAACCAGTCTACCGCAGAAAGTAATGGCAACCTACTGCAGGATAATCTTCTGCCTAGTCAGTCATGTCTCTTTTGAGACATGATCGCCCAAAGCGTGTATCACATACGACGTTTAACTGACTGACTGAATATAATAGTTGGAAACATAATTAAAACTTCTGCTGGGCATAAAGTGGGGGATAGGTTTGATATTGTAATAAAGTAATAAACTGAGCCCCCACTAATAATACTTAATATAATAATGTAGTATAATCTATCTCTTCTCCCTAGAGCTATGAGTTAAATAACAGGACAGATTGGGTTCTATAGCCTTGGCTGGCAACCAGTCTACCACAGAAAGCAATGGCAACCTACTGTGGGATAATCTTCTGCCTAGTCAGTCATGCCCCTTTCAAGACATGATCGCCCAAAGCGTGTATCACATATGGCACTTAACTGACTGACTGATCTTCTGAAATCCCATTCATCTTTTATCCTTTAATCAATATGCTCTATACCAAGGATTTTTTCTCACTGTAACGCCTCCTCAGTGCACAGTACCATCTTGCTTCAGGTGACATGATTAAAAAAAAGTCATCTCTCTTATATACAAGTACTTGTCACTCAGAAACTTTTAAATCTATTTTAATCAAGCGTCTTTTATACAAATTTCATTAAATATGGCTATTAGGGGACTGTGGTTAATTGTTTTAATTAACCACAGTCTCTTGTCACTTGTGTTTAATAAAACTTGTATAAAAGAGAGATTGTTGCAGAAATAAATCATATATACAGTCTTTGAGATTTGAAAAAGAAATCACTCAACCGACAGTCAAGAGATAGGGAAAATTTACTCAGTCCAAAATCATTTTACTTGATCAATTTCATTTTCTTAATAGTCACCTCACGTAAACATAGCGTGAATCACTGACAGAAAACAAAAAATAAAATTTTCATTGAAATTTTGAACGTGTTAGAAAGGATTTAAAAAATTTTAATAAAATAATAACAAGGAAATTTGATCTTTCCTCACAATAATAGCATAAACTTTTTGATGATAAAACTTTTTTTATTAAGTTTGAGCCCTTCTAACATCAACAATTTTCTGTAAAAAAACATTACTTATTTGTATAACATGTTTTTAATTGTGTGGTTGAAAGAAGTATGTGTATTTTTTTTTTTCAAATGCTCGTTTTTAATTTTCGTAAGCAGGGAGGAAATATAGGATAATATTTTTCCAAATGAGTTTCTAAAAATCTGTGAGTGTCTTTAATCTAGGTGACAGAGACATTTTGGCTCCACTATAGAAGCATTAATTAAATGAATGCTTACACTGACAGGGACAATAAAAGCCAAGAATTTAATAATGTCATTGTAGGTCATTCTAAGTAACTTGTGAATTTTTAATGGCATACTTTTGGGTTGTAAAAAGAATAAGATTTCTTTTTTTTATATTTAATCAATGGGCAAGTAAAGAAATAAACTTTAATTGCCTAGTTAAGTTTTTAGTAGATTGGGCTAGTGAAATTTCAAAGGCTGTATATATATATATATATATATATATATATATATATATTTTAAATTATACTTTAGAACATGTACAAACTACAATCTACTACAAAAGTGTATGTTTTGTTCTGTCATTGAAAGAACAATTATCTGATCATGTAGTGAGTAATGATAGCAATCAACGTTTATTATCATTACTATCTTATGACATCATTATTACCTACCTGATGAGACATTGTTCTTTCAATGTCAAAACAAAATGTACAATTTTGTAGTAGTTTGTAGTTTGTACATGTTCTAAAGTATAATTTATATTAAATATTCATTGCTCTATTTTTTATATTGAGCACTGTTTTTAATTAATGTTTTGAACATTGTAAACATTTTCTTTGTTCCTTATTCATTTATATATATATATATATATATATATATATTTTTTTTTTTTTTTTTTTTTTTTTTTCATTTTTAAATGAGTTATTTTGCTATTTTGGTTTCTATATATATATATATTTTTTTTTTTTTTTCATTGTTAAATGAGTTATTTTGCTACCTTGGTTTCTATATATATATATATATTTTTTTTTTTTTCATTGTTAAATGAGTTATTTTGCTACCTTGGTTTCTACCATGAGTGCTTTTTTTCATTTTTAAATGAGTTATTTGCTACCTTGGTTTCTATATATATATATATATATATATATTTTTTTTTTTTTCATTTTTAAATGAGTTATTTTGCTACCTTGGTTTCTACCATGAGTGCTTTTTTTCATTTTTAAATGAGTTATTTTGCTACCTTTGTTTCTAACATGAGTGCTCTCTTCAGGCGATTTTTAATAACTGATTTATCAGGTCGCGAAATAACTCGTTTAAAAATGAAAAATATTCAAAAGTTCTACAATATAATTGTATAAAACACTTTTTAATACAAATGTGTACTGGTCTAACCCTATTAGGACCAAAAACTAAGTATTAAACAATCAATATATATATATATATATATATATATATATATATATATATATATATATTACCAACCTGAAATTTAAAAAAAGGTTATATATTTGCAGACTGAGTGACTTCCTCTTCACTGTTGCCAGATATGCAGCCCTTAAAGAAGGTCAACCAGAGACAATCTACAAGAGACCAGATCCTCCTTCCTGAGGAGAAAAATATACAGGTGCTAGATTTTGAGCCTCAGATATTTTTTTGACAAAAGAACAAAGGATGAAGGAAAACCTGGAAATTCAACAGCATATCAAGAAGCACATTTTGTATCTGAAATTACAAATCAGATTTGTGATGCCTTTTAATGTGAGATTTGGATTTAATCTTCTTTAGATTAAAATAAATTGAAAATGAACTTTTATTTATATTATTTTTGTGGCTCTGAAATGTGAGTCATCTTACAGCATGTGCCAGAAAATAAATAAAAGAAAACCCCAAAAATATTTAGTCAAAATGCTCATTTTAAAGGTTAATTTTTATGGTGTCTGTGATATTCATATTCCCTTCTGTTTGGCTATAGATACCCCCATTAAAAAAAAATAAAATAAAACCCTAGTCTTAAAATATCAAAGCCGAAATCTCATGTTTTTTAAAGGAGCTGCCTACAACATTGGCCGAATGTAAAAAAGTAAGGAATTTTTACCTTTTTTCCTTTTTCTTCTTCTGCCTATGATGAAAATTTTGATACCTTCTTTTTCCTTTCTCATGCATTTTGTCCAATATACAAGAGGCAGACATTTTATCACCAACACCTTTGAAGTTCTAAAGATGATTCTAGCCCCAGTAAAGTCAATGGTAAGCTGCCCACTTCCTGCACTCTCTCTGCAACACTCTCCCTACTTCACTCTCTCTGGCTCTTGTATATTTATGCAAAGAAGACAAGCATCAACTAACCAGCTTTGGTTGTTGAAAGAAACTGAAGAAAAAGGAAAATGCCCATTTGGAAAATTTCACTTGACTCAGTAGAAACCTTCAAATGTGAAGCAGGGTTCCCTGTATTGAAGTGTCTATTCAAACTTATACTAAGTTGCAACTAAATAATATCTTTAGAGACATGACTGACTGGGGAGATTACCCCGCTGTAGGTTGCCATTACTTTCTGCAGTAGACTGGTTTGCTAGCCAAGGCTATAGAACCCAGTCTGTCCTGTTATTTAACCCATAACTGGGGGAAAATAGATTAATACCTTTTCCAAGGGTATTTGTGCATAAGTGAATGCAAGGAATTCAACTAGCTTCCCGATTTCTCGTTCCGAGTCAATATCCACTGCACCACAATGCACATCCTATTAACATATTCCCGTAAATACATACAATACAACTAATGAAGTCAAACCATCTTGATTGACACAGATGAATAATATAAATTTATTTTTTTGTCAGAATGCTGGCGACTAAAATGACTAACCCACTGCACAGGCTTTTTCCAGTGAGGCAGTATGTTAACAACCCATTCCCAGTGGGGCGGGATGTTAGCAACCCATTGTTAGTGGGGCGGAATGTTAACAACCCATTGTCAGTGGGGCGGAATGTTAGCAACCCATTCCCACTGGGGCGGGATTTTAGCAACCCATTGTCAGTGGGGTGGAATGTTAGCAACCCATTGCCAGTGGGACGAGATGTTAGCAACCCATTGTCAGTGAGGCAGGATGTTAGTAACCCTTTGTGGACAAAAAACAAGATCTAAAAAAAGGGTGGAAGAAATCTGAAGGAGTCAATGGCCAGCTAACTAGAGGCAGCATCTCGATAAATCACCATGGAGGAGGCAGCAAGATGCCACTCCACTATCATTCCCAAGATTAATCATGGCTTTGAAAAATCAATATATGAAAACCATCAGCGTGAAGGGGGTTACTTCCAAAGAAAGTAACTCTTCACCCGGTAAGGACCAACATAGGCAACAGGCGTCGCTTGACCATCATCCAGTGACTCTTAGCACCAATGGTGTAAAGGAGACACAATTATTCAAAGTTTGTCCCTCACCCAGAAAGGAACAACATGAGCAACAGGTGTATCTGGACCATTACCCTGGAACTGTGCACAACAAACAAAAAATTACCCTGGGGACATGAAATGTTAGGACATTGAACAACTGCGGCCAACTCGAGAATATCAAGCAGGAGATGAACAGATTGAACATCGATATTCTGGGAATATGCAAAACTAGATGGTCAAACAATGGGGACTTCAGCAACAACAATCACAGGATAATATAGCAGCAGGTAAAAATAATGAAAAGGGAGTCAGTTTAATAATGGATGAAGAAGTGAAGAAATGCATTCTGGGATACTGCCAGTTATCCAAAAGAGTCCTCTTGGTCAAACTGAAAGAGACCCTTCAACGTAGCTGTTATAGTAGTCTATGCACCAACAACGCAAAACACTGAGGAAGAAATAGAATCTTTCTACTCTATACTGGACAAGGCTCAGTGTAAAACCCAAGAAATTAGAATCATCATGAGAGACTTGAATGGCAAGTAGGCAAGGAGAGGGAAGGGGAGACAACTGGCAACTTTGGATTAGGAATCCACAATGACAGAAGAGAAAAATGAGTCCAATGGTGTACAGTAAATGACCAGATAATAACCAACAATTGGTTTCAAGAACACCCAAGATGCCTAGGGACGTGGAGAAGCCCAGGAGGTGACATGAAATGCCAAATCAATTACATAACCACAAAGAGGAGATTCAGGAATGCAGTGGTTCATTGTAAAACCTATCCAAGTGTCAACTGTGGAAGCGACCACCTCCCAGTCATCTGCAAGCTAAAGGTGAAACTTCAGAGACTGAAGAAGCCTAGTGCAGCACCCAGATTGTAATACAACACACTCGTGAATGACCTGAACCCGTAGAAAAATTCTCTGACAGTGTGAAAAACAAATACGAAGAATAAATTGAAAACATAACCTCGAATTGAGACACACTAAAGGAAACCCTAGTGGCATCAGCAAACAACATTGTCCTAAAGAAAATCAGACTCAGAAGAAAAAATGAGTGGATGACTGAAGAGATTCTTGACATCACGCAAAGGAGACAGAAAACTAAGCTAAGACATGGAACGGAATAGAAGAAACTACACAATAAGGACCAATTGCAGACAGGCTAAAGAGGAATGGCTCAACACCAAATGTGCCAAAGTAGAGAGATTGAGCAATAAAAAAAGGAGAAATGCATAAAGAAATAAAGAAACTGACAGAACAAAGAACATGCTCCTCAACAGGATGTATAAAATCCAAGGATGGAATGATCATATTAGAGAAAGAGGAAATACTCCAGCAATGGGAAGAATATATTAAAGATCTCTACCATGACAAGAGAGGGCAACCAACAGTAAAAAAAAGGTGATGGATCAAAGATACTAAAATCCAAAGTGAAAGCTGCAATGGCCAAACTGAAGAGGACCTAAGCAGCTGGACTAGACAGCATTGTAATAGAGATACTGACAGCTTTGCAGATTCCGGCATAGAAAAAATTATGGAAATAATAAATGAATTCTATAATGGCAGTGTAATACCAGACGACCTAAACAGATCAATTTT
This sequence comes from Ascarosepion bandense, assembly GCA_037127315.1. Taxonomy (NCBI): domain Eukaryota; kingdom Metazoa; phylum Mollusca; class Cephalopoda; order Sepiida; family Sepiidae; genus Ascarosepion; species Ascarosepion bandense. The sequence continues at coordinate 639,803 of JBBBDQ010002378.1, forward strand.
CATAGCACTGCTTAAGAAGACAGGTGCAACAGAAAGCAAACTCCATCAAACAAACAATTTAATGAGCCACATAACAAAACTCATCATCTAAATCCTTATTAATAGAGTGTGAAGCGGAATCAGGCCAAAGATAGAACAAGAACAGTGCGGTTTCGTCAAGAACACTGGAACAAGGAATGCAATATTTATGCTTAGGATGCTATCAGAAAGGGCGATACAAATGAAAAAGGATGTGTACTTATGTTTTATAAACTATGCAAAGGCATTCGACAAAGTATGCTGCAAAGAATTGATAGAAATACTCAGCAACCTCAAGATATTTGACAAAGACATTAGAGTAATCAAAAACTCTACTGACAGCAAACCACATACATACGGACAGGAAACGAATTCAGCCGATATAAAAAGATAGAAAGGGTTGTAAGGCAAGCATGTGTCTTTTCACCATATCTATTCAACTTATACAGCAAGAATATTCTGAGAAGCCTAGAAGTTATGCCAGGATTTGTCATTGGTGGCCAAGGTTTGAACAACATTAGATAAGCAGATGAGAGAGTGCTGATAGCAGACAGGGGAAGGCAACAAGAGGACCCCCCCCCACAGAAGGTAGCTGAAGAAAGTGGAAAGAAAAGACTACAAATAAGCTCCAAGAAAATCAAATGCATGGTCATCAGTAAAAAGAATGCCAATTACAGGTGGGGGGATACTTAAAATCCAGCAGGTACAGAAATTTAAATACCTGAGAAGTGTTCTAACAGAGGACAGAAAGTGTGACATTGAGATCTGAAGGTGAATTGGCATGCCGAAGGACACATTGTTGCAGATATCATGGATCAAGCATGTGAGCAATGATAAGGTTTTGGAAAGGATGGAAACAAAAAGGAAATTAATACTGAGCCTCAGGAAAAGACAGCCAATGTTCCTGGGGCATGTAATGAGGAAGAGGGCTTGGAGAATCTGATACTCATAGGTTAGATAAAGGGAAAGAGAGACAGGGAAAAGCAGTGTGTAATGTACTTGATGAGCTGGAACAAGTGGATGGCAGAGCAGGGTTTGCGTGGGGTAACAGGTGAAAGTGTGCTAAGAGCCACCAGGGATAGGGAGACGTGGAAGGCCATGATTGCTTACGTCTTGAAGAGACATAGCACATAGAAGAAGAATACTCATGCCAAAAATTATATGGATATAAAATGGGGGAATCAATTCTATATTATAATCAATATATAAACTGACCCCCATTTTGTGGCCATGCTATTTTCTATACATTTATATTCTAGATTTATGGGCTTAAGCTAGTGGATGGCAGAGAAAAGCTATTTTTCTCATTGGATAAAAATGATGATGGTTATCATTTTTAGCCAATGAGAAAAATAGTTTTCTTTTACCTCCAGACTTATGTCTATTAAAACTATTAATTTTATTGACTTCATTTTGGATTTTACTCTTTTTCCAAGTTTTTATTTTCCTTTCCAAGGAGTCTATTTACAAAAAAATGTTGTCTGGTTATGAATATATTTTTCAAAAGAATTTGTATACATATCTTACTCATAAATGCAGAAACAATTCTTTAATGATATTAAACAATATACAGAAGACACAGAAAGGAAACTGTATTTGACAGAGGGTAGTGAAGGAAAGCAAGAAGAAAGGACTAATCATCAATTGTAATAAATCAAAATGTATATTTGTCAGCAAAAGGAACTGTTCAACATGCAAATTACGCATTGCAGAAATCAAAATAAAGCAAGTACAACAATTTAAGTCTATAAGAAGAACGATAAGTGCGCCACTGAAATCCGAAGGCTCATTGGGATAGCAAAAGACATCTTCCAAAAGCTAAGCAAAGTATTAAGGCACGGGAAAATTTCATTAGGAACAAAGAAAAGAGTACCAAACTGTTAATACCAAACTTTCTATATGAGAGGGAATGCACAGATGAAGAAGAGACTTGAGGTAACAAAAATTTGGTTCTACAGAAGGATGCTGAGAATACCATGAACTTAACATGTGAGCAATGTCAAAGTTTTAAAGAAAATCGAAACAAAAAGGGAACTCATACATAAAATCAGAAAGAGACAGTTAAAATTTATAGGGCACATAACGAGGAAAGAGGGCTTGAAAAATTTAATACTCACAGGACAGATTGAGGACCAGAGGCAAAAAATAAATCAGCACATAACCTACCTAATGAGATTATGTACATCGCTGTCTGAACAGGGGTTAAGAGTGAAGACAAAAAGACAAAATTTAAGAGAGCTTCAAAAGACAGAAAATTGTGGAGAGCCATGATTGCTAGCATCCCAAAGAGACACAGCATATAGAAGAGGAAGAAATGCAAGTTATCCACAGAATATACCAGAAATTTTTAATCTGAAGAAAATAAGACAAATATTCAGTAGAAAACTGAATATAAAATTATATATAAAATAGTAGCAGTATAGCCCGTCGTTGCTCGGGTGTAATGAAAGCTTTAAAACTAATCCATGGTCCTGGAACTCAGACTCATCCTAAAGAATATTTGAAATAATAAAATAACTCCGACAATTTACCAATCGCACCTAATATATATATATATATATATATATATATATATATATATATATATATATACACACACAAGCAGTATAGCCCGGCGTTGCTCGGGTGTAATGAAAGCTTTAAGACTAATCCATGGTCCTGGAGCTCAGACTCAGCCTAAAGAATATTTGTATGAAGTTTGGTGAGAATCGGATAAAAATTGTGGATTTCTATAAAGGACATACAGACAGATAAACAGACACACACACAAACATCTCGCCTTTATATATATATTTATATATATATTATCGATTTTCTGCACTATTGTAAAAACTGCAACCTTGAAACTTCTGAATATCGTTTCTTATGTCTTCGTCTATGAGTGTATCAAATCTGATTAAAATCGGACCACTCCTTCTATAACACGATTTTTTCGATTATCAATTTTTGATATTTATTGGGGGTACCTCGACACAAAACCTAGCTAAGAACACTCGCAGACGCTTATAGTACAACTGTGTAAATTTTCAAGAAAATCAGTTCAGCCGTTTCAGAGTCTATAGGTAACGGGGACACACGAAAACACAGACAAAGTTCCATTTATAAATAAGTTTAGATATATAAATAATAAAATTTTAAAAAAATATAAAAATTTAAAAATATAAAAAAATATAAAATATAAAAATATAAAATAGTTTCTCAAAGAATTTGTCTGCAATGCTTGACACAGAAAAACATAAGCAATTATTTAATATCACTGACGTTAGCTTCAAGGACAACCTCAGTATTGCCGCAGAAATACTGGCATTCCGAGATCAGATGGTTTTCTTTTATGTTGTCCATTGGAAAACTTTCCAAAATCTGGCGCTATCACGTCTACTGAATCTCATGTGTTGTGGTGCTGTGGATATCGACTCAGAACGACAAATCCGGGTACCGAGTTCAAATTCCAGTTGAATTCCTTGCATTCACTCACGTACAAATACCCTTGGGAAAGATATGAATCCATCTCTTCCCTCCAGTTATGGGTTAAATAATAAGACAGATTGGGTATAGCCTTGGCTGGCAACCAGTCTACTGCAGAAAGCAATGTCAACCTATTGTGGAATAATCTTCTGCCCAGTCATGTCTCTTTAAAGACATGATCACCCAAAGCGTGTATCACGTACTGCACCTACCTAACTGACTGATATATATATATATATATATATATATATATATCAATTATGGAATCAATTATCAAAACTTGTGCTGTCGTAATTAAGGCTAAAGAAAGACATTTTGACGAGTGCAAAATTTAATCATAAACTGTTTTTTAAAATAGTATACCAAATTTGAACCTCTTAACATTTGTTATATATATATATATATATATATATATATATATATATATAAACAAATGTTAAGAGGTACAAATTTGGTATACTATTTTTTTTAAAAATTAATTTATTATTGGTCTCACAGACCCTTTTGCGGTATTTGAATTCCATGCGACTCATGAGTTGGTCACCGTACGAGACTTTATTTCGGACATAAAAAACGCTAATCTAATTAAAAAAGAAAATATTTCACTAACACAAAAATGTTTAGAAAAATGTTTTAATCTGGAATTCAGACACATTGATTTTGCGTCCAAATTCTAGATTGCGTTATCTTCCACAATTCTCGAATTAAAAAAGAAAATAACCCACTTAGACGAAAATATTTATTTAGTAACTGATTTAATTGCTTATTTAGCCAAAGTAAATTTACATCCAGATTCTTAAGTTATCTATTTCTGCTTAGATATGTGTCTACACATAAATCTTTCTCTCTCAATATATATATATATATTTTCCCTGACGATCCGTAGTGTGAAACCGCGGTAGGTTTTGGCTCACTTTAGATTTTTCGTGTGTGTGTATATATATATAGTTCAATTCAAGCGTTTGAAGCCACCCCCAAGAATTATTATGTGATGAACTTGACAGAAATATAAAATAAGAAAATATTAAATAAAATGAAAATAGCTCTTACAGTCATTAAAAAAAGAATGGAATCAATTATTAAAACTTGTGCTGTCGTAATTAAGGCTAAAGAAAGACGTTTTGACGAGTGCAAAATTTAATTATAAACTTTTTTCTTTTTTGTCACTATGTGATTTATAATATAAATTTAATTTAAGATTACTAGTGATGGTCTCAAACTTTTGAACTGTATTGTAGATGGATACATACATACATACATACATATATACATACATATATACATATATACATACATAGATACATAGATACATACATAGATACATAGATACATACATACATAGATACATACATACATACATAGATACATGCATAGATACATGCATACATACATACATACATATATACATACATGCATACATACATACATACATATATACATACATACATACATACATAGATAATGTATGTATGTGTTTGTGATTTAAACAGTGATGTGTCCTCGTAATGTTTATGCAACTGTTTTCCTCCCTCCGTCTAAATCTCTCAACGGAACAAGCAAATCATCGAGACGCTTACCAAGTTTATCTGAGAGCAACGCCCTTCTTCTTGAATTGTACCACTTCTCATATTTTTTTTCTTTCTTGTCTTGATGAGGAACAAATGGAAGTTCACTTCTTACGATGAGCACTAACCCAGCCGGTCGCTTTCTATTCTCACGATATCAATTACATCATAGGCCCCTCCTCAAACGCCACAGGGCCCATAAATTCGTGGCCCCGGTTAAATACTCCTTTCTGTACCAAAAGCTATGAAGACTTGAAGACACAGTCACTTGAAAACAGTTCTTGAATGATACAACAGGAAATATAGCAGACTGAGACAAGTCGATACGACACGAGTTCCTTTGGCTGTGGGTAAATTCCTGGTGACTGAGTCACGTTATTAAAGCAGTCAGCTCCCTCGGCTGATTTTTGAATTTTTTTTTCTTTTTTTGTGACAATAACATTCTCTCTGTATAAGACAAAAGATCAACTCAAGGTAGACGATTACAAATTAAGAGGTACAGTTTACTGGAATGATAACGTTTAACCCGAGACTTGAACAGGTTAAGTTTGCAATGATCGGAGAAGTATCCTCTCGGGAATCGGTTTCACAAAACAGCGGTTTTGGGGGAGAATTAGCTCGAGAGAGATTAACATATCACCAAGGGAACACGAGGAGAATGAAGGTAGTTCGCTACAATGTACGTAGCATGGCTGGTCTTTAGGTTCGAACTTATGCAACGTAGTTCGTTTGAACACATTTTTTAATACTCATTTCACCCCCAAGCAAGGCAGGACCGCTACTGTTGCGCAGGGGTTACAGTGTGTGTGTGTGAGAGAGAGAGAGAGAGAGAAACAAACAATGTACAAGGGATGCCGAAGAAAAGATAAGAGATGGATGGGAATGAAGTAGACAGAAGATGTCAGTCAACGTTGCATTTAAACTTTTGGAGATTGTCGCTATCAAGGAAGGAAGCAAATGGAAGTAAGTTTCACAAACGGGAAGTGCGTGAAAAGAAACTGTTAGAGTAGAAGAGGGAGTTATATTTAACTATTTCGACGGTAAAAGGGTGAGACTGTTGCTGGCAGTCGAATATAGAAATTATATTAGAAAGAAACTTCTTTGAATAATGGATTTCTGTAGCGTGTTCGTTCGTATACCAGACAACAATATAAATTAAATTGAAGAAAAGACAAATTGTCATACAAGAAATGACCACAGGAAAGTGATTAAAAATTCAACAGTAAAAGAATTTTATATAAACAATAAGACGTACATGCATGGTCGAATGAATTCTTGTCGATAATCACAAGTGCAAAAATGTCTGAGACATTGTTCATGCAGAGTATAGTTCAACAAAAGGTAAAACACAATAGATTGTTGCTGCAAGAAAAAGTTCTCGAAATGCGGGTCTGCGTTGTTTAGGTTACCGAGCGTTATTGGCCTTCACCTGTTGGATTTCTTGTATAAGCGCACTCAATAACTTGGTTTGTGAAGTGAAAGAATATTCACTCTTTCCAGTTGATTGTAGGAAGAATCTCAACGCAGTCGAGTGTTGGATAAATGTTATTTTTACGCGGTCGATTGAAGAGTCAACAATTAGACACGCGTGGAGGTTATTGGCGTCTCTCGGAGTTCACGAGCTGACTGACTTTTTTTTTTTAATCATATCACCCCAAGCAAGGCGATAACGCCACTGATGAGCAGGGGGCCACGTAAGAGTAAAAAGATTGGAAGAGAGAAAACCGGAAACCGCATCCTAAACAGGAAACAGGGGATGAGCCTCTTCACCTGTTCAATAGAGGTGGGTGGAGTGTGAACCGGGCGATAGTTTATTCTATCTACTCCAATTGAAAAAAAAAAAGAAACGAAGTGAAAAGATTCGAAAAGAGAAAACCGGAAGCCACATCCTAAACAGGGAACAAGGGATGAGCCTCTTCACCTGTTCAATAGACGTGGGTGGAGTGTGAACCGGGCGATAGTTTAGTCTATCTACTCCAATTGAAAAAAAAAAAAAGAAACGAAGTGAAAAGATTGGAAAAGAGAAAACCGGAAGCCACATCCTAAACAGGAAACAAGGGATGAGCCTCTTCACCTGTTCAATAGACGTGGGTGGAGTGTGGACCGGGTGATAGTTTAGTCTATTTACTCCAATTGAATTTTGCTATCTATTCTTTTTTATAGTCTTCAACTTCTTTTTTACATTTAGATAAAAAACATAAGTAACCATCAATCACAATTGTTAAGTGAACTTTAGAAGAAGATTAAAAGAAAATGCTATTTTGTGGTTTTAATTCTTCACTGAAACCATTTTCTTTCCTTAATGGTTGAGAACCATTGCTTATGACAAAAGAAAGTGTGCATGCATATTTTTATTATCTGAAATTTTTTAGCTTCATACAAAAACAAAATATAAAAAAGTTTGAAGTGGATGAATTATATATGTGCTGTCAAAAGAAAAATTCAATAAATTTTGGAAAAACTATTAAAAGCAGAGACAGATACTAATAATATCATTTGATAAGGAAAATCTTTAAGCTAAGAAATATTACAAATTCAGCCATTGTAATTTTTATTATCTGTCAGTCAGTTAAAGTGCTATACGTGATAAACGCTTGGGCGATCATGTCTCGAAAGAAACACAACTGACTGGGCAGAAGATTATCCCGCAGTAGGTTGCCATTGCTTTCTGCGGTAGACTGGTTGCCGACCAAGGCTATAGAACCCAATCTGTCCTGCTATTTAACCCATAACTGGAAGGAAGAGACGGATTAATACCTTTCCCAAGGGTATTTGTGTGTAAGTGAATACAATGGATTCAACTGGAATTCGAACTCGGCTCCCCGGTTTCTCGTTCCGAGCCGATATCCACTGTACCACAACGCACATCCTTATTATCTGTACACATCAAAAAGAAAGAAAGAAAGAGCAAAGCAAAAAATTCTCACAGTGTTATTCCATGGATGTTATCAGACAAGTTTTCACAAATAAAAATTAGGTAGGCACAACAAAATCCTGAAAGAGGAATAAATTTTTCTCTAATTGAGTTTTATTACCACTTAAATACATTTAGAGTTCTGAAATTGGAATCAAAGACGTTTGGCGCGAAAGAGGAAATCAGTTTCAGTTTTAGAGTGTCTCGACCAATAAAAAGGTAATTTTATAAGTTGGAAGTGATGATTGGCTAAAAAATGCTCTTTGTACGAAGAGTCTACTTTTTTAGAAAGGGTAGAGAAAGGTTTATGTGAAATATCCCACAAGACCTTGATGCCAATCTCGTAGCACGAGTAAATACATGTGATCGGGGTACCTGAAAAAAAATTCGTCAGGTCAGTTGGCATGAAAATACTTGTAAAAAAAGACAGGGAATAGCGATAGTACTGCGAGAGGCTTACGATGTTTCGTCTGCAGAAAAGGTGTCATCACGTGGAAAATAGTTCATCACCCAACGCGGAGACACTTTTGAATTCTATTGAAACCGGAAAGTGAAGACTGTGTAGCTCCTGTGTATACATGGAAATAGTGCTTTTGCAAAGGTAGAGGATATCAGGAGGAGTCAGGTACTTACTGGAGCGGTACAGGGTAGTGACCATTTTTAGGCCTGATTTGGCTCTTGTTAAGGTAGAGGATTACAAGGGGACTCAGGTACTTACTCAGACGGTACAGGGTACTGACCATTTTTATGCCTGATTTGGCTCTTGTTAAGGTAGAGGATTGCAGGGCAACTCAGGTACTTACTAGGACGTTACAGGGTACTGACCATTTTTATGCCTGATTTGGCCCTTGTAAAGGTAGAGAAAACCAGGGAGAGTCAGGTACTTACTGGAACGGTACAGGGTACTCTCCAATTTTATGCCTGATTTGGCTCTTGTAAAGGTAGAGGAAAGCAGGGAGAGTCAGGTACTTACTGGAGCGGTACAGGGAACCAACCATTTTTTTCTATCCTCTTTGATGGATCGTATGTCCGAGTTCCACTTGAAATCTGGGTTGGGTTTAAGCCCAAACAGGTGCTCAAGGCACGGGGGCCTCCCTGAGCGATAGACGAAAATTCTGGGTTTCCTGGGTGATAAATGAAACAATCAATCACTGTTACGAACAAAGGCCGAATTAAAGACAAATTAATCAGCTCCCCACGGCTTCAAGAATAATACAACAGACATTGCTATACATAATGCACCAGTATCCAGAATATATAAAAAGTCGAAGCAAAACAGAATGCACATGGCTTGAAAATTACATTCAAACAGGAAATAGTCTGTTGCAGCTCGGTGTTTGAATACACTCCATCCCTGATATATATATATATATATATACACTACTGGCCATAATTACTAGGCCCCATACTCCCTATCGACTATGTAGACTGACTATACTAGTAGCCATATACAGCGAGCACAAGAGATACCTGTGACTTGCTTCGGCAATTACTAACCTGCCACCAGGTTCCCTGTCTTGCTGTAGTGTATTTTCTTTACAATAAACCTCTCTTCTTTCATATACGCACGTGTTGATGTTCTTTCATTCGAGTACCACGTTGTCTGATTGTAGCCTCTTGAAAGGATACGACAGAAACAAAGAATACTGAATTTTTATACAATATCAGTTCTCCTGTACGACAGTGAATGCAATGCAATCTCATCAAAGATCAAGAAGAGACTTGAAGTAACAGGAGTGTGCTTCTACAGAAGGATGCTTGAAATTTCTAGGGTACATAATGAGAAAAGAGAGCTTGGAAAATATGATACTCACAAGAAAAATTGGAAACGAAATGGACAGAGGAGAACATCGCATCACCTACCTAGTTAGCTTGAGTAAATAGATGACAGAAAATGGTTTAGGAGAAATAACAAACAAAAAAAAACTAAGTTACAAACGAAATTATGAACAGATATAATCGCCAAAGTCCTGAAAAAACATTGGCGAAGAAGATTGTTATTTACTTCCCTTAGCTAAGTGCTCGTACAAGGCAAGATGAAAGGGTAAATAAGGTAAGAATATTGTCTCACAAGAAGAAGGAGTAATGAATGTTTTAATACATTTTTCACTATATATATATATATATATATATATATATATATATATATATATATATACACTACCGACCATAAGTTTGGGACCACCCAAATTTTTAGCAGAATCAGATTCGCCGAGTTTGTATTTTTTATTATTCTTATGCAGATGTCAAGTAAAAAAAGTATTCTTTTCAACTTTAAAGTAAAAATTTACTCAGTTTACTACTTGACTCCTCTTATTATGATCAAGTTTTTGCCGAAAATTCAGATTTATTCAGATATTATAATTACGGTATAATTTGATTTTGTAAACCATATTACTACGGTATAAATGGCAAGGAAGAAACAGATTAGCATTGAAAAAAGATCTCAGGTTGAAATTCTTTCGAAAGAAGGAGATTCTACACGTGTTATCGCTAAAAAAATTAAGCCTATCAAAAATGGCGTGCATTATTGCCTTCAACGACTTCGTGAAACTGAGTTAAATAAATACAGACAGAAAAAGATCTGGTAGGCCCAGAGTAACATCTATCGTAGAAGATAGGCACTTGATCATATCTAGCAAGAGGAATAGAAGAAAAACCGCTCCGGAATTAACAATTGAAATGAATTCTACTCGGCAACATCCTGTATCTGTTACTACTGTTAAGAGACGACTTCATTCTGCTGGGCTTAAAGGCTGTGTAGCAGTTGAGAAACCACTATTAAAGAAGGAGAATAAGGGATGAAATTGATCGTACAGTTCGAAATGAACTTCCTAAAAATGAACAAATGTTGTTTAAATGATTGCAGGATGCTTGGAAATCACTTTCACCAACTTATTTTTATAAGTTATTAGAAAGAATGCCAAGGATTTGTTCTGCAGTAATAAAGGCTCGTGGTGGTTTCTTTGACGAAAAAGAAAATATAAATGAAATTTCATTCAATTTGAAATTACTTTATGTTAATTTCGGTTTTAATTATTGTACAATTGTGAGCAACAATGAAATATATCTATATTTATTCTTCTAAGACATAAAATTTGTTATTTCTTTCTCTTAGAGAATAAATCTATGTGGTCCCAAACTTATGATCGGTAGTGAATATATATATACTACCGGCCATAATTATTAGGCCACCTCAGTGTTTTAAAAAAATGATGTATTTCCTACTATTTTTTAGTATTTATTGCCAAGTGGATGATTCTAAATGAAAATAGAATGGCTCTTTTGTTAATACTGCACAATAACATGTGCATCAAATGAATTTATATATAGGAGAGTTTTGTAATTTGCTTGCAGCATTGTGCATAAAAGGTGTATGAGAGGTATTAGACGGCTATCACAATGCGTTTAGCAAAATAAAGGAAGGTAAAGAAAGTGTTGCGTATTACCTATTTATTATTCATTAATATTTCGAGATCAGAATCTCATCTTCAAAATGATAGGAGAGCTTAGTTTCAAGTTGTCCGCTGCTGGACTGTGCCTTTAAAGGCGAAATATTAATGAATAATAAATAGGTAATGCCCAACAACTTCTTTACCTTCCTTTATTATACTAAACGCATTGTGATAGCCTTCAAATACCTACCCATACACGAATTTATAAATATTTAATAAATACCTATATTGCAGTTTCATCAATGAAAGAATGAAGAAAATTTAAGGTGATTCGGACGAGTTCATCTTTGCTTTTTTGCCTTGTTAAATTTTGCAAAGTAATAATAACAAAAGAACCATTCTATTTTCATTTGGCAATAAATACTAAAAATAGTATGAAATACATCATTTGTTTTAAAAAAAAAACTGGAATGGCCTAATAATTATGGCCGCTAGTGTATATGTATATATATAGTAAATCTACAAGATGCGATGGGTAAATTGTCGCTATTTGCCATGTAAAATTTTGCAAAGTAATAATAACAAAAGAACCATTCTATTTTCATTTAGAATTATCCACTTGGCAATAAATACTAAAAAAAATAGTATGGAATACATTAAAAAAAAAACTTGGGTTACCTAATAATTATGGCTGGTAGTGTATATAAAAGTGTCGATTAACTGATTGACGTCACTTCATTATGGATACTTCGAAGTTTCGTGAACGTATAAATTGTATACTCACTCATCAAGATTTGTCCGGTTTTCTGCTGATATTATTGAATATTTGTGTGCTTATATACTGTTGTGGAACTGGTGTTATTTGTTACTTTTGTGTCAAAATCTGTGAATTTATAAATTTTTTCGCTTGATGAATGTCATGTCGTCTGTTTAACCTCTTTTTTCACATTTTTCTTTTTTTACTTTCTTCCGATATCTTCTGATTTTCTGCGAATATTTAAGAAGTGCTAAATTTTCGGTGATTTATTATTTTTTGGTGTGTTAACCACTTGTCTTTAAGAGTAACGGTTGAATGTTTGTTAATGTGTGTGTATGCGTATCAGTCTTGTAATGAGTGTAACCGTATGTTGGTTTTTATATTGTGATATGTGTATATGTTGGTTTTACGTGTTTTTCTTGTTACCGGGTTTGGTTGTGGAAATTTGTTTGTTATTGATGTTGTGCTTATTCTTTTATAATTGATTTTCGTTTGGTATTGGCGAGGGCAAGTCGTTACGGGAGTGAATTTTGTTTGTAATAGAATGGCATTTTATATTGTATTTAGTGGTCTTGTTTGTGTTACTATTTACGTGGCAAAGTAACTATTTATTTGCGTGTCTGTATCTATTCATTATATCATTTATTTTGTTTAATAGTTTGTTTTGGTTTTTAAAGGTGATTATTGGTAACTTTTCTTTCAAACACACTTTGCGATATCTACTGATGTTGTTGTGTAGGGTCACTATTTTTATAAGTCCCCATTTAATTTAATTTCGTTTTTTTTTTTTTTTGTGGAGGGGTGTTTTTATTTGTGAATTCTAGTTTCTTATAATAATAATAATAATAATAATAATAATAATAATAATAATAATAATATTTTAGTTCTGTTTCGTATATTTTTTTTGTTTTCGTGAAGTATTTATGTTGCTGGAATTCGTTGATATAAAAAAAATAAGAGAAAAAGAACCATAATTTGGTTCAAAGCACCCGACAATAATGCAATAGGAAAACTATTATGCTAGAAAGAAGTTGCCTTCTAAAAGCTAAGCAAAGTAATAAGAAACAGCAAAATGTTAGAAATTGTTGTAATGGAACGTCCGACACTCCCTATCGCCTTTGTGGACTAACTGCAAAATGAAGGTCGTTCTGAATGGGCGTGCCTCTTCGTCCTACAGCACGAATGCTGGTGTCCCACAGGGCTCTATCCTGGGCCCGACGCTCTTCCTTATTTTCATCAACGACCTCCCAGATGAGATCAAGTCCCAAGTAGGCATCTACGCAGATGACACTACAATATACTCCCGCTCCTGTAAGAAACCTGTCGTGGCGGACAGACATAATCTCGCTGCTGACCTTGAGCGGGATCTACACTCTGTGGTGAACTGGGGCAAGAAGTGGCTTGTCAACTTCAATTCATCTAAGACCAAGCTGTTGTCTGTCAACCATTACAGGCAACCTCTCCTACCTCCCATAAGCATGGACCAAGCGATTCTCCCGGAGGGTAATACACTACGCCTCCTCGGAATTACCCTGTCCATCCTGCATATATATAAGTCACTCATCCGTCCGTGCATGGAGTACTGCTGCCATTTATGGTCAGGTGCCCCTGCCGTTCTCCTCAGTGTTCTTGACAAGCTCCAAAGGAGAGTCTGTAATGTGATAGGTACTGATCTGGCGACTCGACTGCAGCCACTTCCCCATCGTCGAAATGTGGCCTCCCTTTGTCTGTTCTATAAATACTTTCATGGCTTCTGCTCGGATGAGCTTAAGTCACTGATGCCTCCTCAACAGGTGTTTACTCGTGCAACCAGACTGGCAACTGGGTCCCACCGATTCACAGTCAGGTTAGCCAAATGCAGACGACAATTCTACTCCTGCAGCTTCTTCTTTCGTACTTCCTGCCTGTGGAACTCGCTCCCGTATTCTTGCTCTTCTGACGGCTACAACCTCCAGAAATTTAAATGCAAAGTCAATACTCATCTACTAACCACTGGACTCTAGCTCTCTTCCCACCCCTGTATAACCTTCCCTTTCTCTCCACCTATGCATCTGTCATCGCACCTGCTTTCTATTGTTCCTTTCTAACTAGTTTGTACTCCTCACTCTTTTCTAATTAATCTTTTTACATTTATGTAACCCCCTGCACATCAGTGGCGTTTCTGCCTTGCTCGGGGTGAAATGATTAAAAAAAAAAACTATATTAGTAGTCATATATATAGGCTGCTATCAATTCTTGCGGTAGACTTGTTGCCAACCAATGCTATAGAACCGAATTCGTTCTGCTATTTAACCCATATCTGGTGGATGAGGCGATGGATTAATACTTTTTCCTGGAGTATTTGCGCGTAAGTGAATGCTACGAATTTTTTTTTTTAATCGTATCACCCCGAGTAAGGCGGTAACGCCACTGATGTACAGGGGGCTACGTAATAGTGAAAAGATTGGAAAAGAGAAAGCCGGAAACCACATCCTAAACAGGGAACAAGGGATGAGCTTCTTAACCTGTTCAATAGACGTGGGTGGAGTGTGAACCGGGCGATAGATAGATAGATAGATAGATAGATAGATAGATAGATAGATAGATAGATAAATGGAATTCGAACTCGGCTCTCCGATTTCTCGTTTCGAGCCGATTGTGTTAAATATGTTGCTCTCTCACTTACAACTTAGATCCTCCTGATATCGTGTTATCGTGTGAAAGAAAGTATTTGAAATATCAGATTACAGCTTTTCTGTGTTATTTTTGGTTGAATAAATATAGGAATGTCATGGTTTTATTAACTCAGATTAACAGACGGGAATATATGGGTCCAGATTGTAATGCCCCGTTTCTTTCTTTATCACACACACACACACACACACACACACAGAGATGTTTAATGCAAAGAATTTGTCACTTAAACTGAGCAAGTTCATGGCGACTTCGAAGTTTTGTGGGGACACCGTTATGATGCCTCCACTCATCAGACCCAGCCCCGATGAGTAAAGGGTGATAACGGTGTCCTCACGAAACTTCGAAGTCGACATGAACCTGCCTAATTAAAGTGACAAATTCTTTCCAGTAAAACTATTAAGGCTCTATCCTCACCCTGATATCGAGCACCTTACGATAAAACACTTGCTTACCAAAATACCTTTTATCAGTAAAAATACTGAAAAAAAAAACAACAATCTTAACGCTAAACATTATTAAAACTCAACACTATACACACACACACATATATATATATATTATTTAACATTTGAATTAGGACATGTAAATAATTAATAAAAATTGTACATTCGACATTAAAAAGAAAAATTTATATTTTATATTGCAGCCATTTTTAAATTAATGTTTTGAACGTTGTAATTTTATTTTCCGTCCTTTTACATTTGGATATATATATATATATATATATATATATATATATATATAAATCTATGCAAGAGCCAACAAACCTACCTATGTTTCACCCTACGGCTCGTCAGGGTAAATTGGCCAATTCTGACGAACCGTAGGGTGAAACCTTGGTAGGTTTGTTGGCTCTTGCATAGATTTTCTGTCTTCATTGCTCTACTTTCGTATTGAGCGCTTTAGTGTTACGGTTTTCGTCTTGGGTTTTTTCTTTCCTACGAGTATTTGACATTTGTTCATGTACTTCGTTTGTTTCTTTTTTTACTTCCCCTCCTTTTCCCTCCGAGTTCGTCCTCGGTGGGATTTTCAAGACGATCTTAAATATAGTATAACTATTACTAGTATTAGCAGAATTATTTCTGTTACTGTTAATATTCTTATAATTATTATATATATATATATATATATATATATATATATATATATATATATATATACACTCCCGTTCAAAAATTTAAGACCACTTAAAAATCTTTAAAAAAAATTTTTTTTTTACAGATAGATTTTAAACTCCTCCCACTTAAGGTTCCCAAAACTACAATCTAAAAGGTTATGGAAACAAAAAGCTACATTCCAAATATTTTATTTAGAAATTTACATTTTTATAATTTTACATGATCAAAATTATAAGACCAGAGACAAAAATTCTACGAAATTGTACAAAAAGTGTATGAAAATATTTAACAACCAAATTTAATAATGAAGTCTGCCTCCACTGCTTTTGATGACTTCAAAAATTCTGTCGAGCATGCTAGAAATAAGCGTTTCCATTAAGGTGCGGGGGATGTTGCTCCAGCTTCTGAAGTTGGCTTCACAAAGTTCATTTTTTGTTGAATATTGTTTGCCATTTCGATAAACATCTCTTGTCATCCATCCCCAAACATTTTCAATTGGGTTCAAGTCCGGTGAGCATGCAGGATGTCCCAAGAGATGGACCCCATTTTCTTGTAGAAAGGTCCGTCTTGCAGCATGGATTGCAGCATTATCCTGTTGGAATAACCATCCATCCCCACACAAACGATGGCCCTCCGTCATCAAAGATGCTTTTTGTAGCATGTTAACACAACCAGCCGCTCTCTGACGACCCTGCATCACCTGGAGCTCCATCGTTCCTCTGTAAGAAAAGGCACCCCATATCATTGGGGACCTTCCACCATTATGACGTGCGGAGAAAATTTCAGGAGGCATGTTTTTGTTATACCAATATCGTTGGAAGCCATCAGGACCATCTAGATTGAATTTTTTCTCATCAGAAAATAGGACTTTCTTCCACTTCTCAACGTCCCATGTTTGGTATTCACAACCAAACTTTAAGCGGTCTAACTTGTGACGTGGAAGCAGCCGAGGAATTTGTTTACGCTTTTTATTTACCATGCCTTTTTGTCTTAAATATCGTCTGATGGTTACGGGACTGCAATCAGCATTTGTGACTGCCTTAATTTGACTAGAAGAAAGTCCCCCGTCTTTCATAACAACCCGTCTTATTCTCCTACTCAATGCAGGAGAAATGTTTGGGGGCCTACCAGAGGATTTTGCTTTTCCATAATTCTCACTGTTCTTTAGAAAGTTGCAAATCACAGTTTTACTGCGATTTACCTTAGCTGCGATCGCCCGCTGTGACAAATCTTGCTTATGGAATTCTAGAATTCGAGAACGCTCAACTTTGGTAAGTTTGCTTGCTTTAGGCATGGTAACAACTTTACGCAGTGATTGCTAATCTCTAACTGAACTAAAAACATTGGAATTGCCATAGATCTAACAATTTATACCCCTGGTCTTATAATTTTGATCATGTGTAAATCGCCTCATTTTATAAAAATGTAAATTTCTAAATAAAATGTTTGGAATGTAGCTTTTTGTTTCCATAACCTTTTAGATTGTAGTATTGGTAACCTTAAGTGGTAGGAGTTTAAAATCTATCTGTAAAAAACAAATTTCTTTTTAAAGATTTTTAAGTGGTCTTAAATTTTTGATCAGGAGTGTATATATATAATTGGTATTATTCAAGGCGATCCTTAACTGAAGCCTGATTGTCAGAATCCTGATGAATAGAGCGAGAAGCAGAATCAGGCCAGAGATAGGACAGGAACAGTGCGGGTTCGTCAAAGACACTGGAACAAGGAACGCCATATTCATGATTAGGATGCTCTCTGAAAGGGCATTACAAATGAAGAAAGACTTGTACCTATGCTTCATTGATTACGCGAAAGCATTCGACAAAATACGACACAAAGAATTGATGGAAATGATAGGAAACCTCGACATTTTCGGCAAAGATATAAGAATAATCAAGAATCTCTACTGGCAGCAAACGGCCTGCATACGGACAGGTAACGACCTCAGTAGATACACAAAGATAGAAAAAGGCGTAAGACAAGGATGTGTCTTTTCACCGGATTTGTTCAACCTATACAGCGAGAATATTTTGAGGACCCTAGTTGACACACCAGGATTTGTTATTGGAGGCCACAACCTCAACAACATAAGATATGCGGACGATACAGTGCTGATTGCTGACACGGAAAGGAAACTACAAGACCTCATACAGAAAAGTAGCAGTGGAGAGTGACAAGAAGGGACTACAAATAAACTTTAAGAAAACTGAGTGCATGGTCATCAGCAAAAGATACAACCCAAAATGCCAAATACAGGTGGGGGATAACAGAATCAAACAAGTCCAAGAATTTAAGTACCTAGGAAGTGTTCTAACAGGAGATGGAAACTGCGACACGGAAATCCGAAGGCGAATTGGCATGGCAAAGGACGCGTTCCAGAAGATGAGCAAAATACTAACACACAGGAAGATCTCAATAGAAACGAAGAAAAGAGTGCTAGACTGCTACGTGATGTCAGTTCTTCAGTACGGCTGTGAATGCTGGACAATATCATCGAAAATGAGGACAAAACTGGAAGCGGCCGAAATGTGGTTCTATAGAAGGATGCTACGGATATCGTGGACTGAGCATACAAGCAACGACGAAGTGTTAGAAAGAATGGCAACAAAAAGGAAATTGATGCTGAGCATCAGGAAGAGACAACTGAAGTTCCTGGGACATGCAATGAGGAAGGAAAGCCTGGAGAACCTGATACTGACTGGTCAGATAGAAGGAAGGAGAGACAGAGGAAGGCAGCGGATAACATATTTGCAGGGCCTGATCAGGTGGATGACGGAACGGGGGTTGCCAGGAGCAACAGGAGCAAACATACTAAGAGCCACAAGGGATAGGGAGACGTGGAGATCCATGATCGCCTACGTCCTGAAGGGAGGGACAGGGCACATAGAAGAAGAAGAAGAAGAAGATACCCCGAGTTTAGGCTATTGCGTGACAGGGGGCGAACAATTAACAAGTGAATGTTTGTTGCTGTAATTTGATTAAGAATTTTTTAAAAGAGATCTTTACGTTTTATGTTTGAATTAATTTTAATTTATTATTTAAGGTATTGAAGTAAGTATAATGTTTATTTATTTTATTTATAATTTGCATATTTTACTTTTTAGGTGAAGAATTCACAACTGTCATTGAGAATTTTATGTGAAAGTACATTTAATATTTTTTTAACAATGATCATACCAGGTATAAAAAAATTTTTTATGAATGATTTTTGTTTTTTTAACATAACAGATATCTTTTTAAAAAGTTTGTTAAATTTATCTGTCATTCGAAAATAAATAGACATTAATAAATGAAAATGTAATATTTGTCACTGCAAAATTAATGAAAAATAACACATATTAGAAAATCACATATGTTAATATCAAAAATTAAATTCAATAACAAATTTAGTATTTTAAAACTATTCTTAAAAATGTACCACAAAAATATAAAAGAGATGACATTATAGTGTCTTGTTAATATCATCTTTCAAATTTTTACTATTTGGCGATTATTTTAAACACCGAAATGCACAAAAATATGTCATTATTAAGAACTAGCATTATAGCCCGGCGTTGCTCGGGTGTAATGAAAGCTTTAAAACTAATCCATGGTCCTGGGACTCAGCCTAAAGAATATTTAAAATAATAAAATAATTACGACAATTTACCAATCGTACTTAGTGTGTGTATATATATATATATATATATATATATATATATATATATGTATGTATAATATATATATATGTATATATACACTAGCAGTATTACTTGCTGCCTCGATATACTATATATATATATATATATATATATATATATATATATATATATATATATACTAGCAGTATAGCCCGGCGTTGCTCGGGTGTAATGAAAGCTTTAAAACTAATCCATGGTCCTCTAGCTCAGACTCAGCCTAAAGAATATTTGTGTGAAGTTTGGTGAGAATAGGATAAAACTTGTGGATTTGTATAAAGGACATAGAGACAGATAAACAGACACACACACGCACACAAACATCTTGCCTTTTATATATATATATATATATATATACATATATATATATTTATATTATCGATTTTCTGCACTATTGTAAGAACGGCAACCTTGAAACTTCTGAATATCGTTTCTTATGTCTTTGTCTCTGGGTGTATCAAATTTGATTAAAATCGGACCACTTCTTCTATAACACGATTTTTTCGATCATCGATTTTCGATATTTATTGGGGGTACCTCGACACAAAACCTAGCTAAGAACACTCGCAAACGCTTATAGTACAACTGTGTAAATTTTCAAGAAAATCGGTTCAGCCGTTTTGGAGTTTATAGGTAACGGATACACACACATACACACACAGAGACACAGAGACACACACAGACACACAAAGACGAAGTTCCATTCATAAATAAGTTTAGATTTTTCTCCACCAAGTTAAAGTTTTTCTTTATTCTTCATAATAACGAATATTTTGATTATAAAATTTATTTTTTAATGAATAACTTGTTTCTTTTATAACACGAGAAATATGTTGATACTGTCTTGAAAACAAATAAAACAAAATGAATGGAACCTTTTTTCTTTTCCTATTTATTGTACAGTAAATCTGAAAAAAAAAATGAATAAAAATTCAATTTAATATTTTTCAATCATATTATATATTGACTTAAAAATGAAAAATTATTCATGAGTATTTTAAAATTATATGTTGAATTTTACTGGCATTGTTTTTAAAAATGTAAAATAAAATTAACCAGTTTAATATTTTTACTGTATGGTTTATAAAATGTTACTGTATGAGATGACGATATATATATATATATATATATTTATATATCAACAATAGTATTGGGGAAATTATATGACAAACCTCCTACAGAAGGTAGCTGATGAGAGCGATAAGAAAGGACTACAAATAAACTGCAAGAAAACCAAATGCGTGGTCATCAGCAAAAAGGGCAGCCCAAAATGCCAATTACAGGTGAGGGACTCTATAATCAAGCAGATACAGAAATTTAAATACCTACGAAGTATTCTAACAGAAAACGGAAAGTGCGACACTAAGATCCGAAGGCGAATTGGCATGGCGAAAGAAGCATTCCAGAAGTTGAGTAAAGTATTAAGAAACAGGACAATTTCACTAGAAACAAAGAGGAGAGAACTGGATTGCTATGTGATGACAGTTCTTCAATATGGCAGTGAATGTTGGACAATATCTTCGAAGATGAAGGAAAAACTTGAAGCAGCTGAAATGTGGTTCTACAGAAGGATGCTGCGGATATCATGGACCGAGCATGTGAGCAATGACGCGGTTTTGGAAAGGGTGGACACGAAAAGAAAATTAATACTGAGCATCAGGAAGAGAAAACTAAAGTTCCTGGGACATGCAATGAGGAAGGAGGGCTTGGAGAACCTGATACTAACAGGCCAGATAGAGAGAAAAAGAAACAGGGAAAGCAGCGGATAACATATTTGAAGGACCTGATCAGGTGAATGACTGAACGAGGGTTGTGTGGTGTAACAGGAGAAAGCGTGCTAAGAGCCACCAGGGACAGGGAAATGTGGAAAGCCATGATCGCCTATGTCATGAAAGGCCAGGGCTCATAGAAGATATATGCTAACTGTTTATAAGAAATTATGATGTGGATAGAAAATGGGGGATCAATTCTATATTATAATCAATATATAGATTGATCTCTCATTTTGTGGCCCTGCTTTTTTCTTTACATTTATATTCTAGATTTATGGGCTTGAGCTAGTGAATGGCAGAGTGGGGTTTGGGTGGTGTAACAGGAGAAAGCGTGCTACGAGCCACCAGGGATAGGAAGATGTGGAGGGCCATGGATCGCCTGCGTCATGAAAGGCCAGGGCACATAGAAGAATATATATGCCAACTGTTTATAAGAAATTATAATGTGGATAGAAAATAGGGGATCAGTTCTATATTATAATCAATATATAGATTGATCCCTCATTTTGTGGCCATGCTTTTTTCTTTACATTTATATTCTAGATTTATGGTGTTGAAATATTGGATGGCAGAGCGGGGTTTGGGTGGTGCAACAGGAGAAAGCGTGCTAAGAGCCACCAGAGACAGGGAAATGTAGAAAGCCATGATCGCCTACGTCCTTAAAGGACAGGGCACAAAAAAGAAAAAAGAAAACCCAAGTCTCGGTTGAATTATGTGGTTTAAAATCTGTTAAATTTAAAGCGGACTCGAAAATTAATTTTTTATTATAATCATTTCGCCCCAAGCAAGGCAGTTTTACTGTCACTGTTGCGCAGGGGGTTACATAAGAGGAAAGTTATGAGAAAGAGTGACATGCTATAGGGGTGTCAGGAAGTAGGTAAGAGAAGGATGACTGACCATAAAGTGAGGGATCAATTTATATATTTATTGTAATGTATAATTGATCCCCCACTTTATATCCACATTTTAATAGTATAGAATTTTTTTTATGATCATATCACCCAAAGCAAGGCATTTTACTGCCACTGTTGCGCAGGGGATTACACAAGGGAAAGTGATGAAAAAGAGGGGTTAAGTTATAGGGGATGTCAGGAGGATGGCAATAGACGGATGAGAATACCAGTGTAATGGGGGTGGAGTGGATGGAAAAAGAGCTTGAGAGAAAGGACGCGAGTTAGTGAGATAAGAGATGTCCATTGACCTTACATTTAAATTATTGGAGATTGTATCTGTCGGGAAAGCAAGTAAATGGAAGGGAATTCCACAGGCGGGAAGTGCGAGAAAAGAAGCTGATAGAGTAGAATTATTGTTAGAAGGTACTTTAACTTTTTGAAATAGCCCAAAACCTTTTCACACTTTTCCTTGGATACGCGGTCGTCTTCTTCCCCGAAGCCATGAGGTGGCTTTATTTTTTTCTTTTATCTGTTTTGTTAGTTCTTTTTTTCTTTTTTTTGACTTCTTTGCCTTTTGTGGAAACTGTGAAGGTGTTAAAGTAGGATGGGAAAATGATGTGGAATGGGGAAGGAGATGGAGTTTGAGTTTGAGTTTTGTTTAATGGCATATCAACACCTCTGTGGGTTATTTAATGCCAAAATGTTAGGGTTTTAAAATATTTTCTTAATGTTCAGTTATAGTGAGAAGGTTTATTTAGTCAGATTTTGATGAAAAGTTTTTTTTATTATATTTTTTTTTTATTTCAGAAAACTGAAGATGTCTTCTAGTTTTGTATTAAAAAATGTATCACCGGTAATAATTTTTTTCCTTCAAAAATGTATTATGGCAATAATTCTTTTTTCTTCAAAAATAAGTAATGGTAATATTTTTTTCCTTCAAAAATGCATATTTTTCTATAAAAGTCTATTTTAATACTTTTATAGTGTTTTGACCCCAGTTTGGGGGTTATTTATTTGCCCATCGCTGGGATCCTAACAGGTACTACGACCTCGGGTCAGAGTGGATCTGGGAACAACAGCAATTAAGAGGTGGTTCCATGCTACTCACAACCTCCCAATCAGAGGCCTTACTGCCGGATGCAGTTTATTTTCATACCCAGGACCAGAGA
Organism: Ascarosepion bandense; assembly: GCA_037127315.1. Classification (NCBI taxonomy): domain Eukaryota; kingdom Metazoa; phylum Mollusca; class Cephalopoda; order Sepiida; family Sepiidae; genus Ascarosepion; species Ascarosepion bandense. The sequence goes on from JBBBDQ010002378.1 coordinate 663,222, forward strand.
TGGAGTGGCTTTCTCTTTTAGTGTAGTCATTTTTTATGGTGAGGGGTGTCATTGATCGTGTCACTGGAGGTAGAGGCTATGATTTTTTTAAAAGTGATGGGGAAGACGAGACAGAGGACCTGGGGCCCGACATTCCACTGTCTTTGGTTTCTTCCGCTTTGCGTTTAATTCTTTTTTTATTTTATTTTCGACACTGAAATCTGACGGTACATTCGGGTAGCGAAACATGCCTTCCAAAACCTAAACAAAGTATTGAGAAGTAGGAAAAATTTCGTCAGAAAAAAGATTACATAACTGTTATGCAATATAAGATCTCCTATATGGTAGTGAATGCTTGACAATCTTCTCACAGATGCAGAAGAGACATGTAGCAACTGATATGTCGTTCTACAGAAGGATGCTGAGAATAGCATGAAATGAACATTTGAGCAACTGCGTAGTTTTAGAAAATATGAAAAACAGACTCGTATATTTAAAATCAAAAAGTGATAGATGAAAGTGGGTTTCGAAAATTTGACACTCACAGAACATATTGAAGCCAACACTTAGAACTTAGAGGGTAAATCTGCGGTTAACCTACCTAACGAGCTTGTGTAAATGGATGGTAGAATAGATAATATGAGGGAGTAAGGTAATAAATATTGCTTAGAGCTTTTTTTTTCTTTTTTTTTAATCATTTCACCCCGAGCAAGGCAGAAACGCCACTGATGTGCAAGGGGTTACATAAATGTAAAAAGATTAATTAGAAAAGAGTGAGGAGTACAAACTAGTTAGAAAGGAACAATAGAAAGCTGAGAAAGCAGGTGCGATGACAGATACATAGGTGGAGGGAAAGGGAAGGTTATACGGGGGTGGGAAGAGAGCTACAGTCCAGTGGTTAGTAGATGAGTATTGACTTTGCATTTAAATTTCTGGAGGTTGTAGCCGTCAGGAAAGCAAGAATACGGGAGTGAGTTCCACAGGCGGGAAGTGCGAGAGAGGAAGCTGCAGGAGTAGAATTGTCGTCTGCATTTGGCTAACCTGACTGTGAATGGGTGGGACCCAGTTGCCAGTCTGGTTGCACGAGTAAACACCTGTTGAGGAGGCATCAGTGACTTAAGCTCATCCGAGCAGAAGCCATGAAAGTATTTATAGAACAGACAAAGGGAGGCCACATTTCGACGATGGGGAAGTGGCTGCAGTCGAGTCGCCAGATCACTACCTATCACATTACAGACTCTCCTTTGGAGCTTGTCAAGAACACTGAGGAGAACGGTAGGGGCACCTGACCATAAATGGCAGCAGTACTCCATGCACGGACGGATGGTTGACTTGTATATATGCAGGATGGATTCAGGTGGAAAAAACATCCTGGATCGACATAGATCAAAGGATATGAAGTTGTGGAGAGACGCAATCACCTAACGAGCTTATATAAATGGATGACAGAACAGATTTAAGGCAAGATAACAAACAATACGGAATTTACTAAGAGTGACAGAAGACAGCTGATTGTAGAAAGCCATTATTTATTTACGAAAACAAATTTTCACTACGATACTTAAAAATTGAAAACTAAAAATCAATAAAAAACAGAAAGAATCAACTCGGTGTCTAGGGTGATGACACAACCATTTTCTCCTCTCTCGATAATAAATCTGATCAGTTCGATAAGTTCAAATTGGCAGCCGGTGCCCAAAACTACCTTCAGTCTGTTGTTAACAGGGGCAGAGGATGGTTTTGCTACTTTTAACGCCTGCAAAACAAAACTGTTCTTTATTAATCATGTGAGAGACGTCTCTCTCTGCTTTTCTATCAGCAAGGCTGATGCTAACCTTCAGAAATGTGATTCGTTGCGTTCTCGGCTGGCATGAAGTAGAAAGACCTTGTTGAATTCATTGCTGCCTCAGGTGATAAGAAATCAGAGTCACTGTGTCATGCTAGACAAATTTTCTCTCCAGAATCTATCTTACAAATTTATAAATGTACCATTCGTTTATGTCTCGATTATTGCTGTCACATATGGTCCGGTGTTTCTGCTATTTACCTTCAGAACCTTGACAAAATAAAAATAAAAAATCGGAAATATTATTAGTCATGATCCCAGGACTCGTCTTCAGTTATTTTCTCATCGCTGAAAAAGTTGTCTCTCTGTGTCGTTTCTATCAACACTTTCACGATAATTGTACGGGTGAATTCTTTGCCGCGGGTTTTCAAGTCTCGTTTTTGACGTTAACTGGCATTTTTGCAAAACTTTGCATTTAAATGGAATTCGTGTCTAAAAGCAACCTTTTCGAAACATTTACTAAGAACTTTCTTTTTCACCAGAACAGACTTTGTTATGTTGTTTTAACTTGCAGATGATGAAGAAGGAAAAAAGCAAGAAGAAGAAGAAGAAGAAGAAGAAGAAGAAGAAAAGAAGTTTACAGAAGAAAAAGAAGCAAGAAAAAAGAATTCGCAGAAGAAGAAGAAGAAGAAGAAGAAGAAGCAAGAGAAAAGAATTTGGAAGAAGAAGAAGAAGAAGAAGAAGAAGCAAGAGAAAAGAATTTAGAAGAATAAGAAGAAGCAAGAGAAAAGAATTTGGAAAAAGAAGAAGGTAGAGAAGAAGAAGTAGAAGAAGAAGAAGAAGCAAGAGAAAATAATTTGGAAAAAGAAGAAGAAGTAGAAGAAGAAGAAGAAGAAGCAAGAGAAAATAATTTAGAAGAAGAAGAAGAAGAAACAAGAGAAAAGAATTTGGAAGAAGAAGAAGAAGAAGAAGAAGCAAGAGAAAAGAATTTGGAAGAAGAAGAAGAAGAAGAAGAAGAAGAAGATGCAAAAGAAAAGAATTCGGAAAAGGAAAAGAATGAAGTAGAAAACGACGAAAAGCATACTGCTGAAGCAAACAAAACAGACGAAGAAAAAAATGATGAAGAAGAAGAAAATGAAAGTATGAAGAAAAAGAAGAAGAAAAAGAAGGAGAAGGAAAAGGGAGGAGACTTTCTTTTTTTTAGGACGCCAAATCCAACATGACAAGTAAACATTTGCTTTTATAAACATTTCCCTTCGAATATCGTAAACGTCTTTATTTGTTGTTCAATCTTCTTTCGGGCGGAAAATCTACACTGAATGTCCACATTAATCAAACCTGAAAGCACAAATATATATATGGCCGCGTTTTATTATTATTATTATTATTATTATTATTATTATTATTATTATTATTATTTTATATATATATATATATATATATATATATATATATATATATATACAAACAAACAAACAAAAGGGAAGAAGTCATTGTTCGGATCTGCAGTTCGTATTAAATCGACCAGATTTTGGGGTATCACAAAACCGTGTTACGTGCGCCGATATTTTTCAATTGCATATCTCGCATACCCCAGTATCTTTTTCACAAACATAATTAGCGGAAGAACTGTCAATTTTATAAAAGGCGACACATTGTCCACGAAAAAATTGAAAAAAATAAACAGAAAAAGCAAGATTAACTTCTGATTACTTGTTTGCGTAACTGTCACTAAAGACTCCTCTTTTTCGTGCCATGTCCCTTTAGGAGGTGGGAAATCATAGCTCTCCACAACTTTCTGCCACTTTTTAGCTCAAAGCAAAGTGTGTTCTTTTACCATTCCTCGCAGACACCGCCCTGTCATCTATTTACAAAAATAAAAAAAAATCTCTTCAAGTATATTACTCGTTGTTTCTCTCTACCTACTTGCCTTCAATACGTCCTGTGAGTATTAAATTCTCCGAGTCATCCTTTCTCATTATGTTTCCCAAGAATTTCAATTATCACTTGCTGATTGTAAGTATGAAGAAATTCTAAACCATCGTAAATAATAGGGTAGACGAGTATACTTAGCTTTGTTGAGGAAAACAGTTTAGGAGAACGATAATTCTAAATTCAAATCCTTGTTACTAATAGATTTAGCCTTGGTAGAGCAACCATAGTAGAAGAACAGTAACTCTAAATTTAAACACTTGTTATAATAGGCATGACAAGTAGCAGTTTCAGACGGAGAAAATCAAACCAGACTGATGAAGGATGGGATCTATCAGAATCTTTTGCGTTTGAAATACCCATTGTTGCTGCGATTACAGTTCATTACAGTCCCGTAACGGATTACGGAACACGTGGTTGTGATTGCTTAGGCAAGAATATATTTCAGGGAGAGTTCTTCTCTATTTTGCATAATCTATCGTGGCATGGGATGTGCGTTGTGGTGCAGTGGATATCGACTCGGAACAAGAAATCGGGCAGCCGAGTTCGAATTCCAGCTGAATTCCTTGCATTCACTTAGGCGCAAATACCCTTGGGAAAGGTATTAATCCGTTTTTCCCTCCTGTTATGGGTTAAATAGCCTTAGCTGGCAACCAGTCTACCGCAGAAAGCAATGGCAACCTACTGCGGTATAATTTTCCGCCCAGTCAGTCATCTCTCTTTCAAGACATGATCGCCCAAGCGTTTTCACGTATAGCACTTAACTGACTGATCATAACATGCCGGCTACATACGCCTTGTTGTTGCCAAACTATTTGGACAGAAACTAAGGAAAGTTGGATTCATGCCTACAGGCCCGCATTAACGAAAGTATAAGATGGGAACGAGACGGGCTCCACACTACATACATACATACATACATACATATATGCAATGTGTATTAAATAATTTCACCCCAATTTCGGAGATAGAGTCATTAACATAAAAGGGGTTACTGCGAATGAGAGAGAAAGAGAAAGATTTAAGAGATGAGAAAGGAAAATATTAGGTTGTCACAAGAGTTCGTAAACACTTGCAAAAAATTGAAATTTTACTTGCAAAAACAACAAAAATTATTGCTCAAAATTCCAAGACTTTCTGCCATCGATCTGCAAGCTTTCAGATCTGGCCAAAGTACCATTCAGCCAGCTTCGAATCAAAGAATTCTTGACACGTTTCCTCGAATACATCAAACGAGTCGAATCGGCGGAAATTTAGAAATTGAGCGGAAAAGGCCGTAATCTGATAGAGCAAAGTCAGGACTGTAGACTGGATGTGGCAGAATCTCAACGTCGTCCAGCTCTTCAAACTTTTCTTTGGTCTTCCTGGCGGTGTGTGGCTTGGCATTGTCCTACTGCGTCAAAGCGCGCTTTGATACTTTTGCTTCAACTTTCGGTACTTTTGCTTCAACTTTTCGTAGACCCACTCAAGTTGCTGACAGTAAAGTTCGGCACTGATAGCACTGATGGCACAACCATTCGGAACCAACTCAAAATGCACGATTCCTTCAAAGTTCCACCAAACACACAACATGACTTTTTTTGCCGAATTGATCTTGTTTTGGAACCGACGGCGTCTCTTGCCATTTCTGAACCTATCGCTTGTCTCGATTGTGCTGGACCAGATAGACCCATTTCGCAAGTGTTTACGAACTTTTGGGACAACCTAATAACAAAGAATAATTTAGGAACACAAAAGATGGCGATTGTTAGTGGCAGCGAAGAAATAAACCTGAAGTGAGGTCCATAGGCGAGAAGTGTGAGAAAATAAACTCTTAGAACGGAACTTACGGTTACATTTAGCTATTTTAACAGTAAAACAATGTGATTTGCCTTATATTTCCACGTATAAGGCGACCGTTAGATAAGACGAGGTAAGGGTTAGGGACGAGGTAAAAATGTATAAAACCTTCACGAATTTATCCTATACCAGTAGTATAAGACGACTGCTAATTGATTATATAAAGATGATGCTATTGGAAATGTTGTTGCGTAACGTATCCTTAGAAATTCCAAATAAATGAAATGACAAAACCAATTCTATATGTTTTTTTTTTTTTACGCACGTCCCCTAAAAAGGAAACCATATGTTACATCACGTGATCTTTTTCAAATACTGGTTCTTCTTTTTACACTTTTTTTATATAGAGAAGAAAATAGTTACGAACAGCCTAGTGTACCAGCCATTTACTTATACTTCATTGACAATAACAAATTTTTAATGAGAAATGGATATTATGTTATCCTAAATGTTATTACTGCCGTGATTAACACTACCATGATGATTATTGAAAGTTTAGCGAAATATGAAGATTGTTGTGAACGCAATCATCATCATCTACACATTTTCTCAGCTGAGCTTGCATGGATACAAGTTGATTTTCTTAATATAAAATTATTCTTTGCATAGGCAATTTATTATGAAGTCATGCCTTTAATATATAAGGTCAAAAGGTTTTATTGCTTTTATTATTAGTTTAGTTGATCATTATCAAATTTGTTATTGTCAATGAAGTATAAGTAAATGGCTGGTACACTAGGCTGTTCGTAACTATTTTCTTCTCTATTTCTTCTCTTTTCATGCGCGTTATTGCATTGAAATCAAGGTTAACCTACCGACGGCCGACCTGAAGCAGACTACCACCACGTTTAATTTCGTTGTTTTTTAAAAAAAAAAAAAATTGAAAAATTACAATATTTAAACAAATTTGTGGTGATGGGGGTTCAGTTTCTCATTCAACGTTAATGTAAATCGATCCTCCATTTTCAATCCACTATAAGATTGTATGAGAAACTGTTCCCCCACCTAAAATTGTTTAAATATTGAAATTTTTGCAAATTATTTTCTCATTCGTAGAGTTTAAGGTGTAAAAGATAGTATTGCACTGAAAAAAGTCTAAAACATTTGGTAATGAACAAATTTACAGGTGGCGGTAATGTCGTACCGGCGACTGGTTTCAAAATGGAGGCTCGATTTTCTATAAGGTTGTATGAGAAACTGATCCCCCTCAGAAAATGTTTAAATATTGAAATTTTTCAATTTTTTTTGTCAATCGTAAAGCGAAGGGGGCAATCGATAGGACTGCGCTGAAAAAAGTAAAAAACAAAACAAAACAAAAATAAAAACCCAGAAAAATAACGAAATTAAACGTGGTGGTAGTCTGCTTCCTACCGACAAACATTACTCAGTATATAAGCTTTTCTTTTTTTTTAGAATTGTAGTATAAGATGATTTATAATTTTTAAGGGTCATTAAAGGTCGTCTTATACGCAGAAATATACGGTTATTGGGAATCTAGTAATATTATTAAATTCCTGCGGTCGAGATAGCAAGAAGGAGAACTTATTAGAAAATCTTTCCACAAAAATATTTGTAGAAAAGACCGAGGGAAACCATGACACAACAGTGGGAAAAGTCACTACCAGTAACATTACAGGCACTTCTCTGATTTTGTTGAGTATATCGAGATACATAGCAGGAACGCCAGTCCAGATATGAGGGCAATAATCGTCCGAATCCTAATGAAGAGAGTGAGAAGCAGAATCAGGCCAGAGATAGGACAAGAACAGTGCGATTTCGTCAAAGACACTGGAACAAGGAATGCCATATTTATGATTAGGATGTTATCTGAAAGATCAATACAGATGAAGAAGGACTTGTACCTATATTTTATTGATTATGCAAAGGTGTTTGACAAAATACGCCATAAAGAATTGATGGAGATGCTCGGCAGCCTTGACATATTTGGGAAAGACTTAAAAGTAATCATGAATCTTTACTGGCAGTAAACCGCTTGTAAACGGACAGGTAATGAATTGAGTAGATATACAAAGATAGAAAGGGGCGTAAGACAAGGATGTGTCTTTTCACCGGATCTGTTCAACTTGTACAGCGAGAATATTTTGAAGACCCTAGAAATTATGCCTGGATTTTTTATCGGAGACCACAATTTAAACAACCTAAGGTACGCAGATGATACAGTGCTGATAGTAGACACAGAAAGGAAACTACAAGACCTCTGACAGAAGGTAGCAGAAGAAAGTAACAAGAAAGGACTAGAAATAAACTGCAAGAAAACCGAATACATGGTCATCAGTAAAAAGGACAGCCCAAAATGCCAAATACAGGTCAGGGATACTAGAATCAAGCAGGTACAAAAATTTAAATACCTGGGAAGTGTTATAACAGAAGACGGAAAGTGCGTCACAGAGATCTGAAGGCGAATTGGCATGGCGAAGGAAGCCTTCCAGAATTTGAGTAAAGTATTAAGAAACAGGACAATTTTGCTAGAAACAAAGAAGAGAGTACTGGATTGCTATGTGTTGTCAGTTCTTCAATATGGCAGTGAATGCTGGAAAATATCATCAAAGATGAAGGAAAAACTTGAAGCAACTGAAATGTGGTTCTACAGGAGGATGCTGCGAATATCATGGATCGGGCATGTGAGCAATTTTGAGGTCTTAGGACTAATGGAAACAAAAAGGAAATTAATACTGAGCATCAGGAAGAGACAGCTGAAGTTCCTGGGACATGCAAGTAGGAAGGAGGGCTTGCAGAACCTGATACTAACAGGTTAGATAGAGTGAAAAAGAGGCAGGGGAAAGCAGCGGATAACATATTTGAAGGACCTAATCAGGTGGATGATGGAACGAGGGGTGCGTGGTGTAACAGGAGAAGGCGTGCTAAGAGCCATCAGGGATAGGGAGATGTGGAAAGCCATGATTGCCTACGACCTGAAAGGACAGGGCACATAGAAGAAGAAGATGGATTCTGACAATAAAAAATGTCTAGCACAACGCAGTGAATCAATTTTTCTGACGACAGACCTAGAAACTGATTCAATATAATCATTCCCTTTCATGTCAATGGAAAATGTGAGCCACAAAAATAGTGATTTGCTTTCTTAGAGATCAGCATTAGCCATGTTGATGGAAGGAAAATAGTTCTCTAGGATGGCTGAATGATTAAAGCCTCGTTTTGGAAGTGCTAAAATTTGCAAATCAATTCTTGCCTGATTGGAAGCCATTTTTTTTAATCATCTCCCAGCTTCACTTTGTCGAACCTATCGAACTTACTACTAAGACATAGACAAATAGTTGTGTTATCAGTATAACGCTTTGGCATGGCCAGGGATGCATTTCAAAAGTTAACCAGGGTTACGATACAGTCGATTTCTCACAAACGCAGTGTGGCTTCCCTGTGTCTCTTCTACAAATACTTTCACGGTTTCTTCTCCGATTAACTTAGCTCACTGGTAACCCCCATATACAAATTTACTCGAGCCACATTAGCAACTAGGTCCCATCCTTTTACAGTGAAACAAATAAATAGTAAATGCAAATTCTACTCCATCAGCTTCTTTTCTCGCACTTCCCGCCAGTAGAATTCCCTTCCGCTTACTTGCTTTCATGACAACTACAATCTTCAAGAATTTAAATGTAAAGTCAATAGTCATCTCCTGTCTCACTAACTTGCACCCTCTCTGTCATACTCTTTTCTCTGTCCACTCCACTCTCATCAGTATTCTCTTCCTTCTCATACCCTCTTCCTGACACCCCATGTAATCTGTCACTCTTTCTCATAACATTCCTCCTATATAACCCCTGCACAACATTGGCAGTAAAATGCCTTGCTTGGGGCCACACGATTATAAAAAAAAGATCGCATTAGAAACAAAGAAAAGAGTGCAAGGCTGCTATGTGATATCTGTCCTTCTATATGGCAGTGAATGTTGGACGAATTCTTCAAGAGTGAAGAAGAGGATCGAAGCGGCAGAAATATAGCTCTACAGAAGGAATGTTGAAGATAGAATGGATCGAGCACGTGAGGAACGACAAGTGTTGGAGAAAATGCAAACCAGAAGAAGACTTATACTTAACATTAGGAAGAAACACCTGAGGTTTCTAGGATTCGTAATCAGGTAGAAGGGTTTGGAGAATTTAATACTCACAGGACGGACAGAAGGAAAGAGAGACAGGGGAAAGCAGCGTGAGGCATATTTGATAGGCTTAAATAAATGGATGGCGGAGCAGGTTTTGGGAGAGATACCAAGAGGATGTGCGTTGTGGTGCAGTGGATATCAACTCAGAAAGAGAGATCGGGGTGCAGAGTTCGAATTCCAATTGAATTCCTTGCATTCACTTACGCACAAATACCCTTGGGAAAGGTATTAATCCGTCTCTTCCCTCCAGTTATGAATCAAATAATAGAACAGATTGGGTTCTATAGCCTTGGTTGGCAACCAGTCTACCGCAGAAAGCAATGGCAACCTGATAATATTCTGCCCAGTCAGTCATGTCTCTTTCGGGACATGATCGCCCAAAGCGTGTATCATATAAGGCACTTAACTGATCTATCTATCTATCTATCTATCTATCTATCTATCTATCTATCTATCTATCTATCTATCTAATTAGGTTCTTTCTTTCTTTCTTTCTTTCTTTCTTTCTTTCTAATTCATTTGACTTTTTTTCATTATTCATAAACTCCCAGGGATTTCTCTTTGTATTTTCGTTTTGGTTGGTTTAATGGTTTTGGGGCCGCTTGCCCAGTTTAACTGCGCTGATGGTTTTAACTGAAAGAAGCCCATCAGCTTTTGCGTGCTTAGAGTGTGTCGTCTAAGTTTGAGAAATAGGTCATGTCGGGTTGAATAAATATTAAAAACAAATCACTTCATGAACACAAATTTCAGCTTTTTAGAATTTAAACTATAAAGAGAAATGTAGTGTTAAGAATTGTTTAATAAAAATCTTTTTTTTTTTTTTTTGCATGAAAAGAAGAAAATATTAGGCGAAAAGAAAACAGTTGGTATAGCAATTTTGAATATCGTATAAAGACTTGTTGGAAATGCTGGACATATACGGAAAATGCATGAGGGTTTCTTTTTTTTGTAATCGTTTCCCTCCAAGCAAGGCGATACCGCCACTGATAAAAGTTTAGGCAAGAGGAGAGCGAAGAGAAAGACGGCCCAGCTACAGTGGTTGTCAGAGAAAGGGCAAGAGATGGACGGAAAAAACAGGTGGGAAGGCAGTTCCTAAGGCAGAGAGAAAGAAAAAGAAGATAGAACAAGATACTCAGTGTGATGTAGAAAGAACTGCAGTCAAGTGGATAAGAGATGGGTCTTATCATGCATTTAAATACCTGAAGAATGTAGCTGTCACCAAGTGCCTTAAGGAGGTTGTGCTGCTCTGGATCAAGAGGGTGGCTGCTGACAACAGGACTCTGCACCATGCCACACAATCAAGAGAACCCCGTTATGGCTGTCAGACAATTTCTGCGATCACAACACCCCTGACACCTGGCTAGCTAGCTCAATAGATGCTAATCCCCTTAATTATGATGTGGGGGGCGCAATTAGAGAGAAAGGAAAAGAATAAGATATACAGTGTGATGTAGAAAGAACTGGAGTCAAGTGGATAGGAGATGGGTATTGACCTTGCATTTAAATTCCTGGAGGTTGTAGCCGTCAGGAAAGTAAGTATACGGAAGGAAGTTCCACAGGCGAGAAGTGCGGGAAAAGAAGCTGTTGGAGTAGAATTTTCGGCTGCATTTGGTTGATCTAACTGTAAGTGGGTGGGATCTTGTTGCCAGTCTGGTTGCTCGTGTAAATTCTAGTGGCGGGGGCACCAGTGACTTAAGTTCGTCCGAGCAGAAGCCATGAAAATATTTGTAGAATAGACAGAGGGAAGCCACATCCCGCCGGTGAGAAAGCGGCTGGTGTCGAGCTGCCAAATCGGGACCATCAAGAATCTATACTGCCAGTAAACCTGCAAACGTAGAGGAAATGAATTCAGCCTACATAGATAAAAGGAGCGGGCGTAAGACAACGATGGGTCTTTTCAACGGATCTATTCAACCTGTACAGTGAAACAATGCCAAGAGAGTTAGAAACCTGTTCAATAGACGTACTATCGCCCGGTTCACACTCCAACCACGTCTATTGAACAGGTTAAGAGGATCATCCCTTGTTCCCTGTTTAGGATGTGTTTTCCGGCTTTTCTCTTTTCCAATCTTCTCACTTTCTCTTTTTTTTTTCAATTGGAGTAGATAGATCTATCTATCGCCCGGTTCATACTCCATCCACGTCTATTGAACAAGTTAAGAGGCTCATCCCTTGTTCCCTGTTTAGGATGTGGTTTCCGGCTTTCTCTTTTCCAATCTTTTCACTATTACGTAGCCCCCTGCACATCAGTGGCGTTACCGTCTTGCTCGGGGTGATACGATTAAAAAAAAAAAAGAAGAAAGATAGAAAGGATTTGTCATTAGCGGCCACTATCTGAACAATATGCAGATGAGATAATGCTGACAGCAAGCCGAGGGAAAATACAGGACGTCCTACAGAAGGTAACAAGGGAAAATTGTCACGTGTTGGCTCTTTGACAATGTATTATAATTTTAATTTTTTGCAATAATTATTTCGTCGAGTAGTGAATAGTATATATCATTATACACGCTTAAAAGTCTGCCACCTTCTACCGAGCGCCCATAGCTTAGAGGTAGTATTACCGACTGACGACAATTCGGTCGGGTTTCAATCCTGGGGTAAAAAGCAATCTGAATCTAAACGTACTGATGAGCTGTGATACAGCGAAACATATCTGTCTGCGGATGACTATATATATATATATATATATATATATATATATATATGTGCATGCAGCAGTACGCATCCCTGGGTCTGTGTTCGATCCCTGGTAGTAGATGTGCACTGCTGATGAGCACCAAATATAGGACGAAACGGCCGTTTAATGCTTTCTGCATTCTGTTGAGGTCGAATGAATTACTTAATTATTCAAATCCTCCTACTACTTCTGTAATATATATATATATATATATATATGGAGGGAATGTGTATATATATATATATATATTTAGTATATCGAGGCAGCAAGTAATTTTCTAAACATATGCTATTAAATATAAGAGACAACGAATGTCTATTATGTCTAATCATGAGCCGTTCTAAACGTCGTATTTTTGCTTTAATTTCAGTTGAAAATAAAGACAAAAATTCTCCAACATTTGGATAATTATTTATTGGTTTTCTTCTAAGCTTTCGGCTCACATGAGCCATCTTCAGAGAGGTTGTTTGAACTGAAATATTATAAAATCCACCATCGCCGACGATTTTATTTTGTGTTGACATAAAACTCCGCTTGGCAACGGCAATAGTTACCAAAAATAATAAACGCAGTTCTTAAATTTGCGATGCGGTTTTATGACGTCACACCGCGGGATAGCGCGAAATGACAACAAAACCATCTAGTCAAATGCAATGTAATATGTTATTTCCTGTTTCAAAGTTGATTTTATTGAGTGTTGGTTGTTTTGATTTGATGTACATGGCCTCCAATATCTGCAGGTTCCTCTTACTGTGTGTATGAGTAAGGGCCACCGTATTGTTGACCAAAATTTGTTTGATATTACCTACATGTTTATGTTTTTCAGAGAAATGTTGTTTAATAGTATTCTGATCAGAAAGATGACATGTAAGTCTACGGGAGAGCGTGGTTGTAGTAAAACCAATATATGTACTAGGTTTTTGATTAGTATCAGAGATGCAATCTCTGAATGGGCATGTAAATTGGTACACTACATTGGTTTTTTGTAAAGAATTTAGTTTAGTGCTTATATATATATATATGGAGGGAATGTGTATATATATATATATATATATATATATATATATATATATATATATATATATTTAATCATATCACCCCGAGCAAGGCCGTAACGCTACTGATGCGCAGGGGGCTACATAAGAGTGAAAAGATTGGAAAAGAGAAAGCCGGAAACCACATCCTAAACTGGGAACAAAGGATGAGCCTCTTTACCTGTTTAATAGACGTGGGTGGAGTGTGAACCGGGCGATAGTTTAGTCTATCTACTCCAATTAAATATTTATATGAAATTTGTTATATATATTATTTATATAACATAGTGATGATCCACGTATACTGTCTTAATATGTATAGGTAAGAATATTAATAAAAAGTTTTGAATTTAAAAATGTATTTTTTTTTTGACAGTATTTGTTTATTTTTATTATTGTATTTTATATTTCAGACTGCCCTCGGTCCGTCATCAGAAACGAGTGATTTTTAAATTTGAATATTATTTATATATTATATATGTGCGGTACTTAACACTAAAATCACACCGGTACAGAAATTGAAATCATTGGGACATTTGGTAGAAAATGCGATACTGACATCGAAAGGCGCACTGGCATGGCCAAAAACGCGTTCCATAATCTATGAGAGGCAGGATGATTTCCTTGGAGACAAAGAAAAGAGTACTTGACTGTTACGAGATATCTGCCCTCTTATATTGCAGTGAATGCCGAACGATCTCCTCCATGGCTTCTGCTCCGTTGAACTTAACTCCCTGTTGCCCCCTCTGCATGAATTTACTCGTGCTAATAGACTAGCAACTACGTCCCACCCTTTTACAGTGAAACCAATAAAATGCAACCGCAACTTCTACTCTATCAGCTTCTTTTCTTACACTTCTCGCCTGTGGAATTCCCTTCCGTATACTTGCTTCCCCGACAGGTACAATCTCTAAGAATTTAAATGTAAGATCAATAATCATCTCCTATCTCTCTGACTCATATCCTTTCCCTCATACTCTTTTCTCCGTCCACTCTACTCTCATCACAACAGTATTCGCATCCTTCTCTTACCTACTTCCTGACACCCTCTATGATCTATCCCTCTTTTCATCACTTTCCTTCTATGTAAACCCCTGCACACCAGTGGCAGTAAAACTGTCTTGCTTGGGGTGAAATGATTAAAAAAATACGAAGGAGAGACTCGAAGCTGAAGCAAAATACGAAGGAGAGACTCGAAGCAAAAAGAAATGTTGCTCTACAGAACGATGCTAAAGATACCGCAACTTCTACTCCAACAGTTTCTTTCCTCGCACTTCCCGACTGTGGAATTCCCTTCCACACGATTGCTTCCCCGACGGCTACAATCTCCAGGAGTTTAAATGTAAGGTCAATAGACACCTCCTAACACACTAACCTGCTTTCATTTTATCAAACACTCTTCCCATCTGCCCAACCCTCATCCTCGGTATCCTTACTCATCTGTCACCTTCCTCCTGACATTCCCTATGTCTAACCACTCCTTCTCTTTACCTTTCCCTATGTAGCCCCATGCGCAATAGTGGCAGTGGAATGCCTTGCTTGGGGTGAGATGATTTAAAAAAAAAATACCATGGACCATGATTAACGGCGACGTTTTGGAGAGAACGCAAACGAAAAGAACATTTATATTCGGCATCAGGAAAAGACAACTGAGGCTTTTGGGACACGTAATTAGGAAGGAGGGTATGGAGAATCTGATATTCACAGGACTGATAGAGGGAAAGAGAGACAGGGGAAACCAGCACGAGACATATTTGATGGGCATGTGTAAGTGGATGGGGGAGCGGGATTTGGGAGGGATACCAAGAGAAAAAATGTTAAGTGCGACAAGAGATAAAATCAAGTGGAAGTCCATGATCGCCCACGTCCTGAAGGGACACGGCACATAAAGGAGAAGAATATCCAGAACCCAAACAAAAAAGATTTTGTTAGAAACGAAGAAAAAAGTACTGAACTCGTATGTGATATCTGTCCCCCTATGCTGGTCAATCTCCTAAAAGATGAAAGAGAGACTCAAAGCAATAGAAATGTGCTTCTACAGGAGGATGCTGAGGATACTATTGACAGAACATGTGGGCAACGACGAGGTTTTGGTGACGATGGAAGTGAAATGGAAACTTATACTTGGCATCAGGAAGTGACAGCTGAGGCTTCTGGGACACGTAATTTGGGCATGGAGAATCTGATACCAACAGGACGGATAGAGGGAAAGAGAGACAGGGGAAACCAGCACGAGACATATTTGATGGGCATGTGTAAGTGGATGGGGGAGCGTGAGGGATACCAAGAGGAAAAATGTTAAGTGCGACAAGAGATAAAAGCAAGTGGAAGTCCATGATCGCCCACGTCCTGAAGGGACACGGTACATAAAGAAGTGTCGAGTTGGAAATTATTTTTCTGGCGGGTCTTTGTTGGTTTTTAATTTCCAGTGTGTTACAAGCCGGTAAAGCGAAAACTTCATTTTTTTTTTCTTCTGCTTGTTTTTGTAACGGAGTTCTGGTAATAGTTTTAGCCACTGTTTTGTTTTTAATCGATGTTGACGACAGCTTCTATTTGAAACTAACACGTTCCGTATCATAGCAAAGAATGTAATAATAACGAAGAAGGCAATAATAACAATAAGAAGAACATGGAAACGATTTGGTGCCCGAGGCCAGACCAGTTGCTTGCGTTCTCAACAAATACGAGCTTCAATTTGTAGAGTAAATGTGTCAGAAAGAAAACCACAAACACAGAACTTTTGCTTTCTCCGATAAATATACACAAATTAAAAAAAATAATAATCAGTCAGTAATTCCTAGGATTTTATGAATAATGAAAAAAGTCAAATGAGATAGATAGATAGATAGATAGATAGATAGATAGATAGATAGATAGATAGAAAGAATCAAATGAGATAGATAGAAAGAAAGAATTAAATGAGATAGAAAGAAAGACTCAAATAGATAGATAGATAGATAGATAGATAGATAGATAGATAGATAGATAGATAGATAGATAGATGAACCATATGAGATAGATAGAAAGAAAGAATCAAATGAGATAGATAGAAAGAAAGAATTAAATGAGATAGAAAGAAAGAATCAAATAGACAGACAGACAGACAGATAGATAGATAGATAGATAGATAGATAGATAGATAGATATGAACAGACTGAGATAGATAGATAGATAGATATGAACAGACTGAGATAGATAGATAGATAGATAGATAGATAGATATGAGCAGACTCTAATAGATAGATAGATAGATAGATATGAGAAGACTCTAATAGATAGATAGATAGATAGATAGAATCAAATGAGATAAATAGATAGAAATAGAATCAAATGAGATAAATAGATAGATAGATAGATAGATAGAAAGAAAGAAAGAAAGAAAGAAAAAAGAAAGAAAGAAAGGAAGAAAGAACCAAATGAGATAGAAAAAAGAAAGAACCAAATGAGATCAAAGAATTGTTGCTCTACAGAAGGATGCTGAGGATACCATAGACCAAATATTTGATCAACGACAAATACACAAATTAAAAAGATAATCAGTCAGTAATACAATTAAATGAGATAGAAAGAAAGAATCAAATAAATAGATAGAAAGAAAGAATTAAATGAGATAGAAAGAAAGAATCAAATAGATAGATAGATAGATAGATAGATAGATATGAACAGACTGAGATAGATAGATAGATAGATAGATAGATAGATATGAGCAGACTCTAATAGATAGATAGATAGATAGATAGATAGATAGATATGAGAAGACTCTAATAGATAGATAGATAGATAGATAGATAGATAGATAGATAGATAGATAGAACCATATGAGATAGATAGAAAGAAAGAATCAAATGAGATAGATAGAAAGAAAGAATTAAATGAGATAGAAAGAAAGAATCAAATAGATAGATAGATAGATATATATATAGATAGATAGATATGAACAGACTGAGATAGATAGATAGATAGATAGATAGATATGAGCAGACTCTAATAGATAGATAGATAGATAGATATGAGAAGACTCTAATAGATAGATAGATAGATAGATAGATAGAATCAAATGAGATAAATAGATAGATAGAAAGAAAGAAAGAAAAAAGAAAGAAAGGAAGGAAGAAAGAACCAAATGAGATAGAAAAAAGAAAGAACCAAATGAGATCAAAGAATTGTTGCTCTACAGAAGGATGCTGAGGATACCATAGACCAAATATTTGATCAACGACAAATACACAAATTAAAAAGATATTCAGTCAGTAATACAATTAAATGAGATAGAAAGAAAGAATCAAATAGATAGATAGATAGATAGATAGATAGATAGATAGATAGATAGATAGATAGAATCAAATGAGATAAATAGATAGATAGAAAGAAAGAAAGAAAAAAGAAAGAAAGGAAAGAAGAAAGAACCAAATGAGATAGAAAAAAGAAAGAACCAAATGAGATCAAAGAATTGTTGCTCTACAGCAATCTATTTTTTAATCGTTTCACCCCAAGCAAGGCGGTACCGCCACTGATGCGCAGGGGGATACATAAGAGTAATAGTTAAAGTCAGGAGGAGAGTGAAGAGAAAGGCGAAACAGTTACAGAGGGTGTCAGAGAAAGGGCAAGAGAAGGATGGGAATACAGGTGTGAAGACAGTTGCGAAGTAGAGAGTTTCTCACCAGGTTTATTCAATCTGTGCAGTGAGGCAATTCTGAAAGGACTAGAAATCTTAGAGAATTCATCATTGGCAGCCACAATCTTAACATAAGATAGATGACACAGTGCTGATAGCAGACACGGAAAAGAAAATACGTTTTGTATTTTCTTTTCTGTGTCTGCTATCAGCACTGTGTTATCTACAGAATGTATCGAAGGAAAGCGGGAAGAAAAGACTAAACCATAAACTACAAGAATACTAAATGATTGTTCAGCAACAAAAAGATGAGCCCAAAATGCCAATCACAGGATAGGTATATCACGCTTGGGCGATCATGTCTCGAAAAAGACATGACTGACTGGGCAGAAGATTATCCCGCAGTAGGTTGCCATTGCTTTCTGCGATAGACTGGTTGCCAGCCAAGGATATAAAACCCAATCTGTCCTATTATTTAACCCATAACTGGAGGGAAGAGACGTATTAATACCTTTCTGAAGGGTATTTGTGCATAAGTGAAAGCGAGTACTTTAACTAGAATTCGAACTCGGCTCTCCGATTTGTCGTTCTGACTCGATATCCACTGCACCATAACGCACATCCGATGTACGTTGTGGTGCAGTGGATATCGGCTCGGAATGAGAAATCGGGGAACTGAGTTCGAATTCTAATCGAAATCCCTGTTTTCACTTACGCGCAAATGCCCTTGGGAAAGGTATTAATCCGTCTCTTCCCTCCAGTTGTGTGTTAAATAATAGAACAGATTGGGTTTTATGGTCGAGCTGACTAAATGACGAAAGACCAGAAATGTGTCTAGAATAGCATACCTTTTAATTAGCATGCAAGTATCCTGTCAGTAAATAATTATGAAAACTATCGCAGAAAGTAATGGTAACCTAGTGCGGGATAATTCTTCTGCCCAGTCAGTCATGTTTCTTTCGAGACATGATCGCCCAAGCGTGTATCACGTATGGTACTTAACTGACTGATGATGATATAGTCTTCTGAAACAAGAATATTAAAGACAAGGATTGAAGATGGATAGTATTTTTGCATTTAACACCCCGGAATTACACAATATTAATCGAAAAGTTCCATGCACTATTTCGGCAAAAGAAAATTGTCGGCCTGTGTTACGTGTACATTTTTTTTTTGTGTTTTTGTTTTTTGTTTTTTTGTTTTTTTTGTTTTTTGTTTTTTTGGGTTTTTTTTGGGTTTTTTTGTTTTTTTTTATCATATCACCCCAAGCAAGGCGATAACGCCACTGATGCGCAGGGGCTACGTAAGGGTAAAAAGAAATGGAAAAGAGAGATTCGGAAACCACATCCTAAACAGGGAACAAGAGATGAGCCTCTTCACCTGTTCAATAGATGTGGGTGGAGTGTGAACCGGGTGTTGGTTGGTTTTTATGGCAAATCAACATCGACAGGTCATTTATTGCCAACTAAACATTATTTTCTTTATTGCTGGTAATACCTTTTTCTTTCAGCAATTCATTGTTTTTTTATATAAGTTTTTGTCTAGTAAAACAGTTTTCTTTTCGAGTATCAACATTCATTGTGATTTTGTTTTTAAGGGCAGGGTCCCCAAGTCCTACCCTTGTTATTTAACCCATAACTGGAGGGAAGGGACGGATTAATACCTTTCCCAAGGGTACCAGTGCTTAAGTGAATGCAGGGTATTCAACTGGAATTTGAACTCGACTCACCGATTTCTCTTTCCGAGCCGATATCCACTGCACCACAACACACATCCGTCACTATACACTTACAGCACCTGGTTTTCCCAAGCGGTCACCCATCTAAGTCCTGACCAGGCTCAACGTTGCTTAACTTCGGTAATCGAGCGAGAACCGGTGTATTCAACGTGATAGGCCATAAGCACGAACATCCGTCACTATACGCTTACAGCATCTGGTTTTCCCAAGCAGTCACCCATCTAAATCCTGACCAGGCTCAACGTTGCTTAACTTCGGTAATCGAGCGAGAACCGGTGTATTCAACGTGATAGGCCGTAAGCCAGTTACCCGTGCAGCTTTAGAAGATAACATGATATAATATAAAGTAGCGTAAATAAGGTAGAAAGGGAGGGCGATATGACGCCTTGTTCCTTCACACAAAGCCATAAACGGTTAACCCAGAAGTATGCCAATGGAATCGCAGAGAATGGTTCTTTTGCCCGCCAGCACTCCAAATTAAGGCTCGGTTTCCCTTCGTTCCTTACATGCTACTTTATCTTTACCTAGATTTCCACCCAGATTTTGTCCCTTTTGCTCACTTCACTTTTTCGACATTACGTCTTCCCGCGCAGGCAAAGGTTATTTTCAGGTTTGCTCAAAGGTTTTTCATCCTGTCTCAACAAATGACGATGCGTAAAATAAATCTATCTATCTATCTATCTATCTATCTATCTATCTATCTATCTATCTATCTATCTATCTATCTATCTGTTTTTGTTGTTCATTATTTTGTACGGTTCTTCTCCTGAAATACACAACATCTATCTATCTATCTATCTATCTATCTATCTATCTATCTATCTATCTATCTTTTAACACATCTTCTCAGAAAGTGATTTTAAAGAGAAATTAAAATGCTAAAGCTTTTTCGAACAAATAAAACTATTCTCTACCATATAAGATAACAGACGTTACAACACAGATCAGGAAACGTTCTGTTTCTAACGTAATTTTCTTGTTTTTATACGTTGCTAAGCTTTTTGGAAGAGATAAGAAGATTGTCCAGCATTCATTGCCATATAGGAGGACTGATATTACATAACAGTTCACTACTCTTTTCTTTGTTTCTAATGGAATTTTCCTCTTTCTTAATACTTTGCTTACCTTTTGGAAGAGATCAGGAGATTGTCCAGCATTCACTGCCATATAGGAGGACTGATATTACATAACAGTTCACTACTCTTTTCTTTGCTTCTAATGGAATTTTCCTGTTTCTTAATACTTTGCTTACCTTTTGGAAGACATGAGGAGATTGTCCAGCATTCATTGCCATATAGGAAGACTGATATTACATAACAGTTCACTACTCTTTTCTTTGTTTCTAATGGAATTTTCCTGTTTTAAATACTTTGCTTACCTTTTGGAAGAGATCAGGAGATTGTCCAGCATTCATTGCCATATAGGAGGACTGATATTACATAACCGTTCATTACTCTTTTCTTTGTTTCTAATGGAATTTTCCTGTTTCTTAATACTGTGCTTACCTTTTTGAAGAGATGAGGAGATTGTCCAGCATTCACTGCCATATAGGAGGACTGATATTACATAACCGTTCATTACTCTTTTCTTTGTTTCTAATGGAATTTTCCTGTTTCTTAATACTGTGCTTACCTTTTTGAAGAGATGAGGAGATTGTCCAGCATTCACTGCCATATAGGAGGACTGATATTACATAACCGTTCACTACTCTTTTCTTTGTTTCTAATGGAATTTTCCTGTTTTAAATACTTTGCTTACCTTTTGGAAGAGATCAGGAGATTGTCCAGCATTCATTGCCATATAGGAGGACTGATATTACATAACAGTTCACTACTCTTTTCTTTGTTTCTAATGGAATTTTCCTGTTTCTTAATACTTTGCTTACGTTTTGGAAGAGATGAGGAGATTGTCCAGCATTCACTGCCATATAGGAGGACTGATATTACATAACAGTTCACTACTCTTTTCTTTGTTTCTAATGGAATTTTCATGTTTCTTAATACTTTGCTTACGTTTTGGAACAGATGAGGAGATTGTCCAGCATTCACTGCCATATAGGAGGACTGAAATTACATAGCAGTTCACTACTCTTTTCTTTGTTTCTAATGGAATTTTCCTGTTTCTTAATACTTTGCTTACCATTTGGAAGAGATGAGGAGATTGTCCAGCATTCACTGCCATATAGGAAGACTGATATTACATAACAGTTCACTACTCTTTTCTTTGTTTCTAATGGAATTTTCCTGTTTCTTAAGACTTTGCTTACCTTTTGGAAGAGATGAGAAGATTGTCCAGCATTCACTGCCATATAGGATGACTGATATTACATAGCAGTTCACTACTCTTTTCTTTGTTTCTAATGGAATTTTCCTTTTTCTTAATACTTTGCTTACGTTTTGGAAGAGATCAGGAGATTGTCCAGCATTCACTGCCATATAGGAGGACTGATATTACATAACCGTTCACTACTCTTTTCTTTGTTTCTAATGGAATTTTCCTGTTTCTTAATACTTTGCTTACCTTTTGGAAGAGATGAGGAGATTGTCCAGCATTCACTGCCATATAGGAAGACTGATATTACATAACAGTTCACTACTCTTTTCTTTGTTTCTAATGGAATTTTCCTTTTTCTTAATACTTTGCTTACCTTTTGGAAGAGATGAGGAGATTGTCCAGCATTCACTGCCATATAGGAGGACTGATATTACATAACCGTTCACTACTCTTTTCTTTGTTTCTAATGGAATTTTCCTCTTTCTTAATACTTTGCTTACCTTTTGGAAGAGATGAGGAGATTGTCCAGCATTCATTGCCATATAGGAGGACTGATATTACATAACAGTTCACTACTCTTTTCTTTGTTTCTAATGGAATTTTCCTTTTTCTTAATACTTTGCTTACCTTTTGGAAGAGATGAGGAGATTGCCCAGCATTCACTGCCATATAGGAGGACTGATATTACATAACCGTTCACTACTCTTTTCTTTGTTTCTAATGGAATTTTCCTCTTTCTTAATACTTTGCTTACCTTTTGGAAGAGATGAGGAGATTGTCCAGCATTCACTGCCATATAGGAGGACTGATATTACATAACCGTTCACTACTCTTTTCTTTGTTTCTAATGGAATTTTCCTCTTTCTTAATACTTTGCTTACCTTTTGGAAGAGATGAGGAGATTGTCCAGCATTCACTGCCATATAGGAGGACTGATATTACATAACCGTTCACTACTCTTTTCTTTGTTTCTAATGGAATTTTCATTTTTCTTAATACTGTGCTTACCTTTTGTAAGAGATCAGGAGATTGTCCAGCATTCATTGCCATATAGGAAGACTGATATTACATAACAGTTCACTACTCTTTTCTTTGTTTCTAATGGAATTTTCCTTTTTCTTAATACTTTGCTTACCTTTTGGAAGAGATCAGGAGATTGTCCAGCATTCACTGCCATATAGGAAGACTGATATTACATAACAGTTCACTACTCTTTTCTTTGTTTCTAATGGAATTTTCCTGTTTCTTAATACTTTGCTTACCTTTTGGAAGAGATGAGGAGATTGTCCAGCATTCATTGCCATATAGGAGGACTGATATTACATAACAGTTCACTACTCTTTTCTTTGTTTCTAATGGAATTTTCCTTTTTCTTAATACTTTGCTTACCTTTTGGAACAGATGAGGAGATTGTTCAGCATTCATTGCCATATAGGAGGACTGATATTACATAACAGTTCACTACTCTTTTCTTTGTTTCTAATGGAATTTTCCTTTTTCTTAATACTTTGCTTACCTTTTGGAAGAGATGAGGAGATTGTCCAGCATTCACTGCCATATAGGAAGACTGATATTACATAACAGTTCACTACTCTTTTCTTTGTTTCTAATGGAATTTTCCTTTTTCTTAATACTTTGCTTACCTTTTGGAAGAGATGAGGAGATTGTCCAGCATTCACTGCCATATAGGAAGACTGATATTATATAACAGTTCACTACTCTTTTCTTTGTTTCTAATGGAATTTTCCTTTTTCTTAATACTTTGCTTACCTTTTGGAAGAGATGAGGAGATTGTCCAGCATTCACTGCCATATAGGAAGACTGATATTACATAACAGTTCACTACTCTTTTCTTTGTTTCTAATGGAATTTTCCTTTTTCTTAATACTTTGCTTACCTTTTGGAAGAGATGAGGAGATTGTCCAGCATTCACTGCCATATAGGAAGACTGATATTACATAACAGTTCACTACTCTTTTCTTTGTTTCTAATAGAATTTTCCTTTTTCTTAATACTTTGCTTACCTTTTGGAAGAGATGAGGAGATTGTCCAGCATTCACTGCCATATAGGAAGACTGATATTACATAACAGTTCACTACTCTTTTCTTTGTTTCTAATGGAATTTTCCTTTTTCTTAATAGTTTGCTTACCTTTTGGAAGAGATGAGGAGATTGTCCAGCATTCATTGCCATATAGGAGGACTGATATTACATAACAGTTCACTACTCTTTTCTTTGTTTCTAATGGAATTTTCCTTTTTCTTAATACTTTGCTTACCTTTTGGAAGAGATGAGGAGATTGTCCAGCATTCACTGCCATATAGGAAGACTGATATTACATAACCGTTCACTACTCTTTTCTTTGTTTCTAATGGAATTTTCCTGTTTCTTAATACTTTGCTTACCTTTTGGAAGAGATGAGGAGATTGTCCAGCATTCATTGCCATATAGGAGGACTGATATTACATAACAGGTCACTACTCTTTTCTTTGTTTCTAATGGAATTTTCCTTTTTCTTAATACTTTGCTTACTTTTTGGAAGAGATGAGGAGATTGTCCAACATTCACTGCCATATAGGAGGACTGATATTACATAACAGGTCACTACTCTTTTCTTTGTTTCTAATGGAATTTTCCTGTTTCTTAATACTTTGCTTACGTTTTGGAAGAGATCAGGAGATTGTCCAGCATTCACTGCCATATAGGAAGACTGATGTTGCATAACCGTTCACTACTCTTTTCTTTGTTTCTAGTAGAATTTTCCTGTTTCTTAATACTTTGCTTACGTTTTGGAAGATAGGAGATTGTCCAGCATTCACTGCCATATAGGAGGACTGATATTACATAACCGTTCTACTCTTTTCTTTGTTTCTAATGGAATTTTCCTGTTTCTTAATACTTTGCTTACCTTTTTTGGAAGAGATGAGGAATTGTCAGCATTCACTGCCATATGGGAAGACTGATATTACATAACAGTTCACTACTCTTTTCTTTGTTTCTAATGGAATTTTCCTTTTTCTTAATACTTTGCTTACCTTTTGGAAGAGATGAGAGATTGTCCAGCATTCACTGCCATATGGAAGACTGATATTACAACAGTTTCACTACTCTTTTCTTTGTTTCTAATGGAATTTTCCTGTTTCTTAATACTTTGCTTACCTTTTTGGAAGAGATGAGAGATTGTTCAGCATTCACTGCCATATGGGAAGACTGATATTACATAACAGTTCACTACTCTTTTTCTTTGTTTCTAATGGAATTTTCCTTTTTCTTAATAGTTTGCTTACCTTTTTGGAAGAGATGAGAGATTGTCAGCATTCATTGCCATATGGGAGGCTGATGTTACATAACAGTTCACTACTCTTTTCTTTGTTTCTAATAAATTTCCTTTTTCTTAATACTTTGCTTACCTTTTTGGAAAGATGAGGAGATTGTCCAGCATTCACTGCCATATGGGAAGACTGATATTACATAACCGTTCACTACTCTTTTCTTTGTTTCTAATGGAATTTTCCTGTTTCTTAATGCTTTGCTTACCTTTTGGAAGAGATGAGAGATTGTCCAGCATTCATTGCCATATAGGAGGGACTGATGTTGTAACAGGTCCTACTCTTTTCTTTGTTTCTATTAGAATTTTCCTTTTTCTTAATACTTTGCTTACTTTTTTGGAAGAGATGAGAGATTGTCCAACATTCACTGCCATATAGGAGGACGTGTTATAACAGGTCACTGCTCTTTTCTTTGTTTCTAATGGAATTTTCCTGTTTCTTAATACTTTACTTCGTTTTGGAAAGATGAGAGATTGTCCAGCATTCACTGCCATATGGGAGGACTGATATTACATAACCGTTCACTACTCTTTTCTTTGTTTCTAATGGAATTTTCCTCTTTCTTAATACTTTGCCCACCTTTTGGAAGAGATGAGAGATTGTCCAGCATTCACTGCCATATAGGAAGACTGATATTACATAACAGTTCACTACTCTTTTCTTTGTTTCTAATGGAATTTTCTTGTTTCTTAATACTTTGCTTACCTTTTGGAAGAGATAGGAGATTGTCAGCATTCCACTGCCTTATATGGGAAGACTGATATTACATAACAGTTCACTTCTCTTTTCTTTGTTTCTAATGGAATTTTCCTTTTTTTCTTAATACTTTGCTTACCTTTGGAAAGATGAGGAGATTGTCCAGCATTCACTGCCATATGGGGGAGCTGATGTTACATAACAGTTCACTACTCTTTTCTTTGTTTCTAATGGAATTTTCCTTTTCTTAATACTTTGCTTACCTTTTGGAAGAGATGAGGAGATTGTCCAGCATTCACTGCCATATAGGAAGACTGATGTTACATAACAGTTCACTACTCTTTTCTTTGTTTCTAATAGGGTTTTCCTTTTTCTTCAATACTTTGCTTACTTTTGGAAGAGATGAGGAGATTGTCAGCATTCACTGCCATATAGGAAGACTGATATTACATAACAGTTCACTACTCTTTTCTTTGTTTCTAATGGAATTTTCCTTTTTCTTAATAGTTTGCTTACCTTTTGGAAGAGATGAGGAGATTGTCCAGCATTCATTGCCATATAGGAGGACTGATATTACATAACAGTTCACTACTCTTTTCTTTGTTTCTAATGGAATTTTCCTTTTTCTTAATACTTTGCTTACCTTTTGGAAGAGATGAGGAGATTGTCCAGCATTCACTGCCATATAGGAAGACTGATATTACATAACCGTTCACTACTCTTTTCTTTGTTTCTAATGGAATTTTCCTGTTTCTTAATACTTTGCTTACCTTTTGGAAGAGATGAGGAGATTGTCCAGCATTCATTGCCATATAGGAGGACTGATATTACATAACAGGTCACTACTCTTTTCTTTGTTTCTAATGGAATTTTCCTTTTTCTTAATACTTTGCTTACTTTTTGGAAGAGATGAGGAGATTGTCCAGCATTCACTGCCATATAGGAGGACTGATATTACATAACAGGTCACTACTCTTTTCTTTGTTTCTAATGGAATTTTCCTGTTTCTTAATACTTTGCTTACGTTTTGGAAGAGATCAGGAGATTGTCCAGCATTCACTGCCATATAGGAAGACTGATATTGCATAACCGTTCACTACTCTTTTCTTTGTTTCTAATGGAACTTTCCTGTTTCTTAATACTTTGCTTACGTTTTGGAAGAGATGAGGAGATTGTCCAGCATTCACTGCCATATAGGAGGACTGATATTACATAACCGTTCACTACTCTTTTCTTTGTTTCTAATGGAATTTTCCTGTTTCTTAATACTTTGCTTACCTTTTGGAAGAGATGAGGAGATTGTCCAGCATTCACTGCCATATAGGAAGACTGATATTACATAACAGTTCACTACTCTTTTCTTTGTTTCTAATGGAATTTTCCTTTTTCTTAATACTTTGCTTACCTTTTGGAAGAGATGAGGAGATTGTCCAGCATTCACTGCCATATAGGAAGACTGATATTACATAACAGTTCACTACTCTTTTCTTTGTTTCTAATGGAATTTTCCTGTTTCTTAATACTTTGCTTACCTTTTGGAAGAGATGAGGAGATTGTTCAGCATTCACTGCCATATAGGAAGACTGATATTACATAACAGTTCACTTCTCTTTTCTTTGTTTCTAATGGAATTTTCCTTTTTCTTAATACTTTGCTTACCTTTTTGAAGAGATCAGCAGATTGTCCAGCATTCATTGCCATATAGGAGGACTGATATTACATAACAGTTCACTACTCTTTTCTTTGTTTCTAATGGAATTTTCCTTTTTCTTAATACTTTGCTTACCTTTTGGAAGAGATGAGGAGATTGTCCAGCATTCACTGCCATATAGGAGGACTGATATTACATAACAGTTCACTACACTTTTCTTTGTTTCTAATGGAATTTTCCTTTTTCTTAATACTTTGCTTACCTTTTGGAAGAGATGAGGAGATTGTCCAGCATTCATTGCCATATAGGAAAACTGATATTACATAACAGTTCACTACTCTTTTCTTTGTTTCTAATGGAATTTTCCTTTTTCTTAATACTTTGCTTACCTTTTGGAAGAGATGAGGAGATTGTCCAGCATTCATTGCCATATAGGAGGACTGATATTACATAACCGTTCACTACTCTTTTCTTTGTTTCTAATGGAATTTTCCTGTTTCTTAATACTTTGCTTACGTTTTGGAAGAGATGAGGAGATTGTCCAGCATTCACTGCCATATAGGACTGATATTACATAACCGTTCACTACTCTTTTCTTTGTTTCTAATGGAATTTTCCTCTTTCTTAATACTTTGCTTACCTTTTGGAAGAGATGAGGAGATTGTCCAGCATTCACTGCCATATAGGAAGACTGATATTACATAACAGTTCACTACTCTTTTCTTTGTTTCTAATGGAATTTTCTTGTTTCTTAATACTTTGCTTACCTTTTGGAAGAGATGAGGAGATTGTCCAGCATTCACTGCCATATAGGAAGACTGATATTACATAACAGTTCACTTCTCTTTTCTTTGTTTCTAATGGAATTTTCCTCTGTCTTAATGCTTTGCTTACCTTTTGGAAGTGATGAGGAGATTGTCCAGCATTCATTGCCATATAGGAAGACTGATATTACATAACAGTTCACTACTCTTTTCTTTGTCTCTAATGGAATTTTCCTGTTTCTTAATACTTTGCTTACCTTTTGGAAGTGATGAGGAGATTGTCCAGCATTCATTGCCATATAGGAGGACTGATATTACATAACAGTTCACTACTCTTTTCTTTGTATCTAATGTAATTTTCCCGATTCTTAATACTTTGCTTACGTTTTGGAAAAGATGAGGAGATTGTCCAGCATTCACTCTTATATAGGAGGACTGATATTACATAACAGTTCAGTACTCTTTTCTTTGTTTCTAATGGAATTTTCTTGTTTGTTAATAGTCTGTTTACCTTTTTTAAAAGTATTTTTTGATAGCCCAATACACTTTCGTTTTTTTTTGTCCTATGTTAAAACATTTCCTATATATTTGATTTTTTCTTTGGTTTAGTTTTGCTATCGCTAGTCTACAATCGATGGTTTGTTTCTTTTACTGACATTCATATATTTGCGCTTATTACAGATGGTGTTTAGTTTTTTTCTTCACGATTGCTTCTACAAGTAATATAACAAAATTGTTATCGTAACCAGAAAGTATTAACAATTTTATACAATTAGATTTGTTTTTGCTGTGAACTGTTTGCAGTGATATTGTCTGACATGCATTCATGTACTCATTCATTTGTAATGTCTTTTTTCCCATTACATAAAACCTTTCCTTTTTTAAATCTCAAAATTATTTCTTGTTTTTCTTATCGTTTCTGTTTCCTCTTATTTGATTTCCTGTCTTTATTCTTCTTGCAACCAAACTCCTTAAACTTCTTAAATAATAGAATATTGCATGCAAGTGAAAAATACATTTTCATGGCACATGCGCACAGATACATGGAGGAAGAAAGCACTTCTGTAAACCGCCATTATTTTTTCACATCCCCTACATCCGCTTCCCCTTCTCTCTCTCTCTCTCTCTCTCTCCCTCTCTCTCTCTCGGTGTGTGTGTGCGTGTGTGTGTGTGTATGTGACGCATTTTGCAGAAACAGACGTAAATCAATGTGAGTGCAAAAACGCCCATCTATAAATGAACATGTCGCTTGCAACAGATGCACAGGACACAGTTATTCATCTCTGCAAAACACGTACCATTTTAGATGAATAGCTTCATGGCAGACAACGAGCGAGAAAAAGAGTGTTTTACTACTGTAGTCAGTTCGACCCACACTCGGTGTCCCACACATCTGACTATGTGCATGGCTAAGCTAATATTTAACGCGTAGCAAATACAATGACCTCGGTAGATTCAACGAACCATCCTCATGGTTTAGCTAGTTGCCTATAAGGCTTCGGTGTTCAAGTCAATGTATATAAAATAAGATTTTGAATGCTGATTTTAAAAGTAGGCTATGTTTCACAATAGAGAATTCAGTTCGGGTTTCCGCTTATAGCATATCGACTTTTGCGTTATTTAATATCGATTTTTTATATGATACACAAACAAGATCAAACTGATTAGTTAGAAATAATAGCCAATCATACCAGGCTCTTAAACCATTACACCTACAATGAGTTAGCTCTACTGAAATTATCAGGTCAACATATTCATCTTCTTTCAGGACGTAGGCGATCATGGCCTTCCACGTCTTTCTATTCCTGGTGGCTTTTAGCACACTTTCTCCTGCAACACCACGCAACTCCCGTTCTGTCATCTACCTGATCAGGTCCTTCAAATACGTTATCCGCTGCTTTACTCTGTCTATTTTTACCTCTATCTGACCTGTTAGTATCAGGTTCTCCAAGTCCTCCTTCCTCATTGCATGTCCCAGGAACTGTAACTGTCTCTTCCTGATGCTCACTATTAATTTCCTTTTCGTTTCCATTAATTCCAAAACCTCATCATTGCTCATATGCTCGGTCCATGATATCCGCAGCATCCTTCTGTAGAACCTCATTTCAGCTGCTTCAAGTTTTTTTCTTCATCTTTGATGATATTATCCAGCATTCACTACCATATTGAAGAACCGACATCACATAGAAATCCAGTACTCTCTTCTTTGTTTCTAGTGAAATTCTCCTCTCTCTAAATACTCTACTCAACTTCTGGAATGCGCTCTTCGGATCTTTGTGTCGCACTTTCCGTCTTCTGTTAGAACACTTCCCAGGTATTTAAATTTTTGTACCTGCTTGATTTTAGTATCTGCGACCTGTATTTGGGCCGCCCTTTTTGCTGGTAACCATGCGTTCGGTTTTCTTGAAGTCCTTTTTTGTCACTCTCTTCAGCTACCTTTTGTGAGAGATATTGTAGTTTCTGCTATCAGTACTGTATCATCAGCGTACATTATGTTGTTCAAATAGTGACCTCCGATGACAAATCCTAACATAACCTCTAGTGTCCTCAACAAGTGTAATAACACTCTAAATATAAATCTTAAATGAATATTAAGAATCATGATAATGTATTTGCTTTTATTTTTATTTTTTTTTATTTTTTATAAGCGTTTCACCCCGAGCAAGGCATGTCACTGCCACTACTGCGCAGGGGGCTACATAGAGTGGAGAAAGGATGATTACATATAGGAAATGTCAGGGGGTGGGTGATAGGCGGGTAGGGATACCGAGAATTATTGGCTATTACTTTCTTGTGCAGAATTATTGTTCTTTTAGGGAGACCTCGTGTCCTGAGCGCCTAATTAAGCCCAACGTGACTTCAAGCAAAAATCGTACATACAATCCATCGCTAAAGATGCTGGAAAAAAATGGTCGGTTCCCTGTACCGTTCCAGTTTGTACATGACTCCTCCTACTGCGCTCGGGTTATACAAGAGCTAGACCAAGTTAAAACAGGAATACTGCTACTATATATGGGCAGGAGATGCTTCGTCTTCACTTTCCACTCTCCATAGACTCTAAAAGCATTTCTGAGTCCTTGTGGGTGATGAATAAATCCCCACCCAAATTCATACTTGACCTATTTCATTCCATCTGTTTTTGAATTGAACGCTGCCTAAATTTGTAACTGCTGAAAAGCAGATTTAACAATAATAATGACGATTTTATAGTGGTGTTGAAATTTCTGATACTGATGTTGATAGTTGTGGTGATAATGTTGATGACGACGATGATCATAATAGTGGTGATAATGACGATCGTGGTGTTGATAATGTAGATGGTGATGTTAGTTTTGGTAATAATGTTGATGACGATGATCATCATAATAGTGGTGATAATATTTATGATGTTGGTGTTGATAATGTTGATGGTGATGTTAGTTGTGGTGATAATGTTGATGACGATGATGATCGCAGTAGTGATGATAGTATTGATGGCGATGACGGTCGTTATAGCGGTGATAATGCTGATGATGGTGGTGCTGATAATGTTGATGTTGATGTTGATAATGATGATGATGATCGTAATAGTGGTGATAATGTTGGCGTTGATAATGTTGATGGCGGTGTTGATAGTAGTGGTGACAATGTGATGATGATGGCATGTGGTGGTGGTCGTGGTGATAACGTTGCCAACGATATTGATAATGTTGATGATGACGGTTATAGTAGTTGTGATAATGTTGGATCGGATAACGCGCGGTAATAGTACTAACGCAAACATTAAATCTCCCCCATGGAACAGGCTTGCCTCCCAGAGAGTAAAACACTGCACCTAGGACAGTTGGGGTTCTATATCCTTGGCTGGCAACCAGTCGACCGCAGAAAGCAATGGCAAACTACTGCGGGATAATCTTCTGCCCAGTCAGACATGTCTCTTTCGAGACATGATTGCCCAAAGCGTGTATCACGTATGGCACTTAACTAACTGAATATAATAGTTGGAAACATAATTCAAACTTCTAATGGGCATAAAGCGGGGGATCGGTTTTATATGGTCATGAAGTAATAAAATGATCCCCCACTAATTACTATTTATAAACTGATATTATCACTTCATAACAATATAAAACTGATTCCCCACAAATTACTACTTATTAATATAATACATCATACCCTTTCTAGCTATGAGTCAAATAATAGGACAGATTGGGTTCTATAGTCTTGGCTGGCAACCAGTCTACCGCAGAAAGCAATGGCAAACTACTGCGGGATAATCTTCTGCCCAGTCCGACATGTCTCTTTCGAGACATGATTGCCCAAAGCGTGTATCACGTATGGCAGTTAACTGACTAACTGAATATAATAGTTGGAAACATGGAACATGCTTGCCTCCCAGAGAGTAAAACACTACGCCTGCTTGGACTCACATTCTCAGCGGACCTCGAGTGGAATGACTACATCGAATCCATTGCTAAATCCGCCCGGAAGTTCTTGCCGTCTGAATCTATCCTGCACATATATAAATCTACCATCCGCCCGTGTATTGAATACTGCTGCCACATCTAGTCGGGTGCCCCTGCTATTCTCCTCGGGGTTCTTGACAAAATACAACGGAGAATCTGTAATGTGATTGATGCCGACATGGCAGTGCGACTGCAGTCACTCTCTCACCGGCGTGACGTGGCTTCTCTGTGCCTCTTCTATAAATACTTTCACGGCTTCTGTTTCGATGAACTTAGATCACTGGTGCCCCCTAGGTACAAATTTGCACGAGATACTAGATTAGCAGCTAGGTCCCACCCTTTTACAGTGAAACCGATAAAATGTAACCGCAATTTCTACTCCAACAGCTTCTTTTCTCGCACTTCCCGCCTGTGGAATTCCCTTCCACATATTTGCTTCCCCGACAGCTACAATCTCCAGGAGTTTAAATGTAAGGTCAATAGACACCTTCTAACATACTAACTCGCACCCATTCTCTCAAACACTCTTCCTATGTACCTCCTTACTCGTCTATCACCCTCCTTCTGACCTTTCCTATATCCAATCGCTCTCTCAGCACCTTCCCCTATGTAACCCCCTGCGCTATAATGACAGTGGAATGTCTTGCTTGGGGTGAAATGATAAAAAAAAATACAGAAAGATTCGCTTTGTTTTAGGCATCAAGGCGCGCGCAAGGTTTCTTGAACGCAGTTCAGATCCCTGCGTTAAGACAATTGAGGACACAAGATAAAGGGCGTGCCGGATAGTGTAAGGGTGACATGAAAACAGGCCACACTGTGTGTTTAAAGAATAAAAAAGGAGACACAATAAATAAAACGAAATGTGAAGAAATAAAAAAGACATTATTGTAAGAAAAGAAACAACACCAAACTTCACATCGAAAGACCGCCCCTCCCCGATAGGAAAACTATCGAAAGACAAGTTCAGTGCAATTCAAGTTTAATACAATTTAGAAGTAATAACAGCCAGAACGATAAACCAGAGTGCCGAGTTCGAATTCCAGTTGAATTCCTTGCATTCACTTACACACAAATGCCCTTGGAAAGGTATTAATCCGTCTCTTCCCTCTAGTTATAGGTTAAATGACAGGATAGACTAGGTTCTGTAGCCTTGGCTGGCAACCAATCTACCGCAGAAAGCAATGGCAAACTACTGCGGGATAATCTTCTGCCCGGTCAGTCATGTATCTTTCGAGACATGATCGTCCAAACATGTTTCACGTATAGCACTTAACTGACTGACTGAATATAATAATTGAAAACATGATTAATACTTTTACTGGGCATAAAATGCGAGATCAGTTTTATATTGTTATGAAATAATAAACTGATCTTCCATTAATTATACTTAATATAATAATGTAATACAATCTTTCTCTTCTCGCTTCAGTTATGGGTTAGATAACAGAAGAGATTGGGTTCTATAGCCTTGGCTGGCAACTAATCTACCGCAGAAAGCAATGGCAACCCACTGCGGGATAATCTTCTGCCCAGTCAGTCATGGCTCTTTCAAGACATGATCGTTCAAAGCGTGTATCACGTATGGCACTTAACTGATCAGCCAGTGTGTTACAATATTCGATAAGAATAGCGACCAAAATGCCAGAGCATTTTAAAATAAATCTTTTAAAACGAGCTTGTGTCTACGGTTTTGTGTAGTAATCATATCATGATATTGGTGGTGTTTAATCATCATCGTTGGTATAGGAAGGCACAATAGGATGATGATGATGATGATGATGATGAAGAGGAGGAGGAGATACAACAACGGAGAAAATAATCAACTGGAGGAATAAGACAATAATAATGGAACAAATGGAACAAAACAACACATTGAAAGAATCCCCGGAAACTCCAGCTTAAGAGACATACAAAAAATTGTTTTCCTTAGTGTGTGGGCTGTACTTAATAAGACAATTTTTTGTATATCTCTTAAGCTGGGGTTTCCAGGGATTCTTTCAATGTGTTGTTTTGTTCCATTTTTTCTCATTCCAAGTGCACCTACTATCACTGGCACAACTCTTGTTTTCAATTTCCACATTTTTCCTACTTCAATTTCCAGATCTGTATGTTTGGACAGTTTTTCGAATTCCTTAGTTGCTATGTTACAATCCGCTGGACAAGCCATATCAATTAATAGGCAAGTTTTCTCCTTCTGGTTTTTAACAATAATGTCTGGCCTGTTTGCTTCAATTTTTCTGTCTGTGTAGATGGTGTAATCCCATAGAATGGTTACATCTTCTATTTCTGTAACCGGTGCTGGGTGATGTTCATACCAGTGTTTGTTTATTATTATTATTATTATTATTATTATTATTATTATTATTATTATTATTATTATAATGCAGGTATAAAAGCAAATGAAGAACTAAAAACTTCGGAAAACATTTCTGACGTGGAAAAAGAAGTATTAAATAAAAAAAAGACAATGGAGAAGAAAAAGAAAAAAAATCTTCATGTATTCTATTTTCATAATGTCAATGAATATTTGGCAATGCTGTGTTGATTTATTCAAGAACAATAAGAATTATTAAACTAATTTGGTGCTCTGGAGAAGAACATATTTTAAAAGAAAGAAACATATTTAAAGTCTCATATTGACAAGAAAATTTAAATTGTCAAAAATTTAAATTCTTAAAGTTAATTAATTACTCTCTTTCTCTCTCTCTCTCTCTCTCTCTCTCTCTCTCTATATATATATATATATATATATATATATATATATATATATATATATATATATATTTGGAAATGAGTTATTTCCACCACCTAGGTTTCAACCTTTCGGTATCTTCAGAAGATTTATAATAACGGATTTTTCCAGTGTTTTTCAAACGTACAAACATTGATTTTTACGAACGCGCGAATGAAATTTTTAAATAACGGAAAATTTTTAAAATTATGGAGGAGTTACCTAAGGAATTTAAACCTTTTTTATCTACGTTTTTAAAAAAACTAATATGTATTTCCAAATGTGATTAAGACATCACAACCATTTTATGGTTTGTCTTTTTTTTTTACTATCCTCCAAGTTATATTTGGGTCTTTTCTATTTTTTTATTTTTAATTTCCACACGTGACTAGCTAGTTTGGTGTACTTTTTTAGGTTTTCCAGTTTAAATGTAGATTTGTGATTATTCCATCTGTTTTTAAAAATCCTTTTGTAGACCTCAAATATGTTTTTCTTCGTCCATCTGTATAATGTATCTCTGCTTTGTATATAACCCCTTTTGTTTTATTTTATATATATATATATATATATATATATATATATATATATATATATATATATATATATTCTAAACATATACTGTTAAATATAAGAGACACTGAATGTCTATTATGTTTAAATTTGAGCCGTTCTAAACGTCGTATTTTGGCTTTAATTTCAGTTGAAAATAAAGACAAAAATTCTCCAACATTTGGATAATCTTTTATTAATTTGGTTCTAAGATTTCGGCTCACATGAGCCATCTTCAGAGAGGTTAAGACGGTAATACCGTAACATCCACCATCACCGACAATTTTATTTTGTGTTGACATAAAACTCCGCTAGGCAACGGCAATAGTTACCAAAAATAACAAACGCAGTTCACAAATTTGCATGGAATACATGGTTCTGTTGTCATTTCGCGCTATCACGCGGTGTGACGTCATAGAACTGCATTGCAAATCTGTTTTTAAAAATCTTTTTGTAGACCTTAAATATGTTTTTCTTCGTCCATCTGTATAATGTACCACTGCTTTGTAAATAACCCCTTTTGTTTTACGAAGCCCGTTAACTATATATATATATATATATATATATATATATATATATATAAAGGAAAACTCAACCCATTATCTAAAGTGGTTATAAACTATAATTTATTTTGACGGGTAAATTTTTGTTACTCATCTCTTTAGAGCGTAGAATACATTTGGTTTAATTTAATCAAGGAAAATGAATTTGTTAGTGTTTTCACCTATTTAATGTTTGTAGCCTTAATATGACAATACTAAAAAATTAATTTCCAGATCATGCCGTTTGGATTTTCTTCTGATGTTTCCTTCCAAAACTTTTGTTTTTAGCAGTGGGGAAAGTTAACATCGCTCCAGTGGGTAAAACTAAAAAAGCAGATGTTTACATATTTAAAAATTCCAACTCGAATTTACTGCGAGTCGATTGGCTAGAATTTTTTGAAATGTGGAAACGGCCGATTAATTCATTCTGTGGAAAAGTTAATTGTTCTTCAAAGCAAAAGATGACGGCAAAAGAAACATTGAGTCAACTAAAAAAATTCAAGAATATTTTATCAGAGAAAGTATGTACAAAGTAATATTTTAAATTAAAAGAAAATGTGATACCTGTTTTTTAAGCCGAAAAGAAATATACCTTTTGCTTCGTTGGAGTTTATTTACACCAAACTTTATAGGTTAAAAGTTACTGCAAAAACAAATTATTCAAAATGGGGCACGTCAGCGGTTTATATGAGAAAGAAAAATAATAAGGTTTATTTATGTGAAGATTTTTCGACTGGGTTGATTGACCACCTCCTCCCAAATGGATATTTCTTACCACCCCCAGAAAATATATTTGCCAAATTGATTGGTGGTAATTGTTTTTCAAACATTGACCTGTATGAGGCATATATTCAAACTGAAGTGGACAAGAAATACCAGAAGTATTTGGTTATAAATATATATAAACATAAATTTTAAAAGACTACTGTTCTGTGTAAAAGTAATCTCAGGTATTTTTAATCAAATAATGAATACTATGTTGGCTAGATTAGACGGTACTGTCGCTCACAAAGATTACATACTTATTAATTTCATGGTTTCTGCTCTGACGAACTTAAGTCACTGGTGCCCCCTCCACAAGAATTTACTCGTGCAACCAGACTGGTAACGAGGCCCCACCCTTTTACAGTTAAATCAACCAAATGCAGCCAACAATTTTATTTCCTCAGCTTTTTCGCACTTACCGTCTGTGGAATTCCCTTCCATTTACTTGCTTTCCTGACAGCTACAACCTTCAGGAATTTAAATGCAATGTCAATTCCCATCACTTATCCATTTGACTCATGCCCTTTCCCCATCACCCCGTGTATCTTGTTCTTTTCCTTTCTCTCTACCTTCGCAACTGTCTTCACATCCTTCTCTTGCCCTTTCTCTCTCACCTTCTACAATGATTCGTTATATATATATATATATATATATATATATATATGACACCGCACACACACAGATATATATATTAAGAGAGGGAGAAAATATAATCATTCTTCTATATAATGATATATATATATATATATGTGTGTGTGTGTGTGTGTGTGTGTGTGTGTGTGCGTGCGGTGTTTATATATATATATTTGGGGGAGGGTATATAGAGAGAATGAGGTTGGAATAGTTGATGTTGATGAATTGGAAGGTGCCAAGGATAGCAGGTCCTCAGTTAGTTGCAATACTTGAAGGAGGGAAACCAAGAAGAAGAAAATGAAAGAAAGAAATAACGGAAAGAACTAGGAATGGAAAACAACCTGAAAAAGCACAGAACCAGAATCGGAATCAGAAATAGCGCTTCATATCACCTTGTAACGAAATAGAAGAATTCCAAAACACAACACAAAATATGGTATATAACAAAACACTAACATTGGCCAACCGAATATTAGACTCGCCTTCGGGCTTTGCTCTCTTGACAGTGTATCAATCTATTTCCACTCCAGTTCATATCTTGGCCTGACAGGTTGATTAAAAGGCAGAGCAGAGCAAGAACATGTTGTTAATTGATAATATTGATAGAAGCTACATAGCGTAACAGATCGAACGCTAATGAAACTTGGGCTAGTTTTATTTTGGTCGACAACAATACTAACGGCATAAAAACAATACAATGATGCAGAAAATAATTTATTATTGGCATGAAAACTACATGAGAGGGAGAGAAAAATATAAAAAAAAGCTAAGGTTTAGCTACCGTAAACAGAAATTTGGAAAAGAAAGAGCACAATCGACGAAATTAAACAGATGTGCAAACCAACAGAAAGGGGGAGAAATATTCTAAATGTGGTTAAGATATACACATATATTTATAATATATCAATATATATATTGCCTTTCATGGTAATCTCTTTCTTTGTCACCGCACTTAATTTTGGGGCGACTTTTAAGCATAGACATTGAGCTTTTAACAGTGAAATTTTCAGTTTGAAATTCAGCAAATTACTGTTCTTGGACGTGCATTGTGGTGCAGGGGATATCGGCTCGAAACTAGAAATCGGGGAGCCGAGTTCGAATTCCACTTGAATTCCTTGCATTCATTCACGCGCAAATACACTTGAGAAAGGTTTTAATCCGTCTCTTCTTCCCTCCGGTTATGGGTTAAATAACCGATTGGGTTCTATAGCTTTTCGAGACTTAATCACCTAAGCATGTATCACGTATGGCACTTAACTGACTGAATGTTTTAGACTTCAGATTATTCATCAATTCTAGTATATATGTAAACTTATTTATAAATGGAACTTTGTCTGTGTATATATGTGTGTGTGTGTGTGTGTCCGTTACCTATAGACTCCGAAACGGCTGAACCGATTTTCTTAAAAATTTACACAGTTGTACTATAAGCGTCTGCGAGTGTTCTTAGCTAGGTTTTGTGTCGAGGTACCCCCGATAAATATCGAAAATCGATAATCGAAAAGATCGGGTTATAGAAAGGAGTGGTCCGAATTTTAATCAAATTTGATACACTCATAGACAAAGACATAAGAAACGATATTCAGAAGACTCAAGGTTGCTGTTCTTATATATATATATATATATATATATATATATATATATATAGGAAAAACTACTAAAAAGTTGTAAGTTTAAAAAAGTATTTTTTTGACAGTATTTATTTATTTCTATTATTATATTTGATATTTCAGACCGGCCTCAGCCTTTCATCAGAAACAAATGATTTTAAAATTTAAACTAGACGTCACGTGATGTAAACATCTTTCGACGAACGCTTCTTGTTTAAATTTTAAAATCATTTGTTTCTGATGAAAGGCTGAGGCCGGTCTGAAATATCAAATATATATATAATAATAGAAATAAATAAATACTGTCAAAAAATACATTTTTGAATTTAAAACTTTTTAGTAGTTTTTCCTATACATATTAAGACAGTATACGTGGATCATCATTATGCTATATATATATATATATATATATATATATATATACTTAACTGTTCGTCTTTATTTGGGTATATAATTTCTAATTCTTCTTCTTGTTCTTCTTGGCACTGTTAAATGAAAGAACAAAAATTATGACAAAATGCATCCACACTAAGAAATACCTATTGGGTTCATACAAACATGGATGAAAACGTCATAATTCGTTTGAATGTAAACAATGCGCGTTCATAAATTCCCTGTCACGTGAACGTTAAAAAAAAACACCGTTACAAGAGCGTTCTTAAAAAGAAAAACGGTGAAAGGTAAAATCAGTTATTAAAAATCGCCTGATGAAACCACTCATGGTGGAAAACAAGGTAGCAAAATAACTCGTTTATAAATGAAAAATATTCATAAGTTCTACAATATAATTGTATAGAACATTTTTAATACAAATGTGTACTGGCCTAACCCTATTAGGACCAAAAACTAAGTATTAAAAAATCAATCAATATATATATATATATATATATATATATATATATATATATATATAGTGTATCGAGGCAGCAAATAATTTTCTAAACATGTACTGTTAAATATAACAGACACTGAATGTCTATTATGTTTAATCATGAGCTGTTCTAAACGTCATATTTTGGCTTTAATTTCTGGTGAAAATAAAGACAAAAATTCTCCAACATTTGGATAATTTTTTATTAAGTTGGTTCTAAGCTTTCGGCTCACATGAGCCATCTTCAGAGAGGTTATTAAGACGGTAACACAATAACATCCACTATCAGCGACGATTTTCTTTTGTGTTGACATAAAACTCCGCTAGGCAACGGCAATAGTTACCAAAAATAACAAACGCAGTTCGCAAATTTGCAATGCGGTTCTATGATGTCACACTCTAATAGCGCGAAATGACAACAGAATCATGTATTCAAATTCAATGCAATGTGTTATGACCAGATTTAAACGTGACTTTATTAAGTGTGGGTT
This sequence comes from Ascarosepion bandense, assembly GCA_037127315.1. Classification (NCBI taxonomy): domain Eukaryota; kingdom Metazoa; phylum Mollusca; class Cephalopoda; order Sepiida; family Sepiidae; genus Ascarosepion; species Ascarosepion bandense. Next base: position 704,317 of record JBBBDQ010002378.1, read on the forward strand.
GTTTGGATTTAATGTAGATGGCCTCCAATATCTGAAGGTTCTTTTTGCCGTGTGTATGAGTGAAGATTATTGCATTGTTGACTAAAATCTGTCTGATATTACCTACATGTTTATGTTTTTCTGAGAAATGTTGTTTAACTGTACTCTGATCAGAAAGGTGACAGGTACGTCTACGGGAGGGCGTGGTTGTTCATGTGAGCCGAAAGCTTAGAACCAAATTAATAAAAAATTATGCAAATGTTGGAGAATTTTTGTCTTTATTTTCAACTGAAATAAAACCCAAAATACGACGTTTAGAACAGCTCATGATTAAACATAATAGAGATTCATTGTCTCTTATATTTAACAGTTTAGAATATATATATATATATATATATATATATATATATATATATATATATATATATATCGTTCAGCTTTTAGGAGTAATTTTTTATCGCCTAAAAGTCCATCTGTAAATAATTCTCGCCTAATTAACTTTTCTCAAGTAAAGTAAATACATAAAAAAATGTATCTGAATATTAAAGATAGCTTTTAGAGTCCCATTAGAATTTTAAGGAAGAAGGCCAGAAGTATTTCCTGATATTAATCAATAAATTCTTTGAAAGTAAATACATTTAATATTCCATTCGTTTTAATGTTTGTCTCTCTGAAAAATGTAGAATTATATAAGTTCAGTGTTGGGCCAATTATGTAATCTCAGTGGTTTCTCTGGTGTCAGTTCGAGCTGAAGTAAAATTAGCGTTCGAAATTCTTAAATTTCGAATGCTGATTTTCAAGATAAGCTCACTCTTCCCATTTGGAAGATAGAATTAATAGTAATTTCGTCCCACAAATCCCCCTCATAGTTTTACATGCCCTACTAAGTTGAGATTAGTAAAACCCAATAGTTTTTAATATTAGTATCCAAACAATAATGTCTCGAGACCCACTCTGAGCAGATGGGTTCTGTTAAAACGGTTTTGATATTGAGGTGTGTGTATTATGAATGACGCATTAGGTAGTAGTAAGAAAATATTCCGGGGATAAATAGGACAAACAACTTGATATTTGTCGTGAGGTTAAGAATACACTAAGATTATACTATTTGTTGTAAGCATAAAATGTTACTGAGTGAGCAATCACCAAACCGGAGGTTGGGAATAATAGCATATCAACAAATACAAGACTCGCACGCTGCATGAAGTAGATACACTGCTAGTGAACTGCTAGTCACTATAATCACTATACACAGACATGACAGAATTGAACAGACTCTTACAGAAATCGTTTATTTTATTGAACAAGTAATCACCAAACCGGAGGTTGGGAATAATAGTATATCAACAAATTTCCGCCTGAATCCATCCTGCATATATACAAATCAACCATTCATCCGTGCATGGAATACTGCTGCCATATATGGTCAGTCGCCACTGCCGTTCATCTCAGTGTTCTCGACAGGCTCCAAAGGAGAATCAGTAATGTGATAGGTACTGACTTGGCGGCTCGACTACAGCCACTTCCCCACCGACGAAATGTGGCCTCCCTTTGTCTGTTCTATAAATACTTTCATGGCTTCTGCTCGAACGAACTTAAGTCACTGGTGCCTCCTCAACAGGTGTTTACTCGTGCAACCAGATTGGCAACTGGGTCCCACCCATTCACAGTTAGGTTAGCCAAATGCAGACGACAATTCTACTCCTGCAGCTTCTTCTCTCGCTCTCCCATATTCTTGCTTTCCTGACGGCTACAACCTCCAGGAATTTAAACACAATATCAATACTCATCTATTAACCACTTAACTCTAGTTCTTTCTCCACCCTGTATATCCTTTTCCTTTCTCTCCACCTTTGAAACTGTCATCACACCTGTACTCTCATGCTTCTATTGCTCCTTTCTAACTGGTTCGTCTTCCTCTTCACTCTCTTCTAATTAATCGTTTTACACTTATGTAACCCCCCTGCACATCAGTGGCATTACCACCTTGCTCGGGGTGATACGATTAAAAAAAAAGTTGACGTGGGAGTCCGTTCTAGTGAAGGGTAATTGTATACTGTTGCAGGTTAATGAAATTTGGCCTTGTGGAAGATAGCCCACTATAAGTCATGAAATGACTATAAAATCAAGAAAAGCAAATTGAGTTGAAAAATAACATTTTTATATATACACATATCAATTAATGTTTTTACAATTAAAGTAATACTTGAATATAGGTCCAACGGAGATTAAATGTTCATGGCAAATAATAAACTGAGAGAGATTTAAGGCTTAGGAATGTGGAGAGTGTGTAAATGAGGAATGTTTTTGATGTAGTCGCTCCTTAGGTCAGTAAGTAGTTTTAAGATAGGGGAGAAGGAAAGCGGCAAGCGTAGTAGCCGCTTGACTTAAATCAAGGGGATATTAATTACACTCTTCTCCTCAAGTTCTGCCTGCTGGGGTCTGTCTGTATCGCTTTTTATATCAGCTTTTTGGATCAAAGCAGCTCGTTTGGGATTCCACGCTTGTATTTGATTCTGGGCTTCCCATTGGCTGATAAATAAAAATTCGCGTAGGCTCGCGAAATGGAAATTTGATATTTGATTAATTTTTATTTTTCAACTGGAACATCTGCGCGAACCCGGATGCGCAACGACAACTTTTGGTCATTTGCCTTTTTGTCGTGAGAGAGTAAACATCCGGTCCATCGCTTTTGCTCGGTCGGTATTTCACCACAATGTCTCCTAAACCCTTCTCTACCATTCATTTACTGAATCTCATCAGGTATGTCACGTGCTATTTTCCCCTCTGCCTCCTCTTTCTTTCTATCCACTATCTTTTTTGTTAAACAAACGAAACGAAACTAGATTAAGTCTATCTTATCTAAACTTATTTATAAATGGAACTTTATCTCTGTGTGTGTGTGTCTGTGTGTGTTCGTTACCTATAGACTCCGAAACGGCTGAACCGATTTTCTTGAAAATTTACACAATTGTACTATAAGCGTATGCGAGTGTTCTTAGTTAGGTTTTGTGTCGGGATACCCCCGATAAATATCGAAAATCGATAATCGAAAAAATCGGGTTATAGCAGAAGTGGTCCGATTTTAATCAAATTTGATACACTTATAGACAAAGACATAAGAAACGATATTCAGAAGTTTCAAGGTTGCAGTTCTTACAATCGTGCAGAAAATCGATAATATATATATATATATATATATATATATATAAAAAAGGCAATATGTTTGTGTGTGTGTCTGTTTATCTGTCTTTGTTTTTTATACAAATCCACAATTTTTATCCGATTCTCACCAAACTTCACACAAATATTGTTTAGGCTGCATTTGAGCTCCAGGACTATGGATTAGTTTTAAAACTTTCATTACACCCGAGCAACGCCTGGCTATACTGCTAGTGTTCAATAATGCTCTCTATAATCTTACTCTTACTGGATTGACCACAGTGATTTATACGTCTTTTGAAATGTCCGCAGTGAAAAGTTCTTTATACTTGGTATTTTTTTTACTAAAACATAGAAAATGTATTTTACCAGCATAGCCAACAACTGCTCAAAAGTTATTCACACATTGTAGTGTTAATAGATTTGGAAAAAGAAAAACAAACTTGCGTGCGTGTTGTATAACAGTTTGAATGAAAATTATATGTATACAACTTGGCAGGCTGCAACTCATAATGGCAACTAAATCAATTGAAACACGGAACACGTACGTAGAGTTTACACTTTAAAGACAATTACGCAAGGTGAATACAAAATCTTTGTCGATATATTCGAATAAAACACAACAGCGATATATATATATATTGTGTGTATTTTGGCAGCATTTTTTCATTAATGCAGGTTTCATTGAATAATATAGACAAGTTTTGTCTATTAATTTTGTGTAGGATCCGTTCATACCGTCTGATATACTTGATGGTGATGTCATTAAAAGACAACAAAAAATTACAGTATTTGTTGAATTTTTTATCGGGTCTAAGCTTTCGGCTCACATAAGCCATTATCAAAGAGTAAACATTAACACACAGTAAACATAGAACATTTAAGCTATTAACAATAAAGATAATTGAATTGAAAATATAAGTCCATCCCTACCGTGGCGGATGGCCGAAGACAGTGACAAAATAGTGGTGTTGTGGTCCCTGGTCTGATTACAGACATCTGATTACAGACATTTGAGTACGTTGTTGGAAATATCGAAACTGATTGTATTCAAATCAGGTTTAAATTGTTTAAAGTAGAGTGCTTCGAGGATTTTTAGTTTCTGCTTATTATTTTCTTGTTTGAGTATGTACGTGTTATCAACAAGCGTTTTTCTCAGAAATGTGCGTTGATAACCGTGTTGTTCTAAATGACGGAATATATTTGAATTTTTATTTAAGTGCAACGTCAGACGCCGTGAGAGCGAATTTGTGGTGTGGCCGATGTAGATATTATTGAGGTTGTTAGAGATACATTCTCTAAATGGACATATGAATTTATATACTACATTGGTTTTTTGCAAATCACTAACGGTGGGGGAAGAGTCGTTGCGGACAAATGAATTAGATGTAGTGGATTTAGTGTAATATATAATGAACTTAATTCTTTTGTTAGAGTCTGTCGGAGAAATATTAGTATTTATGAGTTTTTTAGGATGTTTTCATCTAGTTGGTAGTTGGAGTGCATCTGGCTACGGTATAAGAGAGTGATATGTTTAGGATTGGTTGGGTTAGTATCATGTGTTGTCTTTTCCATGTTAAGCTTTTTAAGAAAGTAATGTATTTGTTCATCAACTATGTAGTTGGGAAAATTATTATTGATGAGTGTCTGTTTTATGTTTTTTAGTTCACTGTAGAAGATCTGATTTGTAGATGAATTGACTTTTGCACGATATAATAGATTTTTTATAATGGCTATTTTGTAATAGTGGGGGCATTCACTAATATAATTGAGTGTGGAGGGATTTTTATTAGTGGGTTTTTGATACGGTGAGATAGTAAATTTATTGTTGTCAGTGTTAATTAATATATCAAGAAAAGGAATTTTGTTATCTTTGCTAAGTTCATAAGTAAATTTTAAAACTGAGTTATTTTGAAACTGTTTTTGAAGTTGTAAGATTTCATCAGTATTTTTAATTGATAGTAGGATATCATCAACATATCGTAGATATATTGATGGTTTTGTAAATTTTGCAAAGGTAGTATTTTCAAGGTTAGACATGTAGAAATTACTAAAAATCGGACCAAGCACTGAACCCATGGAGACTCCGTCACGTTGTATATATATAGTGTTGTTTGGATCAACAAAAGGCACTTCAGTAGTACAAGCTAGTAGAATTTTTCTTAGGATGTTGGGGTTAATTTTGAGTGGGGGTAATGAAGGATTACTGTAAACATTTCTTATAATTATATCAATAGTTTCACTGACGGGTACATTAGTAAAAAGGTTTTCCACATCAAGTGAAGCTATGATTTCATTGTTAGGTTTTTCACTCTTGAGGATTTGGATTGCCTCTAGGGTTGACTTTATGCTGTATTTACTCGGAAGGTAGGGTGTGATAAGCTGGTTAATATGTTTAGTTAACTGGTATACAGGAGTAGGGATTTGGGATATGATAGGGCGGAGAGGATAGTTAGGTTTATGAGTTTTTATGGTTCCGTATATGTAACCAGGTTTATAGTCACCAATAATTTTAGGGAGTTTTAAGGAATTCTGTATGTATCTAATGTTATCTCCTGCCAAGCAGATTGCATTTGTTCCCAAAGAGTGTCTTGCAAAGTAACATTAGATTAATCAATTTTTTTATCCAAAATATCCCATAGATGTTCAATAGGAATGAGATCAGGGCTTTGTGGGGGCCAATTCAATTCTGAAGCCTTCCTTCCTCTTCCTTTTTAGTTAAATAATTCTTACAAAGGTTTGGTTTTTCACCCTGTATCTGAATTTCAGTGAGATTTTTATGAAAATCACCCCTGTCCTAATACCTTTGCACATTACCGGTAGTGTACAAAAGTGTTAGAACAGGGGTGATTTTAAACTTTATTTTGATGCCTCATAAAAGATAAAATAGTTCTTGTTCTAATACTTTTGCACAGTACTATATATAGATATATATATATTACGGAAATTAACGAAGATTTATGAAACTTGGTTATAAACAACCGACAATTTGAAATAATTTGATTGAACATTATTTTTTTTTATCGATACTCGTATTTAAGTAGATATTTTGTTTTTAATTAAACAGTATTATATATTTATATCTACTGGCCTAATTATTTACGATAAATTTTTGTTACGAAAATGTGTGTCATTCGGCAGGATTCGAATCTGCGACCCCTATCCACATAGGGGAAGCTACCATGTGATCTGGCACGTCTTAGACCTCTCGACTACGAATGACCATTAGTCTAAGAGAGGTTTTAATCAAGCCTATATAACAATTACAAACAAATCATTTCAAATTGTCGGTTGTTTATTTACCAAGTTTCGTTAATCTTCGTTAATTTCCGTAACATGTTTACATTTGTTAACATTACGATACATTTCAGAGCAGATATGGTTATTACGATGAATCGAAAAGACTAGTCGTTTAGACTAATGGTAAAAATCTCAAGTAAGTTTAGTCATTTGAATAGATGGGTATTAAGGGGAATATTAGGGCATTTCTTGATGACGAAATTGTCAACAGAACCTCAATAGCGCAGCATGATTTTGGCAAACTTCGTCATCGTCTATGGAATGAAAGAGGCAAAACAATTAAAACAAAAGTTGGTGTGTACAGAGCGATTGTTCGCCCAACTTAATTGGAGTAGATAAACTAAACTATCGCCCGGTTTACACTCCACCCACATCTATTGAACAAGTGAAGAGGCTCATCCTTGTTTCCTGTTTAGGATGTGGTTTCCGGTTTTCTCTTTTCCAACCTTTTCACTCTCTTTTATGTTTTTTCAATTGGAGTAGATAAACTAAACTATCGCCCGGTTCACACTCCACCCACATCTATTGAACAGGTGAAGAGGCTCATCCTTGTTTCCTGTTTAGGATGTGGTTTCCGGTTTTCTCTTTTCCAATCTTTTCACTCTCTTTTATGTTTTTTCAATTGGAGTAGATAAACTAAACTATCGCCTGGTTCACACTCCACCCTCGTCTATTGAACATGTGAAGAGGCCCATCCCTTGTTCCCTGTTTAGGATGTGGTTTCCGGCTTTCTCTTTTCCATTCTTTTTACCCTTACGTAGCCCCTGCGCATCAGTGGTGTTATCACCTTGCTTGGGGTGATATGAATAATAATAAAAAACCTTACTGAGTTATGGACGTCATACAGAACACACATTGTGAAACTTGATGTCTTTCACAAGCGCTGCACCCGTACAATCTACGGTTACACTCTCAAAGATCATATTTCCAACACAGATTCTTTTTTTTTTTAATAATCGTTTCACCCCGAGCAAGGCATTCCACTGCCACTATTGCGCAGGGGGTTACATAGAGGGGAAAGTGGTGAGAAAGGATGGTTAGATATAGGAAGTGTCAGAAGGAGGGTGATAGGCGGGTAAGGATACCGAGAATGAGAGTTGGGTAGATGGTGAGAGTGTTGGGAGAATAGATGCAAATTAGTGTGATAGGAGGTGTCTATTGACCTTACATTTAAACTCCTGGAGATTGTAGCTGTCGGGAAAGCAGGCATGTGGAAGGGAATTCCACAGGCGGGAAGCGCGAGGAAAGAAGCTGTTGGAGTAGAAATTACAGTTAAATCTTATCTGTTTTACTGTAAAAGGACTGGGACCTAGTTACTAATCTAGTATCTCGTGTAAATTCGTACCTAGGCGGCACCAATGATCTAAGTTCATCGGAGCAGAAGCCGTGGAAGTATTTATAGAAGAGGCACAGGGAAGCCACGACACGCCGGTGAGAGAGTGGTTGCAGCCGGTCTGCCAAGTCAGTATCGATCACGTTACAGATTCTCCGTTGTATTTTTTCAAGAAGCCCAAGGAGAGTAGCAGGGGCACCCGATTAGATGTGGCAGCAGTATTCAATACACAGGCGGATGGTAGATTTATATATGTGCAGGATAGATTCAGACGGGAAAATTTTCCGGGCCCTGCACAGAGAACCGACCTTCATAGCAGCGGATTTAGCAATGGATTCGATATAATCATTCGATTATATTCGATTATATATTGAGGTCTGCCGAGAGTGTAAGACCAAGGAGGCGTAGTGTTTTACTCTCTGGGAGGCAAGCCGGGTCCATGCTAATGGAAAAACTGGCATTGGTGGAATTGAATCTTTTTTGATTCAGTCACAGTTAAGATGGGTTGAACACGTTGTTCGAATGGAAGAGAGTAGAATGCCCAAAATTCTGAAGTACAACAAATTCTCTGATGGAACTCGAAACGTTGGAAGGTGTCTTTTTCGTTTTAAAGACAAACTGAAGTACAATCTCAGGGCGGCTAACATACCAGTTGACTCCTTCGAATTGTCTTCTTTAGATTGAATAGAATGGAGGTCAACTTGTCATCGTGCTATTGCAAGTTTTGAACAGAATCGCCTTCTGCACTCTGGGAACTAAAACTCGATCTTTCATGCCAATTTCTCCATCTGTAGCGACGGTCAAGCGCCCATTTTGTCATTGGTTCTGCAAATACTTTCACGGCTTCTGCTCCGATTAACTTAGCTCACTGGTGCCCCCTATACATCAATTCACTCGAGCCACAAGATTAGCAACTAGGCCCCACCCTTTTACTGTGAAACCAATAAAATGTAAACGCAAATTCTACTCCAGCAGCTTCTTTTCTCGCACTTCCCGCCTGTGGAATTCCTTTCCGTTTACTTCTGGCAGCTATAATCTCCAAGAATTTAAATGTAAAGTCAACAGTCATCTTCGATCTCACTAACCTGCATCCTCTCTCTCATGCTTGTTTCTCCGTCCTCTCCACTCTCATCAGTATTCTCATCCTTCTCTTATCCACTTCCTGACACCCCCTATAACCTGTCACTCTTTCTCATAGCTTTCCTCCTATGTAATCCCTTGCATAACAGTGGCAATAAAATGCCTTGCTAGGGGCGATATGATTATAACAAAAAATATTTCTATATTATTATAATGTGGATAAAAAGTGGTGGGTCAATTCCCTATTATAATCAATATATAAAGAGATCTCTCACTTTATGGCTACAGTCATCTTACTCTTACCCACTTCCTGACACTCCCTATAACCTCTCACTCTTTCTCATCACTTTCCTCCTATGTAATCCCCTGCGCCTCAGTGGCAGTAAAACGCCTTGCTTGGGGCGATATGATTAGAACAAAAAATATTTCTATATTATTATAATGTGGATAGAAAGTGGGGGGGGGGGTCAATTCTCTATTATAATCAATATATAATGTGATCCCTCACTTTATGGCTACAGTCATCCGTCTCTTACCGACTTCCTGACGCTCCCTATAACCTCTCACTCTTTCTCATCACTTTCCTCCTATGTAACCCCCTGCGCACCAGTGGCAGTAAAATATCTTGTTTGGGGCGATAAGATTATGAAAAAAAAAACAAACTCACACATGCTAGAAACTGGGCTTGCATCAGAGGCTTCTGGTTCCCAGACGGTTTTAAATGCTCCCCCCCACCTGCAGCCTAAGGCAGGCTGGATGACGCTCATGATACATAAACATAAAACATGATGTTTTATCTACCAAACGAATTGGAGCCTCAGACGTCGAAATCGACAGGAGAGCCCATCATATATATTGTTAAATCATTTCACACCAAGCAAAGCGATTAAGACGCAAGATGTTACTGGGTGTGAAAGAATAAGAAAAAAAACTATTAAAAACAATTAACAATAAAAGAACTGGAATTAAAAACAGAAGATAACGATTGACTTTTGAAAATCCAAGTGAAAGCAAAAAGCCAGAATAGAGCACAACATGCGAAAAAAAACAAACTATTACCTTAGAACTTGTGGTTACATCTAGCAATTTCAACTGTAAAATAACGAGACCTAACTGCCAATCAAATCAGTCAGTTAAATGCCATACGTGATACACGCTTGGGCGATCATGTCTCGAAAGAGACATGACTGACTGGGCAGAAGATTATCCCGCAGTAGGTTGCCATTGCTTTCTGCGGTAGACTGGTTGCCGACCAAGGCTATAGAACCCAATCTGTCCTGTTATTTGACTCATAGCTAGAAGGGGAAGAGCTGTATTATATTATTATGTAGTAATTAGTGGGGGATCAGTTGATTACTTCATAACAATATAAGACTGATCCCCCACTTTATACCCAGTAGAAGTTTTAATTATATTTCTATTACATACAGTCAATCAGTTAAGTGCCATACGTGATACACGCTTGGGGGATCATGTCTCGAAAGAGGCATGACTGACTGGGCAGAAGATTATCCCGCAGTAGGTTGCCATTGCTTTCTACAGTAGACTGGTTGCCGACCAAGGCTATAGAACCCAATCTGTCCTGTTATTTAACCCATAACTGGAAGGAATAGACGAATTAATACCTTTCCCAAGGGCATTCAGCTGGAATTCGAACTCGGCTCACTGATTTCTCGTTCCGAGCCGATATCCACTGCACCACAAACAGAGCTTAAATCCATAAAATCGCGGTACAAAAGAAGAAACCCCATCAGGACAATTACCATGAAAGTATTTATAGAAAAGGCAAAGGAAAGCTTCGTTAAGGCGGTTGAAAAGTGACTGAAGCCGAGATGCCAGGTCAGGACGGATAATATTACGGATTTTTGGATTTCATCAAGATGCTGCAGACTACATGTAATAGCAATATAAATGTGTAAAATTGATTCTAGCGAGAAAAGATTTCAGGCACGACACAGTGATCCAATTTTTGTAACGTGAAATCTAGAAATTAATTCACTATAATCTTTTCACTTCAAGTCAGTCGAAAATGTTCGTCCGACATACAATGAAACTGACAAGAGATGAAGGAACGAAATGCGTTACATGTTTGTTTTCTTTTTGCCAGTTCTTTTCTTTTCTTTTTTTTTTTAATCATTTCACCCCAAGCAAGTCGGTTTTACTGCCACGGGTGTGCAGGGGTTTACAAGGGAGGAAAGTGATTAGAAAGAGGAACAAGTTATAGGAGGTCTCAGAGAATGGATAAGAGAAGGCTGAGAATACTGGTGTGGTGGGAGCAGAGTGGACAGAGAAAAGAGGGAAAGGATGTGAGTCAGAGAGATAGGAGATGACTATTGACATTACATTTAAATTCTTGGAGATTCTAGCTGTCGGGGAATCAAGTATACGGGAGGGAATTCCACAGGCGGGAAATGCGAGAAAAGAAGCTGAGAGAGGAGAAGAATTTGCGGTTACATTTGATGAGTTTGACTGTAAAATGTTTGGACCTAGTTTTTAGTAAATTATAGCTTGAGTAAATTCATGCAGAGGGGGCACCAGTGAGCTAAGCTCGTCGGAGCAGAAACCGTGAAAGTATTTGTAGAAGAGTCATAGGGAAGCCACATTGCGCCGGTGAAAAAGTGACTGCAGCTGAGCTACCAAGTCGGGATCGATAACATTACAGATTCTCCGTTGGATTTTGTCAAGGACCCCGAGGTGAACAGCAGGGGCATCCGACCAGATATGGCAGCAGTATTCAATACACGGGCGGATGGTAGATTTATATATGTGCTGGATGGATTCAGACGGGAAAAGCTTCCTGGTCCTATACAGTGAACTGAACTTCCTAGCAGCAGATTTAGCTATTGATTCGATGTAGTCATTCCACTTGAGGTCGACTGAGAGATTTAGACCGAGGAGGCGCAGTTCTATCATTGATATTTTTTCTGATATGTTTGTTTATATCTCAATTTTTGGCAGATCTATATGTGAAATTGTTCCCAAATAAAACACACACACACACACCCACACACACACACACACACACACACACCCGTGTATTGAGTACTGCTGCCACATCTGGTCGGGTGCCCCTTCTATTCTCCTCGGGGTTATTGACAAAATACAGCGAAGAATCTGTAATGTGATTGATACCGTCTTGGCTGACCGCCTGCAGTATCCCTCTCACTGGCGTGACGTGGCTTCCCTGTGCCTCTTCTATAAATACTTTCATGGCTTCTGCTCTGAAGAACTTAAATCACTGGTGCCCCCTAGATGTGAATTTGCATGAGATATTAGATTGGCAACTAGGTTCCACCCTTTTACAGTGAAACCGATGAAATGTAACCGCAATTTCTACTCCAACAGCTTCTTTCTTCGCACTTCCCGCCTGTGGAATTCCCTACAGCATGCTTGCTTCCCCGACGGCTACAACCTCCAGGAGTTTAAATGTAAGGTCAATAGACACCTCCTAACACACTAACTCACACCCACTCTCTCCAACTCTCTCCCTATGTAGATCCTAACTCGTCTATCACCCTCCTCCTGACATTTCCTATACCCAATCCCTCTATGTAACCCCCGTCGCTATAGTGGCAGTGGAATGTCTTGCTTGGGGTGACACGATTAAAAAAAACAAAGAACACCCACACACATATATATACTTGTGCAAATTAAATGAAACAGCTGCTTTAGTATTTTTCTTTTTTTTTTCTTTTTTTTTCACCATACGAACAGTTTTAGACCCACTGGAGTATCAGGGTGTAATCGATTTCTATTGTCTTCCTTAGATTAGGCCATTTGCAGTCGTGAGCAGTAATATGAATCTGTTTTCGGGATGTATGATTAAATTTGTTGAACCTTGAAAATTATTGCGTCATCCGTGATTGCATTCGAAGTTTATCACTTCAAGACACTTACAGCGTGATCGCGGATATTGTTGGTAAAAGCCTTTCAACTGTCAGTCGTGTTATCAATATTATGTAATATTCCTGTCTCTTAATACTTTACTCAGCTACTGGAACGTGTCCTTTGCCATGCCAATTCGCTTTCGGCTCTCTGTGTCGCACTTTACTTGCTTTTAATTTTAGAGGAAAACAAAGGACAAAATGTAAAAAAAAAAAAAAATTGAATTTGAAACATAAAAGAAATAAATAAATGAAAATAGTGTAAAAAGTTTTACGTTATAGAATTTATGTTAATCCGAGTCGACTTATTTGAGTGGATATTTATTTCACTGTTTGCATGTGTTCTTCAGTTCACATCTTTCTCTTAATAAATTAGGGTTGTTTAAGTGATTTAAGATAACAGGCATAAGTTACATTTATTTTCTTTTCCGTTATAAGATTCGGTGTTTGCGATGATATCACACCTAATAAATGGGTTTTGTTGCTGTTTTTTCCAGAAATATTTTGAGAGGGCAGTGCTTTTACTGTATTTACTATTACTTAAAATAAATTTATGATTGTAAGGTCGGTAATTCTACTGGTTTTCAGTAGAGCTAAAATAAAATTTGACGTCGCCATAGGAATGATGCTAGCTCTGTAAATTATACATTCGGTCATGCACTGGCTGTTATTTTTTTTCAACAGTTAATTATTTTTAGTAGAGGTACTATTGCGTTGTGGTGCAGTGGATGTTGACTCTGAACGACAAATCGGGGTGTCGAGTTCGAATTTCAATTGAAATCTTTGCATTCACTTACGCACAAATAACCTTGGGAAAGGTATTAATCCGTCTCATCCCTCCAGTTATGGGTTAAATAACAGGACAGATTGGGGTCTATAATCTTGATTGGCAACCAGTCTACCGCAGAAAGCAATGACAACCTACTTCGGGACAATCTTCTGCTCACTCAGTCATGTCTCTTTCGGGACATGATCGCCCAAGCTGATTGACTGAATATCATAGTTGGAAACATACTTAAGGCTTATACTGGTCATAAATGAGGGATAGGTTTTATATTGTTATGAAGTAATAAACTGATCCCCCACTAATTACTACTAACTTGAGCAGAGAAATAACGCAAAGTAACTTCTCTAGAAATTTGCTTGGCCAATTGCTCACGACGCGATCCAACATAAGACAGCCTTAAGTATACTGGACATTTTTCCACAGTATACGGCTTAACCTTGAAAAAAATGTCTATTTTATCCTGTATAAAATAAATTAACAACATCGGTGGGATATGCATTCTTAGATCAGGTACTGTGGATAAAATCTAACTCTACGTCCAAATAACTTTTCGTACAAATTTTTAATGCCCTCGGTGTAAGGGTCTTGATTAAATTATTTTTCGTTTTCTGGGACAAAATGAGTCCCACCGAGTGTATAGTTCCGAAAACGTAGCTTTACGAAACACGGAATTTTCAAATTGAGTTGTAGTCCAATGAACGAAAACATCTAAAAATGACAAAAAAAAAACCCCAAAAAAACATTCGGACTCCTTTTCAATTGTAAATCTTTCGGACGGATGAAGCTGATTCAGAGTAGCAAGAAATGTGTCAGCCTGTTTCTGATTATCAAAAAAAAAAAAAAGTATCGTCCACGTATCGATAATACATGGATGGTTTATTTTCCCGCGTAAAAACTCACAAAAACCCACAAATATATTGGCCAAGGCTGGACCCAACTTGGATCCCATAGAGACACCATCTATTTGCCTATACATATAATCGTTGAAGCTGAACTCAACTGATGTCGTAGCAAACTTCATAAATTCAATTGAGACATTCTCAGGTATGTCCGGACAGGTTAAGAAACTACGATATTACAACGAATATCTATAGTCTCTAAAACAGGAACACATGTAAATAGCGAACAGATGTCAAAAGAACACATAAATTTGTCCACAGAAGAAGTATTACGAACAACGTCTGCAAAAGTAAATGAATGTGGAAAAATGTCCAGTGTACTTAAGGCTGCCTTATGTTGGTTCTTGTTCTCCTTCGACTTCTTTTTCGTGTACTGATTCATTCTACTTCTTCTTTTCCATCCAAAGACATTCCTATCAAACAAACCCTCATACATACATACATACATACATACATACATATGTACGCATATACTCATTCAACAAATTACTACTACGAACATTTGTACGAGTTCTTGATGCCCTTAACTTTCTCATTGAACTTTTAACTGCTACCTATTCTTGTTATTCTTTCCTTTTAATAAATTTCTATTTTAAAATGAAAAATGTATATTTTATTCATTCACACTAATCCACACATTCCAATCTACAACCAACCTTCTGATGATGAAAACCTGATAATTCTGATGATAATTGTACATAAAACTGGTTTGTAAAATTGAACGTGTAGCGGATACGAAATTACTTAAAATGAACTCTCTTCTTCAGTTGTATAAAAATCCACAACTTGTGTGAAATCCTGGTTTTTCCCATTGACCATCTGCTTAAAGAAAAAGTCAAAACCAGATTTTGCAAGTAGGTGTTAAAATGATTTTGACTTCCAAGAAAAAGAACTTCGCGTGTAAGTGCGAAAACCTAATCTAGGTTACAATAAAAGAACTTCATGAGCGTCAGTCAGTCAGAGAGTCATTGGGAGCCACGAGAAGACAAACATCTAAAATGTAACTTCAAACTTCAAGAGACCCGGACATTGTCCTCTTTCTCTTTTTCCTTATCTATTTCAACAATTACTACTACGAACATTTTGTACGAACTCTTGATACCTTAACTTTCTCATTGAACATGAATTTCTGCGAATTCTTGTTATTCCTTCTTTAATAAATTTCTATTTTAAAATGCAAAATGTATATTTTATTCTTCTTACGCTGTTCCACACAATTCCCCATATTCCGACCTGCCGACAACCAACCTTCTGACGAAAATATTCTGATCATAACTCTGCATAAAACTTGTAAGCTCTGGGGAGTTCGGTTAAGTCTGACACAAGGCCGAATCAAATAAACATTAAACATCCCTCTATACCTAAAAGGGTATGCAAAATTATAAAATTGAATGATAAAACATATCTAAAAAGCAGGATTTTTGGGACAGGCGCAACACAGTCTTCAATTTCAAAAACTAGTCTATTTTATGCATTCATGGGAAATTAAGTTTGAGAGACGAAGACCAAAGGAAAAGAAAACAAAAATAAAAAAAGAACATAAATAAATAAAATAATAGGAGAAAATAAAAGATAATTGATGTGGTGATGTTCTCTAAGGAGGCGAGATTAAGTAAATACGGAAGCCCAGAAGTATGTAATTTTTTTGTACAGTTTTTATCGCACTACTTCCGGCTTTTAAGTAGCCACGTCCACATATTTACTGTTTTATCTTAAGTAAAAATCCGGCCCATAAGTACAGCATATGTTACAACAATCTGGTCATTTACGACTGAGTCGGCGTGCAAGTGTTTTAAATGAATGAAAAAAAAAATGGGCGTAATAAGGAAGAGAATAGAAAATTGTATATATATATGTAATGCAAAAATACAAACTTTAATAGAGATGTATACAACCATGTACTTATTTCACTCTCTCGTTCTTTCTGTCTTCCTTATTCTATCTATCTATCTATCTATCTATCTATCTATCTATCTATCTATCTATAACACTTCATATCTATCTATCTATCTATCTATCTATCTATCTATCTATCTATCTATCTAAGACTTTTCATATCTATCTATCTATCAATCTATCTATCTATCTATCTATCTATGACTCTTCAGATCTATCTATCTATCTATCTATCTATCTATCTATCTATCTATGACTCTTCATATCTATCTATCTATCTATCTATCTATCTATCTATCTATCTATCTATCTATCTCATTCTCTTCATAAATATATATATATATATATATATATATAATTCTGTTTATATCTATCTATTTATATATATATATATATATATATATATATATATATACAGATTTTATTGAAAACGACAGACAATTTTTCATGTGATCTGATAATGTTTCTTTCTTCTCTGAACTGAAATTATATAAGAATCGTCCAAAGCTTTTGTATTTTCGAGCGTTTTCGGCTATATAGATTTATTATGTATATTTTTAAAGTTTTCTAGAAAATGCAGGACAACGTAGATTGTTACTCATCCCTATTTTATCATTCAGGCTAGAGAGCCACAATCACCGAACCATTCATTTTACTTTTTGTATGTAGCGTGTCCCTTAAAGATCGTCCGAGATCATGGCTTTCCAAAATTTCCTGTCGTTTTTATCTCATAATAAATTTTCTCATTTTGTTATTTTTCTTAAACTTTTTTCACTATCCATTACCTCAAGCTTGCTGAGTAGGTTATGCCTCATGTTTCTCTGCCCCTCTTAGCTTCAGAGTGTCCTTTGGGTGTTGAATTTTCCAAACCCTCTTTTCTCATTATGTTCCATGGAAAGTTCAACTGTCGCTTTCCGATGTTGAGTATAAATCATTTATTTTCCATGTTTTCATAAGTGACTATTACTGAATATTGAAATCTACCCAGGATCTTCTCATTAGATTTGACCATAACGTGATGCTATTTCTATCTACAAATTGCAACAAAGATGACGACAATGGTCCGAATAATCTAAATACTGTAAATACTACTTCATCTCAGAAATATAGACAAATACAATAAATTACATCCGTCACCAAGGCCTCTGATTGGGAGATTATAGTTTTTGAGGAAACAGAGTTACCTTTTAATTGCTGTTGTTTCTAAGTTCAACCTGACTCTGGATAGTAGCATTTGTTATTGTTCCAGCTATGAGAAAATAGTGATCCTCTCAACAAAAACACTACGAAAGTATAAAAATAAATTTTTTATAGTAAAAATACTAGCAATATATTTGTATATAAAATAGACCAACAATACTGTCGAAATATTGTTTAACATTGATAAACAATGTGTTTTGTTTTTCTTTTTTGTTTCTTAAATCACGCTTTTTTCTTAAGATTTGAAAAGTTTCAATTATTATTATTATTATTAAATAGTCATTTTGTTTAATAGTAATTATTATAATTATAATAATAAATGGATAATCATATTGTATCTATGAAGATATATAAAAATCAAGGGACTTTGCAGTGGAAATCAATAATTACAGTTGTAGTTGCAGCTCTTGAAATGATTGGAAAATTTTCCAGCTGACTCAGTGAAGGGTGTTGTGGATTCTGGCTGAGAAACCACACAAAATAATAAATAACAAAAACAGAGATGGAGATATAAAATGTAAGTTATATTGAACAAACATATACAAACTGGAACACGGGTTAGTCAATTCAGGAATACTGTTAGTAGGAATCAATATATACAGTCTTGTAGTGAAGAAGTATGTCCGAGTATATAACCAAAACAACTCCAACTTAATATGAATCCACTTACTGACCGGCTGTAAAGTACTCAACTCAACTATATTTAGCTGTCCCTCCCAGTAAGGGCAACATATGACACATGGTCAGTTTATATCTGGGCTTTCCGGGCTATATGGCCCGGCCAAAAAATGTCTGTCTATTATTCCCCAGTCGTGCTTCTACCCTTCGGCGGAAACACGACTGGGTTATTGCTCTCTGCTCGGAAGCACAGAGCGCCCTCTACCCGAAGGCAGAGGGCTGACAGTGTCGTAGTAGAGTGCAAGGACTCGACTCAACTCCTGCTCTCTGTACAGGAAGGATTATATGTACACATCGGCGAGTCCATTCTTGTATCAAAAAAGGGGTGATCCCCAACAAACAGGTTCCTGGTAGCTCACGCATTACGAAGAACATCTAAGTAAAATATATGATCTTAGGTTTTTTTTTGTTTTTGAAAAAAGTCCTATAGTAATAGTAAAACGTCATGAAGCCATTTTTGACATAGATTTCTGATTGGAACACGGAAGGAAATGGGTATACAACGGAAATCAAATGAAACAACAACAACAACAACAACAATAATAATAATAATAATAATAATAATATATGCCCTGATACTGCACCAGGTATGACTCTCATGGCTTCTGGTTATTTACCTGAGCCCTCCCATCAAAAGGCGGGATGTAACACAAGGTAGGTTTTTAATGCGGAGCATTCTGAACGCGTACGATCGGGCAAAAATTCTCCAGACCCCGCAGAAGCGTGATCTATTTTTTGCCTATTTTTACTCAGATAAGACTCTGCCCTTCGTCATAGTCCCGTCTGGGTTTCTCTCCGCCCGAAGGCAGAGGGTCTGTTGAGTCTGAGTTCGAGTAGAACTCTGGCTCTCATGACGTTAAGGCATTGGAAGTGTTATCAGATACATATTTTGTTTTTGCTAATGATTATGTCCAGTACAGCAAATTTGCTTGTCAGTTGCCTGACCTTAACCAATTAGGCGTATTCCTTGAAGACTGGCTCACCATATATCTCCATCTATGAGTGCGAGTAAGTTGGGGAGCATCGTCACCGCGTATCGAGAGGGTTGGGTGATATTTTTTTAGTTTGAAGGATGCAGTTGGTAAGGTGACTTTTAATTTACCCTGGCATAAGGCTACCACTGTGAGTGCCCATTCAACTCGAGCTACTTGCACCCACAAATAAATCCACCTGACCATCCTGATAACCATTATGCTACACATCGTAGTCTTTTCTGCACCCGACATACAACATTTGTCGTAAAGTCCGCATCGGAATGAAGGTTAGGCCGTCACTAAGGTTATGCAAATACACCTCATTAACCATAACGCGGAATAGAGCTAAATGTTCAAGCTTTACCTCAACGTTCTTCGATAATCATTCTGGCATTAAGAAAATGTCCTTGATGTCTAAATATTTTGACAAAAGTGAAGACAAAATTTTACGAGGAGGCAGGATAGACAAGATGTCTGGAAATGGATTTTATAGTTTCATATAAACGAGATTTTCAATATAATGCTATTTTTATGGTTGACACGACGTGATGTCATTGCTTTTGATTTGCTGAAGCATATATTAAATATCTACAGTTTCTGAATAGGAGAGATAAATATATCATATAGAAAGTTAAATAGGCGTCGGTTGGCTGTTGTCTGGAAGGTATGAAATTCTCTGGTTCAAATCATCAGGGATTGTCGATCATAAGGAACATGGCAAATGACCATCGTTGCATTTCTTATAGTAGACTAGCAGTATAGCCCGGCGTTGCTCGGGTGTAATGAAAGCTTTAAAGCTAATCCATGGTCCAGGAGCTCAGACTCTTTGGACGTTGGCACGAAAGACTAAAAAGCAAATAGTTGTTTCCAGTTAAAGCGAAACCGTAGACTGAAAAGAAAAATGAATGGATGTAAGTCAAATTTTGATTTCCTGGTATCGATATCAAATGTTTTTTTCGTCGTAAACTGAATTTTGAAGGCTAAATAAGTCCTTTGAGTAAATGGTATCATGGCTGAGACTAAGAACTACAATTATACCTACTTAGAGCCAAACCCGAAGCAAAAACTAAAATAAAAGGGTTGCAAAAATACAAACATACTGGCAGATAAACAGACACACGCACACAAACATCTTGCCTTTTATATATATATATATATATATATATATATATATATATATATATATATATATATTATCGATTTTCTGTACTATTGTAAGATCTGAAACCTTGAAACTTCTGAATATCGTTTCTTATGTCTTTGTCTATGAGTGTATCAAATTTGATTAAAATCAGACCACACCTTCTATAACCCGATTTTTTTTATTATCGATTTTCGATATTTATCGGGGGTACTTCGACACAAAACCTAGATAAGAACACTCGCAGACGCTTATAGTACAACTGTAAATTTTCAAGAAAATCCGTTCAGTCGTTTCGGAATCTATGGGTAACGGACACACACACACAGACACACACACAGACAAAGTTCCATTTATAAATAAGTTTAGATAAGCCAAAGGTCAAATGTGATCGTTTTTAATATGAACTAAAAGTTCCAAGTAAGGAATCGTTTCCGAGTTCAATCATCTGTTAGGGTGGTTAGTCAATCCCTTTTGCAGACACTTGCTCAGATATATTTGTGTTTCTTCTACATCGGTTTCTTGTATTTTGTACTATATCTATGCTGACTTAGTTATGATTTCAGGAAGAGAGAGAGAGAGAGAGAGAGAGAGAGCACTCTTTGACATCATCAGTGGTAAAGGTGGAAGTTCTCCTGTGACAACTTCTTCCTCAAGTGGAATAGACTATTGAAAATATGCTTCCCCGATTCGACATTAGTATATACAGTTATCTATCCTGCATATCCTTATAATATGCGCCTCTTACTCGATCCATGCACGCCCTTGCAGCAAACCCATTCATTAACCCTCTACGAGTAGTTTTGTGGATTTAGTTTGGATAAACAGCAGTATACAACTGTAGTTGAACAAAACCAGTACGCTCGAACCCTCTGGTATAATAACTTATTATAAACAGACACTAGGGCCCTCACATAGTTTTACCAAACGGGCAAAACCGTACGTTAGGTTTTCGTCTGGATCCTCATAGACTTTGACGTAAGGACATCGTGAATTCGAAGTAGGCAAATGTACAGCAGTACCAAGACCTAGAAGGTCAAATTGAGATGTACCAAGCATCAGCTCAAGTTATCCCTTTTGTGGTTGGCTTCCGTTGGCCTGTTTCAAGGAATCATTCTTTCTCGTAGAACGCCTTTGGGACATCTGGAATTATTGGGATTTCGCTGGAACAACCTGTGCGCTCAGAAAAGGTCTTGGAAGGAGTTGAGATATGATCATAATCATCCGACCGAAACATCTAAGAACCAGAGAGAATATCAAATAATAATAATAATAATAATAATAAAATAAAAGTCTTTTCACTAGAAACTTTCAGGCAAATATTATGCATGATAATGTGGATCCAAAATGCAGGTTTTGTGATAAACACCAAGAAACAATAGACCACCTAATCTCAGGCTGTTCTGTGCTTGCTCCAAATGAATATAAAAATCGCCACGATAGAGTTGGGCAATATTTACATTGGGCAATGTGCGAACATTATGGAAAAGCTGTAAACAAACAATGGTATGAACATCACCCAGCACTGATTACAGAAATAGAAGATGTAACCATTCTATGGGATTACACCATCTACACAGACAGAAAAATTGAAGCAAACAGGCCAGACATTATTGTTAAAAGCCAGAAGGAGAAAACTTGTCTATTAATTGATATGGCTTGTCCAGCGGATTGTAACATAGCAATCAAGGAATTTGAAAAACTGTCAAAATATAAAGACCTGGAAATTGAAATAGAAAAAATGTGGAAATTGAAAACAAGTGTTGTGCCAGTGATAGTAGGTGCACTTGGAATGATAAAATATGGAACAAAACAACACATTGAAAGAATCCCTGGAAACCCCAGCTTAAGAGATATACAAAAAATTGTCTTATTAAGTACAGCCCACACACTAAGGAAAACTTTATCTATGTAATGCTAGGGATGATAGGGAAGATAGAAAAACATGAAATGGAGTCATAACAACACGCCACTACCTGCCTTAGGTCTCCCCGCAGACTTGGTTGGCAGTGAGACCAAAGCAGAAATCGAAATATGATGAAAAAATGACATAATAATAATAATAATAATAATAATAATAATAATAATAAGAAGAAGAAGAAGAAGAAGAAGAAGAAGGAGACGAAGAAGAACCGTAACAGTGATAGTAGGTACGCTTGGAATGATAAAAAAAGGAACAAAACAACATATTAAAAGAATCCCTGAAAACCCCAGCTTAAGAGATATACAAAAAAATTGTCTTGTTAAGTACAGCCCACAAACTAAGGAGAACTTTGTCTATGTAACCCTAGGGATGTTAGAGGAGATAGAAAAAAAAATGAAATGGAGCCATAACAACACACCACGACCTGCCTTACGTCTTCCTGCAGACCATAGCAGAAATTGAATAATGATAAAAAATGACACAAAAATAATAAAGAATTGGAAATTGAAATCGAAAAAATGTTGAAACTGAAAACAAAAATATAACCAGTAATAGTAGGTGCGCTTGGAATTATAAAAAAGGAACAAAACAACACATTAAAAGAAACCCAAGCTTAAGAGATATACAAAAAAGAAATTGTCTTGATAAGTAAAGCCCTAAGAAGATGCAAAGAAGAACTTCATCTATGTAAAGTAGCAGTGGAGAGTGACAAGAAGGGACTACAAATAAACTTCAAGAAAACTGAGTGCATGGTCATCAGCAAAAGATACAACCCAAAATGCCAAATACAGGTGGGGGATAACAGAATCAAACAAGAATTTAAGTACCTAGGAAGTGTTCTAACAGGAGATGGAAAGTGCGACACGGAGATCCGAAGGCGAATTGGCATGGCAAAGGACGCATTCCAGAAGATGAGCAAAATACTAACACACAGGAAAATCTCAATAGAAACGAAGAAAAGAGTGCTAGACTGCTACGTGATGTCAGTTCTTCAATACGGCTGTGAATGCTGGACAATATCATCGAAAATGAGGACAAAACTGGAGGCGGCCGAAATGTGGTTCTACAGAAGGATGCTACGGATATCGTGGTCTGAGCATACAAGCAACGACGAAGTGTTAGAAAGAATGGCAACAAAAAGGAAATTGATGCTGAGCATCAGGAAGAGACAACTGAAGTTCCTGGGACATGCAATGGGGAAGGAGAGCCTGGAGAACCTCATACTGACTGGACAGATAGAAGGAAGGAGAGACAGAGGAAAGCAGCGGATAACATATTTGCAGGGCCTGATCGGGGGTTGCCAGGAGCAACAGGAACAAACATACTAAGAGCCACAAGGGAAAGGGAGACGTGGAGAGCCATGATCGCCTACGTCCTGAAGGGACAGGGCAC
The DNA here is from genome assembly GCA_037127315.1 of Ascarosepion bandense. NCBI lineage: Eukaryota > Metazoa > Mollusca > Cephalopoda > Sepiida > Sepiidae > Ascarosepion > Ascarosepion bandense. The sequence continues at coordinate 727,946 of JBBBDQ010002378.1, forward strand.
ATAGAAGAAGAAGAAGAAGGCTAGTGTTATTATGGGAGAGATAAAAATATATGATATGTAGCCATAACAACACACCACCACCGACCTTAGGTTTTTCCGCAGACTTAGTAGGTAGTGTGACCATAGCAGAAACCGAATTATGATGCAAATTACGTATTCATAATAATAATGAGACGGAGGGGGAGGAGAAGGAGTAGGAGGGTGATAAATAGAATTAAAAAATAACAAAAATGTATTTGAAAATATCCAGACGATATCGTCTATTTTTCAATATCCTCATTTGCTCATACTCTTTCCTTGTGCATCCTTACAACAATTTTATTCAGTAGCAATTTACCTTGGGTGGTTCTTGGGACTTGTATTAGACGAGCAACAACATAAAAAAAAGTAGTTGAAGGAGGTCTGTAGACTCGAATCATCGGACACAAAGATACAAACAGGACCTTCTCTTAGCTTTCACCGACCGAGCAATGAAACCCCGCGTTATTCGCGTCGATGTAAACGAAAACAGGGAAAGGCTCCCTGCGTGCTCATGGGGAAAGGGCAGGCGAAAATAAATACCACGGCGAGAAATGAAGATTCGAACCCTGTTTCGTTGTTTAATACAGAAATTCTTCTGAATGGCGTAGGTAAGTAGACACGCGACACCTGAAGAGAAATTATGCGATACCAGCTTCTTACCTGCTACTAGCGGAACACTTCTACCAGCTTTCTACTTATCTAGCCTTACGGCCTATCACGTTGAATACATCGATTCTCGCTCGATCACCGAAGTTAAGCAACGTTGAGCCTGGTCAGTACTTAGATGGGTGACCGCTTGGGAATACTCATCTCTTCATAACAACGGGAAGATAGCTACTCTCTTTCTCTCTCTCTCTCTCTCTCTTTCTATCCCTCTCTCTCTTGCTCAGATAGTGTTCACCCGTCAAAGGGTAGCACAGCACTTCTTCAATCCATGTTCTACCTGATAATAAAATACTTGCGACCGGAAACCTACAACGTCCGGTTTGTTATCGCTTGTTTCTATAAGTTTTTATTTATTCATATATTATTTTATTTTGTTTTAATCAAGTGGGTGGCTGCTTTTGAAGAACTCATTTCGCAACCTTTATTGCTAGTGTAGCAAAACTCTGGATCCTGAATGGTCATCAAATCGCAAAATTCAAAATACGTCAGAGAAACGGTTTTTCCACAGCTAAAGAAAAAAAATCGTTTCTCTGAGCCACCCCATGTGACTGGATTCAATATTTAAGGATGGTCTCTAACCGATCACGGCGGTCAGTCACGGGAGGTGTTTTGCTGACACACATCTAAAATGTAACCTCCTTCAAATCTACCCGGAGATAAGGTCAGGTCGCACCTTGTTCTCTTTCTCTTTTTGTTTATCTCTCTCAACAATGACTGCTACAAATATTTTCTACGAACTCTTGATACTTTCACTTTCTCATTGAACATTTCTATGAATTCTTGTTATTCCTTCTTATAATAAATTTCTATTTTGACATTCAAAATGTATATTTTATTATTCCACTCTTCTACACTAATCCACATCTTCCATCCTGCCGTCAAGCAACCTTCTGATAATAATTCTGAAGATGAAAAACCCTCTGATGATTACAACTCTGCATAAAACTTGTAAGCTGTAGGGAGTTCGATTAAGTCTGACACAAGGCCGAACCAAAGAAACATTAACCAGCTTCCTACGCTACAAATTCTCTTCCGGATTTATTCTACAATTCCACATATTCCAACCTGCCGACAACCAACCTTCTGATGATGAAAAAACCTTCTGATGATTATAACTCTGCATAAATCTTGTAAGCTGTAGGGAGTTCGGTTAAGTCTGACACAAGGCCGAACCAAAGAAACATTAACCAGCTCCCTACGCTACAAATTCTCTTCCGGATTTATTCTACAATTCCACATATTCCAACCTGCCGACAACCAACCTTCTGATGATGAAAAACCTTCTGATGATTATAACTCTGCATAAAACTTGTAAGCTGTAGGGAGTTCGATTAAGTCTGACACAAGGCCGAACCAAAGAAACATTAACCAGCTCCCTACGCTACAAATTCTCTTCCGGATTTATTCTACAATTCCACATATTCCAACCTGCCGACAACCAACCTTCTGATGATGAAAAAACCTTCTGATGATTATAACTCTGCATAAATCTTGTAAGCTGTAGGGAGTTCGGTTAAGTCTGACACAAGGCCGAACCAAAGAAACATTAACCAGCTCCTTACGCTACAAATTCTCTTCCGGATTTATTCTACAATTCCACATATTCCAACCTGCCGACAACCAACCTTCTGATGATGAAAAAACCTTCTGATGATTATAACTCTGCGTACAACTTATAAGCTGTAGGGAGTTTGGTTAAGTCTGACACAAGACCGAATTAAAGAAAAATTAACCAGCTCCCTACACTTCACTAGTCATGAAACGTTTAAAACTGAGAGAAAATCACTCACCATTGCTTTCTACGCAGGTGTTTTAGTTATCGTACGACACTGTGACGTCTTGCTGGCACAACTATTGACAGCTTCCAAAATAATCAGTAAATCGCAAATTATTAAATTATTTTTCATAAAGGATTTTAGAATGTCGATTTACTTTATTAAAAAAATAAATTACGATTTACTTTATTAAAAATAAATAAAACCAAAAACTACTTAATTTTGTTTTGCTTTTTGCAATTTGCTTTATCAAAAATAATTAAAAATAAGTGTGTTTTATTGAATTATTTTTAGATGTCAATTAAAAAATAAATTACGATTTACTTTATAGCCACCCACTTGATTGAAACAAAATAAAATAATATATGAGTAAATAACAAACCGGACGTTGTAGGTTTCCGGTCGGAAGATTTTTATTATCAGGCAGAACATGGATTGAAGAAGGGCTGAGCTACCCTTTGGCGGATGAACACTATCTGAGCGAGAGAGAGAGAGAGAGGGGGGGGGGGGCATCTGCGCGTTGTTATGCAGTGATGAGTAGATTTGTTTGCTTGTTTTGTTTTTATGGCATATCAACCTCGGCGGGTCATTTATTGTCAACTAAACTTTATTTATTGCTGGTAATACCATTTTTTTTTTCAACAATTTATCATTGTTTTTATATAAGTTTTGTGTCTAATAATACATTTTTCTTTTCGAGTATAAAGATTCATTGGGATTTGTTTTGTGTCTAATAATACATTTTTCTTTTCGAGTATCAAAATTCATTGCGATTTGTTTTTAAGGGCAGGATCCCCAAGTCCTACTCTTGTTGTTTAACAGCAGGGAAGGGACGGATTAATACCTTTCCCAGTGCTTAAGTGAATGCAGAGTATTCAACTGGAATTCGAACTCGGCTCACCGATTTTTCTTTCCAAGCCGTTATCCACTGTGCTACATCCGTCACTAAACGCTTACAGCACCTGATATTCCCAAGCGGTCACCCATCTAAGTACTGACCAGGCTCAACGTTGCTTAACTTCGGTGATCGAGCGAGAACCGATGTATTCAACGTGATAGGCCGTAAGCCTAGATGAGTAGAAAGCTGGTAGAAGAGGGTTACGGTGTTCCGCTAGTTGCAGGTAAAAAGCTGGTATCGCATAAGTTTTCCTCAGGTGTCGCGTGTCTACTCACCTACGCCATTGAAAAGAATTTATGCATTTACTTTATTAAAAATAAATAAAATCAAAAACTACTTCATTTTCTTTTGCTTTTTTCGATTTACCTCATCAAAAATAATTAAAAATAAGTGTGTTTTATTGAATCATTTTTTAGATGTCGATTAAAAATTAAATTACGATTTACTTTATTTAAAAAAAATTAAGTTGAGGTGTTAAATTAGCGGTGTGGACATTTCCCGCACCCACTGCTAGTATGCACCAGTACCAACGCTAGAACCATTTACGCCTCTGACAAAATGAACATTGGTAAAATTCAAATCAGGTTATTATGGTCGGAACGCTAACCTCCTGACAAATCGGTCACGTGTCCAAGATTGCAAATATTTAACGTGTATTCAGCCTCTTCTATCTTCTCTTCTTTCTTTCTTTAATTCATTTACTCAATTAAACCTAGTAGCGTCTTTTACCCTCTTTCAAAACGGTCAAATATTTATCAGGCATTGGCAGGAGACCTTAAACATCTTTTTTTTCTTTCTTTTTTCGCACTGAAATCAAGTGGCATTTTTTCCCACCTTCCACGTTATCAAAAAGGAACAGTCCATTATTTATGAGATATTGGTAGGAGTCATTAAATACTCCTCTCTTTCTTTCTTTAATTTTTCTCACTGAAACCACGTAGTGTTTTCCTCTCTTTCCACGAGATCAAAACGGAATAGTGAATTATTTATGATGTATTGGCAGAGCGTAATGGTCGTACGATCTAACGAAGAGAGGAACAGGCACAATTATAATAGAATTATTTGTAATATAAAATTGAATGAAGAAATTTTATTCTTATTACCAATCAAGGCAAGAGAGCAAAAAGTATCTTGTTATTTTGCCCATAGCCGAGGGAAGACATATTAGTGCGTTTGTTGAGAAAAAATCGAAACAGATTCGGTCAGAATATGAATTCGGCTTACCGATTCCACTTACCACGTCAACTACCGTTACTCGGCCGGCAAATCCACAATTTCGTCTTCGTTTTAAAATCCTCATCAACCCTTTTCTAGTATCAAGTGAACTCCCCGATTTTCGTTTCAGAAATTGTTTTCATGAAAGAGCTCACTGGCTGGTTATGAAATAATTTTCATTTACAAAAGAGCCTTCGTTTATTTTTTCTATATCTTTTAATCTTTTAAGTTTTACAAATTTTTACACTCTCTGATTGGTTAGAAAATGGTCTAAGGGCGGGAAAATGTTTCGGATTCTTTCTTTGTCCTCATTTTTTATCTTTTGAGACTTTTTTTTTATCAATCTTTATTCAAGACTAATTTCACCTTTCTTCTTCATTGCCTCGTTTCATAAATACAATGACCCCATGCTCTTTTCATTTTGTCCTCATCGTTACATCTGAATTCTATTTAAGCACGAGAACGCGCCTAATGAAAACCTGATAAATTGTGGCAGTGTCATTAGAAAAGAAAGTAAAAAATTGAAAAGACCGAGAAAAGGTACAATAATAAAATATGATACGCTAAAAAAAACAGACTGCAAGTTAAAATTACAGAGGTGTCATAAATGGGCGGAAGGAAGGAATTTTTAAAAAAATAAAATGAGTACATCACTTTTTCTTTCAAAACCGAGAATTCTTCCTCATTTTCCGTGACATGACAGCCAGCTTCGCCGTCCTCATAGAATTATATTCTATTATTCTTCTTTACCGTCCTAATAAAAAATATTATTTTTTTTATTATTCTTCGCCTTTCCAAAAGAATATTATTCCATTATTCTTCTTCGTCGACCTAATAGAATATTATTCCATTATTCTTCTTCGTCGACCTAATAGAATATTATTCCATTACTCTTCTTTGTCGACCTAATAGAATATCATTCCATTATTCTTCTTCGTCGACCTAAAAGAATATTATTCCATTATTCTTCTTCGTCGACCTAATAGAATATTATTCCATTATTCTTCTTCGTCGACCTAATAGAATATTATTCCATTATTCGTCTTCGTCGACCTAATAGAATATTATTCCATTATTCTTCTTCGTCGACCTAATAGAATATCATTCCATTATTCTTCTTCGTCGACCTAATAGAATATTATTCCATTACTCTTCTTTGTCGACCTAATAGAATATTATTCCATTATTCTTCTTCGTCGACCTAATAGAATATTATTCCATTATTCTTCTTCGTCGACCTAATAGAATATCATTCCATTATTCTTCTTCGTCGACCTAATAGAATATTATTCCATTATTCTTCTTCGTCGACCTAATAGAATATCATTCCATTATTCTTCTTCGTCGACCTAATAGAATATTATTTTATTACTCTTCTTTGTCGACCTAATAGAATATTATTCCATTATTCTTCTTCGTCGACCTAATAGAATATCATTCCATTATTCTTCTTCGTCGACCTAATAGAATATTATTCCATTATTCTTCTTCGTCGACCTAATAGAATATCATTCCATTATTCTTCTTCGTCGACCTAATAGAATATCATTCCAGTACTCTTCTTCGTCGACCTAATAGAATATTATTCCATTATTCTTCTTCGTCGACCTAATAGAATATTATTCCATTACTCTTCTTCGTCAACCTAATAGAATATCATTCCATTATTCTTCTTCGTCGACCTAATAGAATATTATTCCATTATTCTTCTTCGTCGACCTAATAGAATATCATTCCATTATTCTTCTTCGTCGACCTAATAGAATATCATTCCATTACTCTTCTTCGTCGACCTAATAGAATATCATTCCATTATTCTTCTTCGTCGACCTAATAGAATATTATTCCATTATTCTTCTTCGTCGACCTAATGGAATATTATTCCATTATTCTTCTTCGTCGACCTAATGGAATATTATTCCATTACTCTTCTTCGTCGACCTAATAGAATATTATTCCATTATTCTTCTTCGTCGACCTAATAGAATATTATTCCATTATTCTTCTTCGTCGACCTAATAGAATATTATTCCTTTATTCTTCTTCGTCGACCTAATGGAATATTATTCCATTACTCTTCTTCGTCGACCTAATAGAATATTATTCCATTATTCTTCTTCGTCGACCTAATAGAATATTATTCCATTATTCTTCTTCGTCGACCTAATAGAATATTATTCCATTATTCTTCTTTGTCGACCTAATAGAATATTATTGTATTCTTCTTCGCTGTATAGAATATTATTCTAATAGTGAGCCTGTGTCGTCAAAAATGATGGCAAAATATTCATATCGACATACCATCTAAAACCATCACAAATACATTGTAGCGGATAAGATATTAATTAAAATCAACTCTCTTCACTTTTACAAAAATTCACAACGACGCGTGAAATCCTGGTTTTCCCATATAGAAAAAGGATTGACTATCTGCTTAACGAAAAAGTCCGAAACCAGATTTTGAAAGTAGGTGTTAAAATGATTTTTGACCAATGTGAGCGACTTGTAAGACTTGGAAAGACTTTGCGATCCAGTGTGAAATTCAAAAGGACTATATAAATGACCTCGGCTCAGTCAAGCAGTCAGAGATGGGAGCAGCGAAGGAAAATGTAACTTTCAACTTCTAGCGACTCGGACATTGTCCTCTTTCTCTTTCTCTTTATCTATTTCAACAATTACTACTACGAACATTTTGTACGAACTCTACCCTTAACCTCTTAATAATGTTTCTAATCGAACATTAACTTCTACAACTTATGTTATTCCTCCTTTAATAAATTTATATTTTAAAATGAAAAGTGTATATTTTATTCTTCTTACGCTATTCCACTAATTCCACATATTCCAACCTGCCGACAACCAACCTTCTGATGATGAAAAAACCTCCTGATGATTACAACTCTGCATAAAACTTGTAAGCTGTAGAGAGTTCGATTAAGTCTGACACAAGGCCGAACCAAAGAAACATTAACCAGCTCCCTACGCTACAAATTCTCTTCCGGATTTATTCTACAATTCTACATATTCCAACCTGCCGACAACCAATCTTCTGATGATGAAAAAACCTTCTGATGATTATAACTCTGCATAAAACTTGTAAGCTGTAGGGAGTTTGGTTAAGTCTGACACAAGGCCGAATCAAAGAAACATTAACCAGCTCCCTACCCTACACTGGTGACTCCTGACGTTCAAGGAACACGCACCCCTACGCCACATCAGCAAGGAATCAGATACCCACCATAGTATCATTAATAACTTGCATAAATCAATCCAATTTTTGTTTATTTACAGCGTTGTAGTGCAGTGGATATCAGCTCGAAACGACAAATCGGGGAGCCGAGTTCGAATTCCATTTGAATTCTTTGAATTCACTTACGCACAAATACCCTGGGGAAAGGTATTAATCCGTCTCTTTCCTCCAGTTATGGGTTAAATAACAGGACAGATTGGGTTCTACAGCCTTGGCTGGCAACCAGTCTACCATAGAAAGCAATGGCAACCTACTGCGGGATAATCTTCTGCCCAGTCAGTTATGTCTCTTTCGATATTAACTGACTGACTGAATATAATAGTTGAAAACATGATTAAGGCTTCTACTGGGCATAAAGTGGGGGATCGTTTTTCTATTGTTATAAAGTAATAAACTTATCCCAACTAATTATACTTAATATAATAATGTAATATAATTAAACTCTTATTCTTCCATCGTTGAGTTAAATAATAGGACAGATTGGGTTCAATAGCCTTGGATGGCAACTAGTCTACCACAGAAAGCAATGGCAACCTACTGCGAGATAATCTTCTGCCCAGTCAGTCATGTCTCGAAAGGGACATGATCGGACAAGCGGCTAGATGCTACCGTAAGTTTTATGATAATAGTTTCTTCTATCGCATTTCTCGCTTGTGCAACTCTCTTCCGACTTCTTGCTTTCCAGTCAAGTTTAATATTCAAAATTTTAAATGTGATTGAAATCGTTATTTTTTGTCCTTTAATCCCTGTCTTTTTAAGAGTGATTGACTGAATTTGAACCAAACATAGATCCTTCACTTAATATGTGTTGATTATCACAAGTTCGGCAAGATTACAGATTGAAACTGCTAGCCGCAACTTCATCTGTTCTCTTTTCCTGACTCTCTACCCATGCACCCGCCAGTTAAATTCCTCGCATTCACTTACGCACAAATACCATTGGGAAAGGTATAAATCCGTCTCTTCCTTCCAGTTATGGGTTAATAGGACAAATTGGCACTTAACTGACTGAATATAATAATTGGAATGATTGAGGCTTCTACTAGGCATAAAGAGGGGAATCAGTTTTATATTATTATGAAGTAAGAAATTGATCCCCCCACCAATTACTACTTAATAATATAATACATCTCTTCCCCCTCTAGCTATGAGCCAAATAACAGGACAGATTGTGTTCTATAGCCTTGGCTGGCAACTAGTCTACCGCAGAAAGCAATGGCAACCTACTGCGGGATAATCTTCTGCCCAGTCAGTCATGTCTCTTTCGAGACATGATCGCCCAAAGCGTGTATCACGTATGGCACTTAACTGACAGAATATAATAGTTGGAATGATGATTAAGGTTTCTACTAGGTATAAAGAGGAGGATCAGTTTTATATTGTTATGAAGTAATAAACTGATCCCCGCACCAATTACTAATTAATAATATAATACATATCTTCCCCCTCTAGCTATGAGCCAAATAACAGGACAGATTGTGTTCTATAGCCTTGGCTGGCAACCAGTCTACCACAGAAAGCAATGGCAACTTACTGCAGGAGAATCTTCTGCCCAGTCAGTCATGTCTCTTTCGAGACATGATCGCCCAAAGCGTGTATCGCGTATGGCACTTAACTGACTCACTGACGGAACTGTAATGGCGAATGTATCAGTGTGACTGCTTAGTTATTTTTCAAGGCAGTGGCAGAAGCAAATTAGATGAATGGAAAAATGTTCTTCCCATTCATAATAACACCAGGTCACATACAACAAGAATAGCCCAGGGGAAAATGTTGATACCTAGTACAGAACCTTTTGTCCCCCTAGTGACGTGAGGCTGGATAATTAAAAGAAAAGAAACGTAAAGAATATATACAGACCCATGAATATACACCAGTTAACACATTTAATACGAAAAACAAATCAAATTAAACCTAAACTAATATATTATGAACTCTGATATTCAGTCTTACAAAAATTTCAAAAACTTCTTTGCTTCGCTAAATCAGTGCCTTTCAAACGGCACATGCTTCAATAGATACCCATTTTTGGTCAAATTTCACTGAAGAGGGGTTACGGCTACTTCACATTGAAACCTCAATTTCCGTACGATCACCGAAGTTAAGCAACATCACATCTGGTCAGTACTTATATTGGTGACCATTTGGGAATACCAGGAGCTGTAAGCTTGGATGTGTGGGTCGTGTAATAGATACTGGTTCGGGATTGTTAATCAAAGAACCGAGTTCTAATTCCACTTGGGTTCGTTGTATTCACTTACCATGGGAAGGTATGAATCCACCTATTCTCCCCCATCTGTGGGTCAATTAGTAAAACGTGTATCACTCAGCTGCACTTCCAATCTTACAGTACCTGATATTCTTAAGCGGTCACCCATTTAGATACTGAGCAGGTTTTGCGTTGCTTGATTTCGTTAAGCATACGAAACCGGTGCTTCATTGAGATGTAGTCTTAAGCCTCCAGGTCAAAGAACTTCCTGCTTAGCATGCAAATCATTACATATAAAGCTTGGTTTAGTAAAACACAAAGACACAGTTTAAGGGGCACCCAATCAGGATTAAACTCATTACTCAGTATTTTGGTTTGGTTTTAATTTGCTTTACGGTAGATGGGATGGTTAATGCCAACAATATTTTTAGGATAGGTTCGTAGGAATAGAATATGTATTTTGTAATAAATCAGTTTGTAGATCAGGTTTCATATACGTAATTTTGTAGAAAACGTTTTTGTCGAGAGTGAAATGTATTGCTCATATTTTTACTACAAAACTATATTTTTATACTTTCATAGCGTTTTTATCCTAATTGGAGGGTAAAATATTTGCTCATAGCTGGGATCCTAACAGGTGCTACAACCCAGGTCAGGGTGGACCTGGGAACAATAACATATTTGAAGGACCTGATCAGGTGGATGACGAAACGAGGGTTGCGTGGTGTAACAAGAGAAAGCGTGCTAAGAGCCACCAGGGATAGGGAGACGTAGAAAGTCATGATTGCCTATGTCCCTAAAGGACAGGGCTCATAAAAGAAGAAGAAGAAGATATGTTAGTGAATGCCGGACAATCTCATGGATAAAGAGACTTGAAACGGTGTGTTAATGTGGTTCTGCTGGCAGATGCTGAAAAGTCTCCTAGAAAATGGAAACAAAAACGGCACTTATCTAAACTTATTTATAAATGGAACTTGGTCTGTGTGTCTGTGTGTGTGTCTGTGTGTGTGTGTGTGTCTCTGTGTGTGTGTCCGTTAACTATAGACGGCGAGATGGCTGAACCGATTTTCTTGAAAATTTACACAGTTGTACTATAAGCGTCTGCGAGTGTTTTTAGCTAGGCTTTGTGTCGAGGTACCACCGATAAATATCGAAAATCGATAATCGAAAAAATCGGTTATGGAAGGAGTGGTCCGATTTTAATCAAATTTCATACATTCATAGACAAAGACATAAGAAACGATATTCAGAAGTTTCAAGGTTGCAGTTCTTACAATAGTGTAGAAAATCAATAATGTATATAAATAAAAGGCAAGATATCTGTGTGTGTGTCTGTTTATCTGCCTGTATGTCTGTATTTTTTCAGCCCCTTTATTTTAGTTTTTGCTTCGGGTTTGGCTCTAAGTAGGTATAATTGTAGTTCTTAGTCTCAGCCATGATACCATTTAGTCAGAGGGCTTATTTAGTCTTCAAAATTCAGTTTACGGCGAAAAAACTTATTTGATATCGATACCAGGAAATCAAAATTTGACGTATATCCATTCATTTTTTTTTCAGTCTACGGTTTCGCTTTAACTGGAAACAACTATTGCTTTTTAGTCTTTCTTGCCAACGTTCAAAGAGTCTGAGATTCAGGACCATAGAGTGGTTTTAAAGCTTTCATTACACCCGAGCAACGCCGGGTTATCCTGCAAGTATTTAATGTCAGAAAGAGTCGATTTTTTTCTGACGCACATAATAAGGAAAAAATGTTTAGAAATTCTGACACTCACAGGGAAAGTGAAGAGAACCAGCGGAAAACGGAGAACGTGGAAATGGTTGAAAAACAGGAATTAAAAACCGGGATCAAAAATATATAATTTAATAATAGATACTAAGAACAGGAAGTTGTGAGAGCTATGATCGCCCACATCCTGAAGAAACATCGCACGTAGAAAAAGAAGAATCTTAATACCTAAAGAAAAGAACCGACCTGTAGATTGTGTAAATGGTTGAAAACAGGGACTAAAATGTCAATAATATATAATTTACTAAGAACTACAAATAGCAGGAGGTTGTGAGAGCTATGATCGCCCACATCCTGAAGTGACATCACACATAGAAGGAGAAGAATCTTAATATCTTAAGAAAGAACTGACCTGACTACCTTGTGTAAGTGGTTGAAAAACAGGGATTAAAAGCGACATCAAAAATATATAATTTCATAATATCTACAAATAGCAGTAGGTTGTGAGAGCTATGATCGCCCACATCCTGAAGAGACATCACACATAGAAATAGAAGAATCTTAATACCTAAAGAAAAGAACCGATCTGACTAGCTTGATTAAATGGTTGAAAAACAGGAATTAAAAACCGGGATCAAAAATATATCATTTAATAATAGATACTATGAATAGGAAATTGTGAGAGCTATGATCGCCCACATCCTGAAGAAACATCGCACGTAGAAAAAGAAGAATTTTAATAACCGAAAAAAAAAAAGATTCTAGTTGTATAAGAATCTGTTTTTGGCACAAGTATGAGTCATACAAGAAAAACCTCTAACAAAACCAAAAATTATATTTGCTTGAAATGAAGTCCAAGTTGTTAAGATTTGAAAGAAAACTGATTTTCAAAAAATCATTTAAGATCAAAGAGAATGTCAAACTCAGTTGCATCCATTTAGTTACTGATACCGTTTTTCTTAATTTTATTCTAATCAATTCACCCCAAGAAAGGAATTAAAACAACTAAAGTGGAAGAGATTATTAAGTATGAAAGAATATGAAAAAAAATAAAAGCATAATTAATGAGACAGAACAATCAGTCAGTTAAGTGCCATACGTGATACACGCTTTGGGCGATCATGTCTCGAAAGAGACATGAATGACTGGGCAGAAGCTTATCCCGCAGTAGGTTGCCATTGTTTCTGCGGTAGACTGGTTGCAGGCAAGGCTACAGAACCCAATCTGTCTTCTTAACCAATAACTAGAGGGAAGAGACAGATTAATAACTTTCCCAAGGGTATTTGTGCGTAATGCGAGGAATTCAAATGACGAGTGCATGGGTAGAGAGTCACGAAAAGAGAACAGATGAAGTTGTGGCTAGCGGTTTCAATCTGTAATCTTGCCGGACTTGTGATAATCAACACATGTTAAGTGAAGGATCTGTGTTTGGTTCATATTCTGTCATTCACTCTTAAAAAGACAGGGATTAAAGGACAAAAAATAACGATTTGCATTACAGTTAAAATTTTGAATATTAAACTTGACTGGAAAGCAAGAAGTCGGAAGAGAGTTGCACAAGCGAGAATAGCGATAGAAGAAACCCTTAGCATAAAACTTACGGTAGCATCTAGCCATTTCAGTTGTAAAATGATGAGACATTGCCGCTAATCTAGTACTGTGGTTACATTCATAAAATCTCGGTTACCCAAGAGGAAAGTTGATCAGCACAATATGAGATTTCATATAACTGTATATCTTTGACATATCAACAAATAGCAGGAGGTTGTGAGAGCTATGATCGCCCACATCCTGAAGAAACATCGCACGTAGAAAAAGAAGAATCTTAATACCTAAAGAAAAGAACCGACCTGTAGATTGTGTAAATGGTTGAAAACAGGGACTAAAATGACAATAATATATAATTTACTAAGAACTACAAAGAACAGGAAGTTGTGAGAGCTATGATCGCCCACGTCCTCTCCTCGGCCTTATCCTCTCTTCCGATCTCAAGTGAAACCATTACATTGAGTCAATAGCTAAATCCACTGTTAAGAAGGCTGGGTCACTGTGTCGGGCCAGGATGTTTTTTCCACTGAATCCATCCTGCATATATACAAATCAACCATTCGTCCGTGTTCATCTCAGTGTTCTTGACAGGCTCCAAAGGAGAATCAGTAATGTGATAGGTACTGACTTGGCGGCACGACTCCAGGCACTTCCCCACCGACGGGATGTGGCTTCCCTCTGTCTGTTCTTTAAATATTTTCATGGCTTCTGCTCCAACGAACTTAAGTCACTGGTGCCCTTGCAACAGCTGTTTACTCGTGCAACCAGACTGGCAGCTGGGTCTCACCCATTCACAGTTAGATCAACCAAATGCAGACGACAATTCTACTCCTGCAGCTTCTTTTCTCGCACTTCCGGCCTGTGGAACTCGCTTTCCATATTCTTGCTTTCCAGAAATTTAATGCAATGTTAATACCTATCTATTAACCGCTTGACTCTAGTTATTTTTTCACCACCCTGTATGTCTTTTCCTTTCTCTCCACCTTTGCAACTGTCATCACACCTGTATTACCATCGTTCTTTTGCTCCTTTCTAAATGGTTCGTCTTTCTCTTTACTCTCCTTCTGTCTAATTTCTTTACTCTTTTTAGCCCCCTGCACACCAGTGGCGTTACCGCCTTGCTCGGGATAATACGATTAAAAAAAAATTCTCGAATTTCTCTCTACGCTGTATCTTTGACAAATTCGAAATAAAACGACACACTGTTTATTTTTAAAATAGTTTATAGCGAGCAGGTGGCAAATAACGAGTATGAAAGAAAAACAAATTTAAATAAAGCATTATGGAAAAGTACAGAAATGTTTAATGCTAGGTCAGTCGACCAGTGTTTATGTTTCTATTATCGCTAATAATAAATTGAATTAAGTAAGAAAAGAGGAAAGAATTCGGTGAAAAATAAGGATTTGACAAGATAAAGAATTCCTAGGTGAAAACAGAAATAGAACAGACAAGAATTTTACTTGTCAACAAAAAGAGAATCCCAAAATGCCAATTTACATGCCCGGGATAATAAAACAAAACAGATGCAGAAATTTAAATATCTGGGAAGTGTTATGGCAGAGGATGGGAAGTGCAACACGGAGATCCGAGTGAGTTTTGTTTCACGGCATATCAACATCTGTGGGTCATTTAATGCCAAAAAGGTTGGGTAATGTTTGGTTATCGTGAGAAGGTTAATTTAGTTAGATTCTAACGAAAATTTGTTTTTATTCTCTTTTATTTTAGAAAACTTAAGATATATTCTAGTTTTGTATTCAAAATTGTTTGGCTGTGAATTTCTTCCTTCAAAAATGTATATTTTCTATAAAGGTCTATTCTTATCTACATATATTTTTTAAAAAGCATTTTTATCCTTTCATAGTGTTTTGACCCCAGTTTGAGGGTTAATCATTTGTCCATAGCTAGAACCATAAGAGGTGCAACCACTCCTGGTCAGGGTGGGCCTGGAAACAACAGCAATTAAGAGGTGGTTCCATGCTCCTCACAACTTCCCAATCAGAGGCCTTGCTGCCGGATGCAGTTTAGTGTCATGTCCAGGATCACGGCGATCCAAAGAAGCATTGTCATGGCCAAGGACGCATTTCAAAAGCTAAGCAGAGTATTGAGAGACAGGAAAATCTCGTTGGAAACAAAGAAAAGAGTACTGGACTTTTATGTGATATCTGTTCTTCTATATGGCAGCGAATGTTGGACGATCGCTTTAAAGATGAAGAGAAACTCGAAGCAGCAGAAATATGGTTCAATAGAAGGATACTGAGGATACTATGGACCGAGCATGTTAGCAACAACAGGGTGTTGGAGAGGATACAAACGAGAAGAAAACGGATACTTAGCATCAGAAAGAGACAGCTGGTACGTAATTAAGAAAGAGGGTCTGGTGAATCTGATACTCACAGGACGAAGGATGGACAGAGAGACAGGGAAGGCTGCATGAGCCATACTTCGTGGGCGAGTGGATCGCGGAGCGGGATTTGGGAGAGATAACAAAAGAACGAGTATTGAGAGGGATAGAGGCAAGTGGAAATCCATGATCATCTACGTCCTTAAGGGACACGGCACACAAAGAAGAATTTTTACATATTAAATAGTTTTGTCATACCCAAACCCAAATCGCAAAAGTAATGGAGTAGTAATTTTATTATTGGGTTCATCGGAAAATAATGTCTGATTTGTAAACCTTTTAATGATTGCAAAACAAATATATATTACTCATTCTAATAACTAAAAGCTCGTTTTTGTAAAATTAATAAAGTTAATTTAGTTATATAAATTGCTTTTACAGTTACTTTCTAACCGGCGCAATGCGGCTTTCCTGTGTATCTTCTACAAGTACTTTCACGGCTTCTGCTCCGATCAACTTAGCTCTTTGGTTCCCCCTATACATGACTTTACTCGAGCCACAAGATTAGTAACTATGTCCCACCCTTTTACTGTGAAACCGATAAAATGTAAACGCAAATTCTACTCCATCAGCTTCTTTCCTCGCCTGTGGAATTCCCTTCCATTTACTTGCTTCCCCGACAGCTACAATCTCCAGGAGTTTAAGTATAAAGTCAATAGTCATCTCCTATCTTGCTAACTTGCATCCTCTCTATGCTCCTTTCTCCACTCCACTCTCAGTATCTTAACCATTTTCTTACCCACTTCCTGAGACGCCCTATAACCTGTCACTCTTTCTCATAACTTTCCTTATATGTAACCTCCTGTGCAATAGTGGCAATAGACTGGCTTGCTTGAGGCGATATGATTATAAAAAAAACTCGTTTTGCATATGGAAAAAGAAGAGATGCGTTTGCATGAATTTGTGTTTGAGTTTTGTTTAACGACATATCAACCTCTGTGGATTATTTAATGCCAAAAAAGTGTGTGGGGGGGTTAAGGTAGTTTTTAAATATTCACTTATAGTGAGAAAGTTGATTTAGTCAGATTTTAATGATAATTTTTTGTTTTTATTCGTTTTCATTTTAGAAAACTGAATATATCTTCTAGTTTTGTATTAAAAAATGTTTTGCTCCCAATCAGAGGCCTTGCTGCCAGATGCAGTTTACCGTCATACTCAGGACCAGTGCATGAATTTAATACTTTTCAAATTTCTACAAATATCAACTGAGCATGGAACTGTTGGACAATACGGAGCTGGTCTCTGAAGTTTCACAATAGATATAAGAGTCTTGAAGATCCAAGTGGTATAGGACGTATATTTACAACTGACAATCAACATCTTAAAAACATTAGCAGAACAGAATCCTATTCAAAGTGTCAAAGAAATGTCATGGATGTCAGCATTTCAGCAATGTCGGAGGATCACAAGAAAATTGGCAAGCGAAAGAGACTCGAAATACAAATTCCATAAGAACTCAGTGAAAATCAATGTCCGATGTTTTGTACTGCGTTTGATGCTTTATCTACTAAATTCGAATAGTCCATTTCTTAATCAAATAGGGGTCCTGGGCATGACAGTAAACTGCATCCGGCAGCAAGGCCACTAATTGAGATGTTGTGAGGAGCATGGACCCACCTTTTAATTGCTGCTGTTCTCAGGTCTACCCTGAAACAGAGTGGTAGCACCCGTTAGGGTCCTAGCTATGGGCAAGTGGTTGACCTCCAAACTGGGGTAAAAACACTATGAAAGTATAAAAATACACTTTTAGAGAAATATATTCAGAAAAATAGACTTATATAGAAAAAAAATATTTTTGGAGGAAAAATATTACCAACAATTTGAAGAAAAAATTATTACCATAACACATTTTTGAAGGAAAAAAATATTCCCAGAAAGACATTTTTGAATACAAAACTAGAAGAAATTTTCAGTTTTCTAAAATACAAAGAATAAATACAAAAAATTTTCATTAAAATCTGACTAAATCAACCTTCTCGCTATAACGAAACATGAAAAAATACCTTAAAACCCCACCTTTTTGACATTAAATAACCCACAGAAGTTGATATGCAGTTAAACAAAACTCAAATTAATCAAATAGAGATTTTGAGAAATGGATCTTTTATGACAATCGTAATAGATCGAACGAATACCCAACAGTTTCCAAAAAGAAAAGTACATTAATAATGACTATATATATATATCAAACTTAATTAATTTGATTAAAAACCGGTGTACTCGGTCTTACAACCTGAACATACTGAGAACTACTAATACTCATTATCATCTGAATTTTTAGGAATACATATAGAGAAAGTCCTACCAACCGTCTCTCTGTAAGCAGAAGTTGTTGGTGGGCTGAAAGATAATTAGCCCCTAATGTTATATTTTTGTTTATATATAACATTAGTCTGGGTTTCTACATTTTTAGGCACTGAGAATTTTTTTTGTCTTCGATTAACTGTTGTTTTAATCATTATATTTCGATATTATCAATTTACGTTTATATTTTTATTTGTTACCACAATGTTATTTTAATTTAAAATATGATTGTTTTTATTGCTGTAATAAAACTTTATAGTCCAGCGAAAATACTTTTGTGTTAATTTAGTAGATCTTGTGTTGTTTTATTTTTTACATTTGTTGTAAGAAAAACAGGCATTACTCTTGCCAAGGTTGCTAAGGAAGGAGATTATGTTAAGTCATAGATTTGGAATACTGAGACATTTGCGTTCATTTTCGCAGGATTTGTGGGTTTCTACGCAATTAAAGAAGAACAGACATTATATTTTGACTAATTTGAAGAAAGATTCAATATCCTGAGATATCTGAGCTCATGTCGGTAGGCTTTGTTAACTCATACTATTAAATCTATTTTCATTAAAGAACAGGCATGACTTTTTGACTGACTCTTGTCTCAGGATTGAGAACGAAAGACATTATATTGAGGGATAGACTTTGGAAACTGAGACTTTCACATTCATTTTGGTAGACTTTTTTTGTATAATCATATCGCCACAAGCAAGGAATTTTACTGACACTGTTTTGCAGGGGTTATATAGGAAGAAGGTTATGAGAAAGAGTGACAGATTATAGGGGGTGTCAGGAAGTGGGTAAGAGAAGGATGAGAATACTGATGAGCGTAAAGTGGACGGAGAAAGGAGCATGAGAGAGAGAGAGAGAGAGAGAGAGAGAGAGAGAGGATGCAGTTTAGTGAAATAGGTGAGGACTATTGACTATACATTTAAATTCTTGGAGATTGTAGCTGTCGAGGAAGTAAGTAATGGCCATAAAGTGAGGGATCAGTTTATATATTGATTGTAATGTAGATTTGATATCCACATTATAATAGCAT
Source organism: Ascarosepion bandense (assembly GCA_037127315.1). Taxonomy (NCBI): domain Eukaryota; kingdom Metazoa; phylum Mollusca; class Cephalopoda; order Sepiida; family Sepiidae; genus Ascarosepion; species Ascarosepion bandense. The sequence goes on from JBBBDQ010002378.1 coordinate 746,992, forward strand.
AGAATTTTTTTTATAATCATATCGCCCCAAGTAAGGCATTTTACTGACACTGTTTTGCAGGGGGTTATATAGGAAGAAAGATATGAGAAAGAGTGACAGATTATAGGGGGTGTCAGGAAGTGGGTAAGAGGAGAATGAATGTGGCCATAAAGTAAGGGATCAGTCTATATATTGATTGTAATGTAGAATTGATCCCCCACTTTATATCCACATTATAATAGTATAGAAATCTTTTTTAATAATCATATCGCCCCAAGCAAGGCATTTTATTGCCACTGTTTTGCAGGGGGTTACATAGGAGGAAAGTTATGGCAAAGGGTGACAGGTTATAGGGTATGTCAGGAAGTGGGTAAGAGAAAGATGAAAATACTGATGAGAGTAAAGTGGACAGAGAAAGGAGCATGAGAAAGAGAGAGAGGATGCAGGTTAGTGAAATAGGACATGACTATTGACTTTACATTTAAATTCTTGGAGATTGTAGCTGTCGAGGAAGCAAGTAAATCGAAGGGTATTCCATAGGCGGGAAGTGCGAGAAAAAAAACTGATGGAGTAGAATTTGCGTTTACATTTTATTGGTTTCACAGTACAAGTTGCTAATCTTGTGGCTCGAGTAAATTCATATATAGGGGCACCAGTGAGCTAAGTTCATCGGATAAGAAACCGTGAAAGTATTTGTAGAAGAGACTTTATCCGTTTCTACTATTAAATCTGTTGTAATTAAAGAAGAACAAGCAGTACTTTTTAATTGAATCTCCTGTTAGGATTGAGAGATATGCTGAGAAATGAATTTCGAATTGAGATTTCCGTGTTCATTTGGCTGCTATTAAATCTGTTGTAATTAAAGAACAAGCTATAATTTTCAACTAACTTTTCTACCAGGATTGAAACATGTTTTAGTACTAGGTTTGGAATCCCGAAAGATTTGCCTTCATTTGTGTAGGTTTTTGCCCGCTTATATTAAAAAAAATCTTTTGAAATTTAAGAACAAGCGTTACTTTTTAACTGATTCTTCTGCAACGATTGAAATCTATGCTAAGAACTAGCTAAATGTACAATTAAGCATAGCAGACATATAAAGCAAATTAAAATTAATAATTCTTAGAGAAATGCAAACAAAAATGGACTTACACGTCAAGAGTTAAAGAGCTAACAACCCACGAATGGTAACGGTGAGTAAGATAAAATATACTTTTTTTTAAACCTTTTTTGGCAGGAACCATATACTTTGGCCAGGGGATGGAAGCCCATTGACTAGCCCGTATGTGACCTGCAGGGTCGGGGATGAAGAGAAAGAAAGAAAGAGAGAAAGAAAGAAAGAGAGAAAGGTGAGAAAGAAAGAAAGACAAGAAGAGTCCAAAAGCCACAGAAATTTCGAACAAGTTAAAGAATACAAAAACCAAATGTACGATTAAGCATCAGTCAGTTACGTGCCATAAGTGATACACGCTTGGGCGATCATGTCCCGAAAGAGACATGACTGACTGGGCAGAAAATTATCCCGCAGTAGGTTGCCATTGCTTTCTGCAGTAGAATGGTGAATTATATTATTTTATTAATAAGTAGTAATTAGTGAGGGATCAGTTTATTACTTCATGACAATAGAAAACCGATCACCCACTTTATGCCCAGTAGAAGCCTTAATCATGTTTCTATTATATTCAGTCAGTCAGTTAAGTGCCATACGTGATACACGCTTGGGCGATCATTAAATTAAAATTAACATTTCTTATAGAAATGCAAACAAGAATGGACTTACACGTCAAGAATTAAGGAGCTAACAACCCACACATGGTAACGGCAAGAAAGCTAAAAAAAAAAAAATTTTTTTAAACTTTTTTGGCAGGAACCATATATTTCGGCCAGGGGATAGAAGCCCATTGACGAGTAGGCATCTACGCAGATGACACCACAATTTACTCCCGCATCAGAAAGAAGTCCAGCGAGGCAGTCAAACATAACCTCGCTGCTGGTCTTGAGAAGGATCTGCACTCAGTAGTGAAACGGGAAAAAGTGGCTTGTAGATTTCAATGCTTCTAAGACAAAGCTGCTGTCTATCAATGATCACAGGCAACCCCTCCTGCCTCCCATAAGCATGGACTAAGCGAATCTCCTTGAGAGTAATATACTGCGCCTCTTCGGCCTTACCCTCTCTTCCGATCTCAAGTGTAACCATTATATTGAGTCAATAGCGAAATCCACTGCTAGGAAGGTTGGATCACTGTGTTTTTCCGACTGAATCCATCTTGCATATATACAAATCAACCATCTGTCCGTGCATGGAATACTGTTGTCATATATGGTAAGGCACCCCCGCTGTTCACCTCAGTGTTCTCGACAGGCTCCACAGGAGAATCAGTAATATGATAGGTTCCGACTTGGCGGTTCGACTCCAGCGACTTTCTCACCGACGGGATGCGACTTCCTTCTGTCTATTCTACAAATATTTTCATGGCTTCTGCCACAAGAATTTACTCGTGCAACCAGACTGGCAACAAGGTCCCACTCATTTACAGTTAGATCAACCAAATGCAGCCGACAATTCTACTCCAACAGCTTCTTTTCTCGCACTTCTCGCCTATGGAACTCTCTTCCATATGTTTGCTTTTCTGACGGCTACAACCTCCAGGAATTTAAATGCAATGTCAATACCCATCTCTTAACCACTTGACTCCAGTTCTTTCTACATAACCCTGTATATCTTTTCCTTTCTTTCTGTCATCACACTTGTATTCCCAGCCTTCTCTTGCTCCTTTCTCTAACACCCCCTTTAACTGGTTTGTCTTTCTCTTTACACTCCTTTTATCTAATCTTTCCCTCTTATGTAGCCCCCTGCGCATCAGTGGCGTTACCGCTTTACTTGGGGGGGGGGGGGTGAAACGATTAAAAACAATTTGACATCCTGAGATTTTTGTTTTCATTTCGTAGGTTTTGTTTGCCCGTTCTCTTAATCTGTTGCAATTAAATAATAAGCATTACTTTTGGAGCGACCTTTATATAATTGTAAAAATACCCCGTCTTAGAAATGAATGCAAAATTGATGATTTTGCTGTTGCAACCTCCATAATCGACTCATGGATTGTATGTATACGTAACACCTCTTTAATTGCTGTTGTTCCCAGGTCCACTCTGACCCGGGGTGGTAGAACCTGTTAGTGTCTCAGCTATGGGCAAATAGTTAACCCCCATACTGGGGTCAAAACACTATGAAAGTATAAAAATACACTTTTATAGAAAGATATATGTGAAAATAGACTTTATAGAAAAATATACATTTCTGTAGGAAAAAAAAATTATTGCCAAAATACATGAAAGAAAAATTATTACCAGCATGACATTTTTATACAAAACTAGAAGATATCTTCAGTTTTCTAAAATACAAAAAAATAAAATTGTTTTCTCTCAAAATCTGATTAAAATCAACCTTCTCATTATAATTGAACATTAAAAAATAACTTAAACCCCAATTTTTTGCCATTAAATAACCCACAGAGGTGTTGATATGCCATTAAACAAAACTCAAACTCATACTCAAGCTCAATTCCTTCAGCTCGTCATAAACTTGGACGCATAAAAGTTGACTTTTTCTCCGATTTCACCATCTGTTGGAGACGGTATTTCATTGTTTTCTACTGAATTGCTTTTATAATTAATTAAACCTTTGAGAATTAGCTTCGAAGCAGAAAGAAATGATTCCAAGTCACAAATGGCGAAGACATATTTTATTACAATTGTTTCTCGTCACGTTTCGTTATTTTTTATCTAGTAATTTTTTTTTCCTTCCAAAGTTTCATCTCTGTATCTTTTGATTTTGTTTCAATTATAGATTCACAATTTCCTTGTCTTCTTTTTTTTTATATCCATTACTTACTTTTTTCGATGCTTTTAATTTTGCGAATTAGTAATTGAATCCTCTTTGTTCTACTCTGAAGTTTGTTTTCTTTTTATCTTCAGTTGCTTTAGTTTTATCTTTCTTACATTTCTCGTTCCTTTTCGCTTTTGTTCTTGTTTGTGTCGGCCATTGTTTGGAATTGTCTGTTGCTTCCGTCCAGGAATCTGTCGCCATTTTTACTTCCTCGCTTTTTCAAGAATTTGTCTTTTTTTTTTTCTAATCCTTTCTTTTAAAAAAAATAATGTATTATTTTCAATTGTTCTTTCTTTTTCTATTCAGATATTTTTCAAATCATTTCATGATTTTTTTTTCTAAGCCATATTTGTATTTTCCAGCGTAGCCATTTCTAAGACTATTAAAGTTTTAGCTTTTATTCATTCTTCTTGCATTTCTTCTGACGAACCTTTGGTGAAAATCACATTGTTATTGATAAAGTTCTAATACTGTAAGTTTGAACCTGTTAACCTCGCATTGATAAATTTTCAACAAAGCTAAAAAAAAAAAGATTCAATTAAAGAAATGATAAGAAATAATGGTGAAACTAATCAATTATTATTAAGGATAAAGAATTTATTGAGTACTCTCGCGAATTCAGTGACGCGACTACCTACCACTTCTTATTAGAAAGCCTATTTCTGGTTAGACGCCGAATTTGTTGTAAACAAACAAGAATGAGAGACATAGGTCACTCGGGCATCATACTTAGATATTGGAGTTATGCTTTCAAATGGCCAAAAATTATTTGTAAGTTGGTACAGCCATGATCACAACAATGTGACAAGAACAACGTTAACAGAAAAAATGGCGTTTTCCTAACGATAACTGCTGTGGATCCCAGGAATAGGGTCCGCACAAATAAATGAACAACGACCAGTAATTGAGATAGAAAATAAGTGTATTAACGTAAGGATACAGACTTGAATGAAGGTTAGTAGTCCAGGTGTTGTGGATCCCGGGAATGGGACCCGCACAAATAAATGAACAACGATCAGTAATTGAGATAGAAAATAAGTGTATTAACGTAAGGATACAGACTTGAATGAAGATTAGTAGTCCAGGTGTTGTGGATCCCGGGAATGAAACCCGCACAAATAAATGAACAACGATCAGTAATTGAGATAGAAAATAAGTGTATTAACGTAAGGATACAGACTTGAATGAAGATTAGTAGTCCAGGTGTTGTGGATCCCGGGAATGGGGACCGCACAAATAAATGAACAACGACCAGTAATTGCGATAGAAAATAAGTGTATTAACGCAAGGATACAGACTTGAATGAAGATTAGTAGTCCAGGTGTTGTGGATCCAGGCAATGGGATCCGCACAAATAAATGAACAACGACCAGTAATTGAGATAGAATATACGTGTATTAACGTAAGGATACAGACTTGAATGAAGATTAGTAGTCCAGGTGTTGTGGATCCAGGCAATGGGATCCGCACAAATAAATGAACAACGACCAGTAATTGAGATAGAAAATAAGTGTATTAACGTAAGGATACAGACTTGAATGAAGATTAGTAGTCCAGGTGTTGTGGATCTCGGGAATGGGGACCGCACAAATAAATGAACAACGACCAGTAATTGCGATAGAAAATAAGTGTATTAACGCAAGGATACAGACTTGAATGAAGATTAGTAGTCCAGGTGTTGTGGATCCAGGCAATGGGATCCGCACAAATAAATGAACAACGACCAGTAATTGAGATAGAAAATAAGTGTATTAACGTAAGGATACAGACTTGAATGAAGGTTAGTAGTCCAGGTGTTGTGGATCCCGGGAATGGGACCCGCACAAATAAATGAACAACGATCAGTAATTGAGATAGAAAATAAGTGTATTAACGTAAGGATACAGACTTGAATGAAGATTAGTAGTCCAGGTGTTGTGGATCCCGGGAATGGGGACCGCACAAATAAATGAACAACGACCAGTAATTGAGATAGAAAATAAGTGTATTAACATAAGGATACAGACTTGAATGAAGATTAATAGTCCAGAAATACAGGTTAGTAAAAGTATATGTAGAAGTCTCCCTGGAAGTGAAGCCGTTGTATATTGTGTATGTCCTCGTCAGAAGCTGACGAGTACTGCGTAATAATCTTCTCGGTGAGTGGAGCACAGAGCTACTATGAACTATTGTGTCTATAGCAGTAGTATAAGTATACTCTGGACGAGTCCATCTTTAGGAATAGGGAGAATCCCACAACAATGACATTAAGAAACAAGCATTTATAAGAACATTTTTGAGACAACTAGTAATTGAATAAAAGAATATATGAACAAAAAAGGGATCTTTTACAAAACAATACCCTTAATGCCTGAACATAATTTCGATGTAGCAAATGTAGCTTAAATTAAATGAAGTATTATTTATTAAGACAATAATGTATTGAAAATACACTAATCTCCGAAACAACTCTGGCTAATTTACATCCAGGATCATGCAACATATTTCCTTTCCTCACAAATACAGAAGTCCCAGAAGTCGCGCACCATATACTCATTTTTATTTTTTCTATGTTTCAGATCTGATCTGATATGGGTGAGAAACTATCAGTAAAGAAAGAGTTTAATTGTTTTTTTTATGTTTGGAAGAAATGGGGCAACATACCGATCTGTAGCTCAAGAATTCAACCGCAATCATCCTGAGCGAGAAAAACCATTGAGCCATATTGAGCAATGTCTGTCGTTTGATCAAACGTTTCTAAGAAACTGGATGAGTTGCTGACCGTGAGAGATGTGGTCGACGAAAGAGTGCAACTGATGAAGAAAACATCGACCATCATTCTGGCGAATGTTGCTAGAACCCCCGTGAAATCAATAAGGAAAATAAACCAGGAGCTAACGATTAGCAAAATCATCAGTACATCGTATTCTTAGAACACAGAAAGAGAATTGATGCATGTGTTAATGCAGAAGGTGAACAATTTGAGCATCTGTTATGATTATGATACAACGTGGCACTATTAAAAACGGTAAAATAAGAACAAAACAGAAAACAAGCCGAATGAGGCAAAACGTTAGATACATTAAACGTGAAAAACCTAAATTTGGAGACTGAACTGTAACCGGCTTTTGTTGCATTTCTTTTCCTTCCTTTCATACGGACATACACACACACACTCACACCCATAAGATATAAGACATATTTCTTAAATAAAAATTTTATTAGCCTAAGGAAGTTCCTTTTTCAGGACTCGACAGGCTCCAAAGGTGAATCTGTAATATAATAGGTCCCGACCTGGCAGGTCGACTCAAGCCACTTTCTCACCGGCGGGACGTAGTTTCCCTCTGTCTCTTCTACAAATATTTTCATGTCTTCGACGAACTTAGAATTTACTCGTGCAACAAGACTGGCAACAAGGTCCCGCCCATTTACAGTTAGATCAACCAAATTCAGCCAAACATTTTACTCCCTCAGTTTCTTTACTCGCAATTCCAGGCTGTGAAACTCCCTTCCGTAGACGTGCTTTCCTGACGGCTAAAGCCTCCAGGAATTTAACTGCAATGTCAATTCCCAGCACTTATCCACTTAACTTGTCTTTTTTACATCACCCCGTGTATCCTGTTCTTTTCCTTTCTCTCTACCTTTGCAACTGTCTTCAAACCTGTTTTTCCATCCTTCTCTTAACTTTTCTCTGACACTCCCTGTAACTGGTTCGTCTTTCTCGTCACTTTCCTCCTGCCTAAAAGTGTCTTATGTAGCCCTCTACGCATCAGTGGCAGTGCCGCCTTCATTAAGGTGAAACGAAAAAAAAAAAATCCCCGCCTGTGAAACTCCCTTCCATATACGTGCTTTCCTGGCTGCTACAACCTCCAGGAATTTAACTGCAATGTCAATTCCCATCTCTTATCCACTTGACTCCAGTCCTTTTTACATCTTTTACCTTTCTCTCTACCTTTGCAACTATCTTCAAACCTGTTTTTCCATCCTTCCCTTGCCTTTTCTCTGACACCTCCTGTAACTGGTTCGTCTTTCTCTTCACTTTCTTCCTGCCTAAAAGTCTCTGATGTAGCCCCCTATGCATCAGTGGCAGTACCGCCTTCATTAAGGTGAAACGAAAAAAAAATCCCCGCCTGTGAAACTCCCTTTCATATACGTGCTTTCCTGGCTGCTACAACCTCCAGGAATTTAACTGCAATGTCAATTCCCATCTCTTATACACTTGACGCCAGTCCTTTCTACATCACCCCGTGTATCTTGTTCTTTTCCTTTCTCTCTACTTTGCAACTGTCTTCAAACCTGTTTTTCCATCCTTCTCTTGCCTTTTCTCTGACACATCCTGTAACTGGTTGGTCTTTTTTCTTCACTTTCCTCCTGCCTAAAATCTCTGATGTAGCCCCTACGCATCAGTGGCAGTACCGCCTTCATGAGGGTGAAACAATAAAAAAAATATGAACAAAACGCGCCACTGAGTAGTCAATCGTTTACACGATGACTTTTTTTTTGCCATGACTCACTTAAGAATCCTTAAAATCCTGTTGCCTCCATCCAACTTGACATATAATTGTTGTTATTAAAAAAAGAGAACCTTTATTCCCATGGAAAAAGCTTCAAAGTTCATTAACTTTTCTTGAGAACTTGAGACTGCATATATGCAACAGCATTAGCATTTAATTTTAGAATTTTACAATATTTATGAAATATATAGTGTTACTAATATAAGTACGTGATTTGCATTGTGGTGCAGTGGATATCGACTCAGAAAGAGGAATCTGAGAGCAGAATTCGAATTCCAGTTGAATTCGTTGCATTTACTAACGAGAAAATACCCTTGGGAAAGATATGAATCTTCTCTCCAGCCATGGGTTCAGTAGCAGAACATGTTGGGTTTTATAGCCTTGGTTGACAGCTAGTCTATCGCAGAAAGTCATGAAAACTTACTGCATAAAAATATTCAGCCCAGTCAGTCACGTCTCTTTCGAGACATCTCCGCCAAAACGTGTATCACGTACGGCACTTAACTTACTGACTGACTGATTTATATATTATACTAGCTGTACAGCCTGTCGTTGTTCGGTGGGGTTTAGTGGTTATTTTGAAATGGTAAGATCAAGTGCTTATTCGAAAAGCTTCAGCCCTAGGTTACTATGACGCGTAAGTTAAAAAATGCGAAGTAAATATTGGTTTTTGTTGTATTTGTAAAACGGGATTCATGCTTGGTTAATTTTGCCAATAAATGGGAATGATGTATGTACAACTGGAAGTTCGGGGGCGGGCGCTACGGGAGCCTGTAATGTGATGCGATGACGTTGTGATGCAGAAGGAAAAGATGCATTGTCCCTGCAACGGTTGACACATTGTAAAAAATGTGAAATTTTATGACATATGATAAGGTAGATGTTACGAAGAAGACTCGGACTTTTTTTTTGTCGGAAAACAACTAAGCATTACGGGAAAATACATGATCGCAAAAAAAATATTTTCAATTAATTTTTACCGCACCATGTGTGTTAATTGAAATTTTCGTTTGCATATCAAAGCATAAAACCTTAATCTACCAGTTACTCGATTTTGGTTGAGTTTGCATTTTTTTTTTTTTTTTTTTTGCGAAAATTTTTTGCATGCATCAAAGGTTCATCATCAAAGATGTATGTACAATTGGAAGAACGGGGGCGGGCGTTACAGGAGCCTGTAATGTGACGTGATGAGATTGTGACGCAGAATCAGTGGATGCATGATTTTTGCAATGTCACAGGTTTGGCACCTTGTAGAAAACATGAAATGGTTATGACATATGATAAGGTAGACGTTACAAAAATGACCCAATTTTTGTTGGAATACAACAAAGCGTTTTGGAAAAATAAACGATCGCAAAAGGCAAAATTTTCCATTAATTTTTGCGCGCCCCATCTGTGTCAACTGAAATTTTTGCATTTCAAGACATCAGACCTTGATCTACCAGTGACTCGATTTTGGTTGAGTTTGAGTGAAGCGTCTAAGAGAAATGCATAAAAGTGCACAAAAACCCACCCGAAATTATGTTTGTCGTTGATTTTTTATGAACCCTGTACATTGATTCGAAAAAGTTTTGTGTACATCAAAAGCTTGAACTTGATCTACAAGTTAATCGATTTTGGTTGAATTCGCATAAGGAGGAGAAGAGTTCGTAAATTCTAAGCGTTTCTGTGATCTCTAATTGTAACAGAAGACGGAAAGTGCCACACGGAGATCCGAAGACGAATTGGCATGTATGAGGATGAATTCCAGAAGCTAGGTAGATTAATGAGAGACAGGCAAATTTCGCTACAAAGAAGAGAATACTGTATTGCTATGTAATGTCTCTTCTTCAATATAGCAGTGAATGCTGGACAATCTTCTCGGAAATGAAAGAGAGACTTGAAGCAACCGAAATGTGATTTTACAGAAGGATGCTGAGGATGACAAAGACAAAATATGTGAGCAACCATGAGGTTTTGGAAAAAATGGAGACAAAAAGAAAACTAATATTTAACATCTGGAAAAGACAGCTGAAGTCATGTAATGAGGAGAGTGGGCTTGGAGAATCTGATAATTGCAGGTCAGATAGAGGGAAAGAGAGACAGGGGAAAGCAATGTAAACCATATTTGAGGGACTTGAGCAGTTAGATGGCAGAGCGGAGTTTGCATGGGGCAACGGGAGAAAGCGTGCTAAGAGCCACCAGGGATAGGGATATGTGGAAGGCCTTGATCGCCTACGTCCTGAAGAGGCACGGCACATAGAAGAAAAAGAAGGTAACATGATGCTCCCCGCAACGATTTAAATAAGAGTTTCACTCCCCTCAAAAATTTACTTTCTTTATTATTTATTGATCTTATTAAGAAAATTGTCCGAAAATAATTGTTCGAAAACAATTCTTTAAAAAACATATTCGAATTGCAAATTATTTGAATGAAAATAAATTAAAAAAAACAATTATACTAAATGATTTTTTTAACCATTTCACCTCAAGTAAGGCGGTACCGCCACTGATGTGCAGGGGGCTACATGAGAGTTACAGTTTTAAGCAGAAGGGGAGTAAAGACAAAGACAAACCAGGGGGTGAAAGAGAAAACGCAAGAGAAGGATGTGAACACAGGAGTGAAGACAGTTGCGATGGGAGAGAAAAAGGAAAAGAACAAGATACTCGGGGTGATGTAAAAAGGGCTGGAGTTAAGTGGATAAGAGATGGGAATTGACTTTGCATTTAAATTCTTGGAAATTGTAGCCGTCAGGATAGCAAATATATGGAAGGAAGTCCCACAAGCGAGAGGCGCGAGAAAAGAAGCTGATGGAGTAGAATTGTCGCCTGCATTTGGTTGATTTAACAGAAAAAAAAAGGGTGAGACCTTGGTGCCTGTCTGGTTGCCCGAGTAAATTCTTGTGTGGGGGGCACCAGTGACCTAAGTTCGTCAGAGCAGAAGCCATGAAAATATTTATAGAAGAGACAGAGGGAAGCCAGGTCCTACCGATGAGAAAGTGATTGGAGTCGTGCTACCAGGTCGAGACCAATCACATTACAGATTCTCCTTTGGAGCCTGTCGAGAACACTCAGACGAACAGCAGTAGAAATATCTCTGTTTTAAATACATCTGTGGTCTTGCTTTGAGAGCGTCGTTACTGATTTACTTAGAACTAATAACGCCCTTGAAGTATGACATAGGGCTTTTTAACATCAAGTGTCATCCCAAAATATAGAAATTCATAGACGCTCTTAAAAAAGAAAAGTATGACATAGGGCTTTTTAACATCGAGTGTCATCCCAAAATATAGAAATTCATAGACGCTCTTAAAAAAGAAAAGAACTTGCAAGAAATTCATATTGCAAAAGTAAGAGGCGGTTTCCGAAATATCAAGAGCGCCAAGAAACACTGCGATGTAGATGGAAAAACTTCAAAAATTAAATTTTAAAAATCATTCGTCACTAAAAATCTCTGAAGAATCATGTTATTAGGTTGTCCCAAAAGTTCGTAAACACTTGCGAAATAGATCTATCTGGTCCAGCACAATCGAGACAAGCGATGGGTTCAGAAAGGGCAAGAGACACCGTCGGTTCCAAAACAAGATCGATTCGGCAAGAAAGTCTTGTTGTGCATTTAGTGGAACTTTGAAGGAATCGTGCATTTTGAGTTGGTTCCTAATGGTCGTGCCACCAGTGCCGAACTTTACTGTCAGCAACTTCAGCGGGTCTACAAAAGGTTGAAGCAAAAGTACCCGGCTCTGATCAACCGAAAGCGCGCTTTGATGCAGCAGGACAATGCCAAGCCACACACCGCCAGGAAGACCAAAGACAAGCTTGAAGAGCTGGACGGCGTTGAGATTCTGCCACATCAAGCCTACAGTCCTGACTGTGCTCCATCAGATTACGGCCTTTTCCGCTCAATGAAACACTTTCTAAAGGGCCGCCGATTCGACTCGTTTGATGAAGTCGAGGAAGCGTGTCAAGAATTCTTTGATTCGAAGCCGGCTGAATGGTACTTTGACCAGATCCGAAAGCTTGCAGATCGATGGCAGAAAGTCTTGGAAAATGATGGTCTTTATTTTGAGCAATAATTTTTGTTGTTTTTGCGAGTAAAATTTCAATTTTTTGCAAGTGCTTCCGAACTTTTGGGACAACCAAATATATGAAAAACAATTTTTTCTACCTGTTCTTTGCTTATTCTATTCATCTTGTTGGATTTCAATTCAAATATTCAACTCACTTGATATAATTGTGTATTTGGGTAGCAACCACTCTTTTATACACGTTTCATTATAAACGACTGGCAAGGGGACTGTGCCTAAGCTTTTCATTTATTTATTTCGTATAAGTGTTTTCTTTTGTAGACATAAAGTGAGTTAAATATTCTGCATATCCGAGCACTTTCAGAAAAACCATTATCGAAGATGTTTTTTTTTAATTATTTATATCTGAGTCTAAAGATTATTATGTATGGATTTAAAGTTATAGAAAGATTTTCGTTTCTACACACGGTCAGCATATTGTGACCGTGTTCATGATTGATATTAAAGTGGGTTGATTTCTTTATAATTATTAGTGTTTCGATTTTTTCCTTTACTTAATTGGAGTAGATAGACTAAACTATCGCCCGGTTCATACTCCACCCACGTCTATTGAACAGGTTAAGAGGCTCATCCCTTGTTCCCTGTTTAAGATGGAATTTCCGGCTTTCTCTTTTCCAATCTTTGCACTCCTTTTTCTTTTTTTTCAATTGGAGTAGATAGACTAAACTATCGCCCGGTTCACACTCCACCCACGTCTATTGAACAGGTGAAGAGGCTCATCTCTTGTTCCCTGTTTAGGATGGGATTTCCGGCTTTCTCTTTTCCAATCTTTTCACTCTTTTCTTTTTTTCTTTTTTTCAATTGGAGTACATAGACTAAACTATCGCCCGGTTCACACTCCACCCACGTCTATTGAATAGGTGAAGAGGCTCATCCCTTGTTCCCTGTTTAAGATGGGATTTCCGGCTTTCTCTTTTCCAATCCCTGCACTCCTTTTTCTTTTTTTTTCAATTGGAGTAGATAGACTAAACTATCGCCCGGTTCACACTCCACCCACGTCTATTGAACAGGTGAAGAGGCTCATCTCTTGTTCCCTGTTTAGGATGGGATTTCCGGCTTTCTCTTTTCCAATCTTTTCACTCTTTTCTTTTTTTTCTTTTTTTTCAATTGGAGTACATAGACTAAACTATCGCCCGGTTCACACTCCACCCACGTCTATTGAATAAGTGAAGAGGCTCATCCCTTGTTCCCTGTTTAAGATGGGATTTTCGGCTTTCCCTTTTCCAATCCCTGCACTCCTTTTTCTTTTTTTTTTAATTAGAGTAGATAGACTAAACTATCGCCCGGTTCACACTCCACCCACGTCTATTGAACAGGTGAAGAGGCTCATCCCTTGTTCCCTATTTAGGATGTGGTTTCCGCCTTTCTCTTTTCCAAACTTTTTACTCTTACGTAGCCCCATGTGCTTTAGTGGCTTTACCGCCTTGCTTGGGGTGATATGATTAACAAAAAAAAAAAATTATCTGAAAATATAATAAAGAAACATTAGTTTCTACAATTGTGTTGCGAATGGCATTTGTGATTTTTTCGTACGTATTTAAATGGATCCTAATTGAACGGTGGTCAGGTAAGTGTAAGACGTATGTTCTCTATAAGATGTCCAATATAATTATTCATGGGTAAAAAGGAAATTAATACTTAACATCAGGAAAAGACAGCTTTACTTATTCTATTCATCTTGTCGGATTTTGATTCATATATTCAACTCACTCATATGTAATTGTGTATTTGGGTAGCAACCACTCTTTTATACAAGTTTCATTAAAGGCGACTGGCAAGGGAACTGTGACTAAGTTTTTTATTTAATTTTTGTATAAGTGTTTTCTTTTCTGGAGATAAAGTTTGTAAAAATTCTTTAAATGTTCTGAATATCCCAGCGTTTTTGAATATTTTATTTTCCGTTATTAAGGACGATTTTTATTTTTTAAATTTTTAACTGAATGTGTACATATTTATACGTTTTTGAGTGATGGGAATGTTTTTTTTTTATTTTCCAAACACTGCCAGCATATTGTGGGCGTGTTCATTTTTGATGTTATTGAGTATTTGTTTTTTTCTTTTTTTATTATTTCCATTTTATTATTTCCATTATTCTGTTATGATGCCCTATCTACATTGGAATGATCTCTTCCTCCTTCATAAATACTAACCTGCGTATGCCATATTAATGACATTAGTCAGGGCCTTGTTCTTCTTTTTGTGCGGATCCAAGACTCCGAAGGTATGCCGGGAGATCTGTTACCTCTACCCTTCTGAAGATGGTCTGGGTGTGCTTAGCGTTGGGTTTCGTCAACATACGCTTCGCAACGCGAAAAAAAAGAACAAAGAAAGACGGAAAGAAAGTGTTAATTGGAAAAATGAATGAAAGAAAGAAAGAAAGAAAGAGAGACGGAAACAAAGTGTGAATTGAACATATAAAAGAAAGAAACAAACGAACAAGAAAGAAAGAAAGAAAGAATGAAAGAAAAAAAGACGGAAAGAAAGTGTGAATTGGAAAATGAAAGAAAGAAAGAAAGAAAGAAAGAAAGATGGAAAGAAAGTGTGAATTGGAAAATGAAAGAAAGAAAGAAAAAAAGAAAGAAGGAAAGAAAGAAAGAAAAAAAGAAAGCTGGAAAGAAAGTGTGAATTGGAACAAGAAAGAAAGAAAGATGGAAAGAAAATGTGAATTGGAACAAGAAAGAAAGAAAGATGGAAAGAAAGAAAGAAAGAAAGAAAGAAAGAAAGAAAGTGTGAATTGGAAAATGAAAGAAAGAAAAAAGAGAGAAAGATGGAAAGAAAGTGTGAATTGGAAAATGAAAGAAAGAAAGGAAGATGGAAAGAAAGTGTGAATTGGAAAATGAAAGAAAGAAAGAAAGAAAGATGGAAAGAAAGAAAGAAAGAAAGAAAGTGTGAATTGGAAAATGAAAGAAAGAAAAAGAGAGAAAGATGGAAAGAAAGTGTGAATTGGAAAATGAAAGAAAGAAAGAAAGAAAGAAAGAAAGTGTGAATTGGAAAATGAAAGAAAGAAAAAGAGAGAAAGATGGAAAGTGTGAATTGGAAAATGAAAGAAAGAAAGAAAGAAAGAATGAAAGAAAGAAAGAAAGTGTGAATTGGAAAATGAAAGAAAGAAAGAAAGAAAGAAAGAAAGACGCAAAGAAAGTGTGAATTGGAAAATGAAAGAAAGAAAGAAAGAAAGAAAGAAAGATGGAAAGAAAGTGTGAATCGGAAAAAGACAAAAGAAAGAAAGAAAGAAAGAAAGAAAGAAAGAAAGAAAATGTGAATTAGAAAAAGAAAGAAAGAAAGATGGAAAGAAAGTGTGAATTGGAAAATGAAAGAAAGAAAGAAAAACAGAAAGAAACAAAAAAACGGAAAGAAAGAAAGAAAGAAAGAACGAACGAAAGAAAAAAAGAAAGAAAGAAAGAAAGATGGAAAGAAAGTGTGAATTGGAAAATGAATGAATGAAAGAAAGAAAGAAAGAAAGAAAGAAAGACGGAAAGTGTGAATTGGAAAAAAAGAAAGAAAGAAAGAAAAAAGAACGAAAGACGGAAAGGAAGTATAAATTGCAAAATGAAAGAAAGAAAGAACGAAAAACAGAGAAAGAAAGAAAGAAAGCAAGAAAGAAAGAAAGAAAATATGAATTGGAAAATAAAAGAAAGAAAAAAAAGAAAAATTGTGATGAATATAAAAGACGAAACGAAAGGAAGAAATCATGTGTGAGATGGAATATTAAAAAGGAAAGAAGGTCGGAAAGAAAGTGTGAGGTATATTAAAGACTGAAAAAAAGAAGAAGCAAATCTAAAGGAGGAAATATTTAGGAAGGATAGGAAGCAGGAAAGAAAAGGTGAGAAGGAAGATTAAAGGAATAAATAAACAAGACAAAGTGTGAAATAATAAATTAAAGAAAGAAAAAAGACGGAAAGAAAAGGTGAGATTTAATATTAAAGAAAGAAAGAATGAAAGAACGAAAGCGTGAGATGGAATATTAAAGAAAGAAGGAAAAAAGAAAGAAGGAAAGAAGATGTGAGATCGTATATTAAAGACGCAAAGAAGGTGTGAATTGGAAAAAGAAAGAAAGAAAGAAAGAAAGATGGAAAGAAAGATGGAAAGAAAGTGTGAATTGGAAAATGAAAGAAAGAAAGAAAGAAAGAAAGAAAGAAAGATGGAAAGAAAGTGTGAATTGGAAAATGAAAGAAAGAAAGAAAGAAAGAAAGAAAGAAAGACGGAAAGAAAGATGGAAAAAAGATGGAAAGAAAAGGTGAGATTTAATATTAAAGAAAGAAAGAATGAAAGAAAGAAAGCGTGAGATGGAATATTAAAGAAAGAAGGAAAAAAGAAAGAAGGAAAGAAGATGTGAGATCGTATATTAAAGACGCAAAGAAGGTGTGAATTGGAAAAAGAAAGAAAGAAAGAAAGAAAGAATGACGTCAAGAAAGTGTCTAATGGAACATTAAAGAAGAAAGAAAGAAGAAACGAAAGTGTAAGGCGTAATATTACAGAAGGAACATATGTTGGTTGGTTGGTTGGTTGGTTTGTTGGTTGGTTTGTTGGTTGGTTTGTTGGTTGGTTTGTTGGTTGGTTGGTTCATTTAACCAGCATATCAACCTTCATTAGGTCATTTAATGCTGAAAATCGTTTTTGATCTGTTTTTATTTAGTTTATTTGTTTTTTGTTTTTTGTTTGTTTCAAGATGCATTAGGATTTGTTTCTAAGGGCAGGGTCCCCAAGTCCTACCCTTGTTATTTTGTCATCTTCAATTTGTTGGTTGGTTGGTTTGTTGGTTGGTTGGTTCATTTAACCAGCATATCAACTTTCATTAGGTCATTTAATGCTGAATATCGTTTTTGATTTGTTTTATTGTTTTTGTTTGTTTATATATTTCTTTTGTAGTTGTTAACGTTTTTCATTCAAAGTTTTGTTGGTAACGTTTTCCATTCAAAAATGTTTTGTTGGTAACGTTTTTCATTCAAAAAAGTTTTGTTGGTAACGTTTTTCATTCAAAGTTTTGTTGGTAACGTTTTCCATTCAAAAATGTTTTGTTGGTAACGTTTTTCATTCAAAAAGTTTTGTTGGTAACGTTTTTCATTCAAAAAAGTTTTGTTGGTAACGTTTTTCATTCAAAGTTTTGTTGGTAACGTTTTTCATTCAAAAAAGTTTTGTTGAATACTTTCATAGCATTTGGACCCTAATTTGGGGGTCAACTATTTACCCATAGCTGGGACCCTAACAGGTGCTACCACTCCGGGTCAGGGTGGACCTGAGAACAAAAGCAATTAAGAGGTGATACCATGCTCCTCACAAACTCTCAATCAGAGACATTGCTGCCGGATGCAGTTTACAGTCATACCCAGGACCATAAATGTTTGTGATAAAATATTGAAGAATAAAGAAAAAAGGAAAGACAGTGAGATGGAATATTAAAGACGGAAAGAAAGATGAAAAGCATGCGTGAGATGAAATATTAAAGAAGAAAAGGAAGTAGGAAAGAAAGTGTGAGAAGAAATATTAAAGAAGAAAAGGAAGAAGAAAAACTTACTGAAAAATCTCAGTAATGGAGAAACATATTTTTATAAAGAGAAATTAGAGAATTTGTTAAAAAAATCGTAAAAAATAATTCAGTGGAATAAAAAACTAGTGTTAAGAATTATAGAAATGTCATTCAGTACAAAACGAATGAAAAAAAAAAGTGAAATGAAAAATGAATTAGAAAAAATTTTTTAAAAAAGTACCCACAACCCAGAAAAAAAATCTCCAACAATTAGCGAAGAGTGGATGCAAAAATGTTTTTTGCGCATTTAACGTTTTACCTAAAAAGGTGAAGGAAAAAGGTGGCTTAGGAAATAAAGAATAGTTTAGAAACGTTATGGTTCAAGTAATAAATATTTCAATGGGTAAAATACGCTCCAAGCATTAATATAAATTGCACTTGGCGACAGTAGCCATAAGATAATAACTGTACCGAACGAAACGGTCCAAGGTAAATTCAAATTACTTCTTTATATACAAATAGGTACAGTGCTATCAGTCCTTGACCTCAAGGTAAGATAGAAACGAACCAAAATTTGGCAGTTGATATACAGCGACTCCTGTTGGTAAGGAATAAAGCCATGGTTATCAAAAGATAGAACGGACTTCTGCCGCTGGACACGTACCCCTTATGGAGTTCAAACGATCAAATATTTTACAGTACACCAATATGTGAGAAATAACAGAGTTCATGGAGAATGCTTTGCACAAGTTGAACCGAAATATACAGGGTGTCCATAAAATTCGTGTGTACTTTAAAAACATAACTTTATTTACATTTGAGATAGAAATAATTTGTAAATAGGATTAGAATGTAGTAAATCTATATGTTTTAAGTTTTTATAGAAATTTTATTTAAGTTTCCACATGTCCTCCATCATTAGCAATACAAAGGGTAATACGATTTTGCAGTTAACGGAAAACATTTGCCAACTGATTTACAGTAATGCCTGAAATCACAATAGTTATTTTAGCTTTCAAATCTTCTAATGAACTTGGTTTGGTTGCATACACAATTGTTTTCACATGAAAATAAAATCTAATGGAGTCAAATCTGGCGAACATGGAGGCCAATAAAATGGTCCACCCATTCCGATCCATCTGTTCGGAAATTCCTGATTTAGAAACTAACACACAGGGCAAAGTGACAAGGAGCTCCATCTTGTTGAGGCTTACGGCCATATCACGTTGAATACACCAGTTCTTGCTCGATCACCGAAGTTAAACAACGTTGAGCCTGGTCAGTACTTAGATGGGTGACCGCTTGGGAATACCAGGTGCTGTAAGCGTTTAGTGACGGATGTGCGTTGTGGTGCAGTGGTGCTCGGAAAGAGAAATCGGTGAGCCGAGTTCGAATTCCACTTGAATACCCTGCATTCACTTAAGCACTGGTACCCTTCCGAAAGGTATTAATCCGTCCCTTCCCTCCAGTTATGGGTTAAATAACAAGGGTAGGAGATGGAGACCCTGCCCTTAAAAACAAATCCCAATGAATCTTGATACTCGAAAAGAAAAAAGTATTACAAGACATAAAACTTATATAAAAACAACAATAAATAGTTGAAAGAAAAAGGTATTACCAGCAATAAATAAATAAAATTTAGTTGGCAATAAATGACCCGCCGAGGTTGATATGCCATAAAAACAAAACAACCAACCATCTTATTGAAACAATGTATTATCTTTCAAGTTTAATTGTTCAAGATCATTTTTTACAGACTATTTCTATCACAAATACAAATAAAGTTATAATATTTTAAAGTGCACATGGACTTTATGGACAGCCTGTATCTCAAGTACGGTACTTTAAATTTGTTTCTTTGTGGAATCTTTCGATATAGCAAAATGCGGCAAAGTTGCAAGGTCATACTTTCCCTTAAAAAAACAAAAAAAAACAAGGTTATTTGATACATTGCAGACTAATCTCTCTGTCCATTCATCGGGAGTTAATTATGACTGTGACTAGTATCCTCATCTTACTTGTTATAGTCATAACGTTTCTGCCTTTGTAGTCTTTGTTCTTGTTCAGTTGCCGATTAATTTAAGCACAGTTCTAAATTGGCAACAAGGTTTCATCAATTTAGAGCTGAGCTGGTTAGATGTAACCGCACGTTCTATGCTTACGGTTTATTTTCTCGTAATACTCTCTTATGGAAATCTCTTCCGCCTCCATGCTTTCTAGCAAATTTTAAGCTGCAAGAATTTAAATAGAATGTCAATTGATATCTCCTGTCCTCCTGATTACTCATCTGTTGTTCTCGCTCTCTAGTAATAGTTCTGTTTTCTAACTCTTCCACACCCAGCAACACCGTGTGCCTCAGTGGCTTTATTGCCTTGTTTGGGATGAACTCGATTAAAAAAAAATTCACTTAATTTATCCTTCGAGTACGTCTTTAATATCGATCCCTACACTCACAAAACGAGATATGATAATGCTTTCTTTGTCCGACCAGTTTTCCAAATATCAAGATTTGGGGGAAAGACATCTTAATTTAAATTTTCAACTCTTCATATATATATATATATATATATATATATATATATATATATATATGTCCAGTCCGTAAACGGTGAGGATAATCCAACAAGATTAATTTAATATAAAATATTAAGTGCTAGATCTATATAGAGAGATCAATGGATGTTATCCAGAGCAATATGATGTTTATAAAGGAAAACTCAACACGTCATTTCAATTGGTTATAAATTATAATTCATTTCAATGAGCTTAATTAGCTCATTTCATCAGACCTTACAATATTCCTTCCATTTGGGACAAAAAATTTTGCCGGCATTAGCATTTTCTTTAACTGAAGAGAAGGATAAAAATAACAATAAAAATTAAAATTAAAATTAAATTAAATTAAAGTAAATTTTACAGGTCAACCTCTTCACGACGGCTTGGGCAATCCCAGACAGATCTGATGCCAATGCCTAAGTCCTGACTTTCTTTTCCTCTTTCTCCTTTCCTTCTTCTTATTTTTATTTTATTTTTATTGTTATTGATTATAATATTCTCATCCTTCTCTTACCCACTTCCCGACACCCCCTATACCCTATCAATCTTTCTCATAACTTTCCTTCTATGTAACCCCCTGAAAAACTATGTCAGTAAAATGCCCTGCTTGGGGCGATATGATTATTTAAAAAAAAGTTCTACACTATTATAATGTGGATATAAAGTGGGGGATCAATTCTACATTATATATCAATATATAAACTGATCCCTTACTTTATGGTTACAGTCATCCTTCTCTTAACCACTTCCAGACACCCCCTATAATCTGTCACTCTTTCTCATAACTTTTCTCTTATGTTACCCCCTGCAAAACAGTGGCAGTAAAATGCCTTGCTTGGGGCGATACGAGAAAAGTATGTTAGCATACAAATTACGCTTACTTTTAACTAATTCAAACTTACGTACAAATGCTTTATTTGGCGTTTGCCATTCCTTCGAAACCACTTTTAAATCATTTTTGCGTGCGTCCCGCTGTGATGGGATTTATTAGTGAAGGTATTTGTTCGGATATGCGTTGTGGTGCAGTGGATATAAGCTCGGAACGAGAAGTCGGGGAGCTGAGTTCGAATTCCAGTTGAATTCATTGCATTCAATTAATCCGTCTCTTCCTTCCAGTTATGGGTTAAATAACAGAACAGATTGGGTTCTATAGCCTTGGTCGGCAACCAGTCTACCGCAGAAAGCAATGGCAACCTACTGCGAGAATATCTTCTGCCCAGTCAGTCATGTCTCTTTCGAGACATGATCGCCCAAGCGTGTGTCACGCATGGCACTTAACTGACTGATTTGTTCGTGGTATCTGATACAATTAAAACTCCCTATTTAAGGCATCTGATTCAACCTCGTTCGTAAAGTGCAGACTCCGATTTGACAGCTAATATATTTTCAGAGTCACTTACACTTAATTAAGTAGAGATTGATTTCACGATAAGGCAAATGACACTTTTCTTCGAGGAAAGCCGATAAAATAATTAGTGATAAGAATATCACTTGAAGTCATTAATTTCAAAAAGGGTGAAAGAGACGCGTACAGATTGTGAAATTGACGCGTCGAATTCGAGGTGAGGACGATATTAAGGACTACATCGGAAATCCTAAGACTTTTTTAGTCATTTTCTTATGCCTTTTCTGCTTCGACTATCAAACGCGTTGTACTTAAACCGTATTATTTATTTACGTACACACTCCAACATACTATACACTGGAACACACACACACACACACACACACACACACACACACATATATATATATATATATATATATATATATATATACATATATATATTGCTGTTGTTCTCAGACCCGGAGTGGGAGCACCTGTTAGGGTCCCAGCTATGGACAAATAGTTACCCCCCCCCCCCCAAACTGGGGTTAAAACACTATGAAAGCATAAAAATACACTTTTATAGAAATATATACATAAAAATAGACTTTATAGAAAAATATAATATTTTGGAAAAAAAAAAAAATTATTACCGTAACACATTTTTGAAGGAAATAAAAATATTTTCAGCAAAACATTTTTGAATACAAAACTAGAAAACATTTTCAGTTTTCTGAAATAAAAAAGAATAAAAACAAAAAAAAAATCACTAAAATCTGACTAAATCAACCTTCTCGCTAAAACCGAACAAAAAAAAAACCCTTAAAACTCCACCTTTTTGGCATTAAATAACCCACATAGGTGCTGATATGCCGTTAAAATAAAAAAGAAGAAAAACAAAAAAAATTCACTAAAATCTGACTAAATCAACCTTCTCACTATAACCGAACAAAAAAAAAAATACCTTAACCCTTTGTTGCATGTTGGTTACAATTGTAACCAATATGCAACAAAGAGTTTAAACCCCACTTTTTCGGCATTAAATAACCCACAGAGGTTGATATGCCATTAAACAAAACTCAAACTCAAACAATTTTGGGGGTGTGCGTTGTGGTGCAGTGGATATCAGGACAGATTGGGTTCTATAGTCCTGTTTAGCAACGAGTCTACCGCAGAAAGTAATGGCAACCTACTGAGGGAAAATCTGCCGGGTCAGTCATGTCTCTCTTAAAACATGATCACCCAAGCGTGTATCTTAACTGTTCCTCTCTCTTATAATAATGGCCTATATATTTGGATGTGCGTTATGGTGCAGTGAATATCGACTCGGAACGACAAAACGGGGAAGCGAGTTCGAATTCCAGTTGAAGTCCTTGCATTCACCTACGCACAAATACACTTGGGAAAGGTATTAATCCGTCTCTTCCATCCAGTTATGGGTTAAATAATAGGACAGATTGGGTTCTATAACCTTGGCTGGCAACCAGTCCACCGCAGAAAGCAATGGAAACCTACTGCGGGATAATCTTCTGCCCAGTCAATCATGTCTTTTTCGAGATATGATCGCCAAAACCGTGTATCACGTATGGCACTTAATTGACTGATATATTCACTAATGTCACGCTCAGGGTGGATGTTCAGAGAGGATACAGCTAATAATACTCTCAAATATTTTGCTGTCATTTTTTACAGCAGGCGTACACTCATATATACATATTCTTCGTTACTTGACGATATGCTTATTGCTAAAATTAAACTAATAAGGCACTATTATTGAGCGAACATGCAGTAAGAGCTTTCATAAGTAGCAGTAAAGTTTAATAACTGGTAGCAAAGAGAATGAACTGCGCCGTCGCTGCCTCACTATTGTCGACCTTTCCATGAGAGTCAGGAGGAATATATATATATATATATTATTGTCATCCACAGACAGATCTGTTTCGCTGTATCACAGCTCATCAGTACGGTTAGACTCCAATTGCTACACAATCCAGGCTCGAAACCCGACCGAATTGGCGTCAGTCGGCGACTCTACCCCTGGGCCACGGGTCGTTCGGTGGAAGAAGGCAGTCATTTTAGCGCATATCATATTACGCGCCCAATAGCTAGAGTGCTCGAATTCATTTTTACTGAATGATTTATCTGCAGATGACTATATTTACGCTCTCACACTCTGATTGAGCACTCTGGAAGAAAGGTAGACTTTGAAAAACAGTAGCGTATATATATATATATATATATACACACACATACAACGGTCTATAATATTATCGAGAGGATATATATATATATATATATATATATATATATATATATATATATATATATCACTACTCGGCAGCATAATTATTGCCAAAAATAAGGCACTGTTATAGGGAAAACACGCGTCAAGAACCTTTCATAATTGGTAGTATAGTTAAATAACTAGTGGTAAAGACAATGAACTGATATATATATATATATATATATATATACATATACATATACATGTTACGGAAATTAACGAAACTTGGTTAAAAACAACCGATAATTTGAAATGAATTGTTTGAACATTATTTTTAATCGATACTCGTATTTAAGTAGATCTTCTGTTTTTAATTTAAATAGTATTATATATTTATATCTACTTGCTTGATTATTTACGATAATTTTTTCATTACGACAATGTGTGTCATTCGGCAGGATTTGAAGCTGCAATCTCTACCTACATAAGGGAAGCTACCATTTGATCTGACAACGTCGTAGACCGCTCGACCACAAATGACCTCCGGTCTAAAAAAGGTTTGAATCAATCCTATATAACACAATTTTCGATTTATCGCAACAACCATATCTGCTCTGAAATGTATCGTAATATCAGCAAATGTAAACATGTTACGAATTTTAACGAAACTTTGTTATAAACAACCGAAAATTTGAAATGAATTGTTTGAACATTAGTTTTTATCGATATTCATATTTAAGTAGCATATATATATATATATATATATATATATATATATATATATATATATATATATTGTTTTTCTTTAAGCCGAAGTGGAAGAGTAGGAAGGTAAATTCCAAGAACCTGATCCTAATCAATATTAAAAAGTTTTAACATTAAAAAGTGATGCAGGCAGAGAGCTCAATGTATTAAGAATACAGAGCCAATATAAATTAGAGAACATTTTCAAAATTCAAAGGTGTCGGATGTACATTTCGACATAAGATGTCTAATAGAGACTCTACGTCACGTCAAACAGCCCAAAATCCTAACCTTAAAAAAGTAATTTAACTCATTTAGTTGTCTATCTTTATAAAATATGAACTCCTATTCCTCCCCTTCCTAAATATACCGTTTCAACACCCTGTGACCCCGCGACTATCAGCTCTGTCCTTTTCTACTTTGTGACCGTTGTTAACCTAAACCCCCCCCCCCCACACTCTACCTCAGGGCCTTCGCCATTTGGAAAAAACAATGTCGCTGACGTGACGTAGAATCTCTATTAGAGATCCTATGTCGAAATGTACATCCAACACCTTTCAATTTTTAAAATTTTCTCTAATTTATATATATATATATATATAATTTAATTACTTAGATTTTGGACATAATAAAATTAGAGCGGTACACAGTTGTATTAAAAAGTGTTCAATACAATTATATTGTTATTGCAAATCGCCTGAAGACACCACATGGTAAAAACGTAGGACATTTATTAACTCGTTTACAAATGAAGGATATATATATATATATATATATATATATATACTGGTTTCATTAAAAATGACAGACAAGGTATTACCATCAAATTGTTTATATAATTTTTCATGTGTTTACAAATGTTGTATTGTTAATTTCCTTGTTGGTTGCCGGGTCATGTAATTTAAAAATTGTGTATTTGACAAACAATCTCTCTTTATGCAGGCTTCATTAAAAATAACAGACTAGGTATTATCATTAAGAGAATGTTGCCCAAATAACCGAATTTCTCTTTTTTCCGGTTTAATTTTTTTACATGTTTGGCTTTCTGTGGCAAAAGATTGAAACACTACTGTCTATGAATCTTATACACACCATACTTTAAAATGTCATAACATCCCGTCCCCACTTAATTCATCTCATTGGATGACCTTTTTATTCTTATGTTTTTATTTAGTTTTTACTTCTTTATTTGTATTTTATTTTTAAAAAATCTCCTTATTTATATATTAGCAAGAAAATTAACCACATTTTACTGCCTGATGATGGCATTTTAACACCGAAACTTTATAGTTACTGAGTTTCAATATGCTGTAATAATAATTACCATATATATCATGATCTTCCATATATATATATATATATATATATATATATATATATATATATATATATATATATATATATATATATATATATATATATATATATATATGAATGAATAAAAAAAAAAGTATATAATTTTTTATGTATTATTTTTGCTCGATAGCCGTATTTAAGTAGATATTCTGTTTATAATTAAACTGTATTATATATTTATTTCTACCGGTCTGATTATTTACAATAAATCTTTGTTACAAAAATGTGTGTGACTCGGTAGGATTCGAACCTGCGACCTCTATCCACATAGAGAAAGCCAGCAATTGATCTGGCGCGTCTTAGACCTCTCGACCACGAATGACCAGCAGTCTAAACGAAGTTAAATCAAGCCTATATAAAACAATTTTAGATTCATCGTAATAACCACCAGCCGAATTCATTGCATTCACTTACGCGAAAATCCCCTTGGGAAAGGTATTAATCCGTCCATTCCTTCCAGTTATGGGTTAAATAACAGGACAGATTGGGTTCTATAGCCTTGGTCGGCAACCACTCTACCGCAGAAAGCAATGGCAACCAACTGCTGGATAATCTTATGCCCAGTCAGTCATGTCTCTATCCAGACATGATCGCCCAAGCGTGTATCACGTATGGCACTTAACTGACTGACTCTGAGATGTATCGTAATGTCAACAAATGTAAACATGTTCCGGAAATTAACGAAGATTAACAAAATTGGTTATAAACAACCAATAATTTGAAATTATATAATTGCAATTATTATAATATTATTCTAATTTGAAATTATATTCCATATATATATATGTATATATATATATATATATATATATATATATATATATATATATATGGAAGATCTGTTGACAATATATAATTAAACTTATTGTTTCACCATTATACATTGCATGTATTATGAACATTATAGACACAAAGTATATGTGCTTGTATTTGCTTCACGCAAATTACTGAAAAGACGAGTTTTTGATAATTGAAAGTAGTAACAAAGATCAATTCTTTATAGAAAAGTGCATGGAGCAGACGAAATCCTGGTGAATGACACGGGACCCAATTGCTTAATAAGCGGAAGTGAGAGATCACACGTTTTACAATTTGGTCGTTATTCTCACGAATGCTATATTTATTTCAACAGTGTTGCTTTGAGGGGCTTTTCTTGATCAAGTGTATTTGAGGTTAAGAAGTCCTCTTCTCTCAAAAAATAAACTAAATTCAAAGATAAATAAAGATGAACAAAGATAAGTGAATTAAGCTAACGGCCAAAAAACTGAAAAAGTTGAATCAGTAAACAATTGTCAATAAAGGAAAGAAAAATAAGCCGAGTGAATTTGAGAAAGCCAGAAAAATGGTGGGGAAAAGCGGGGACAAGCAAAATATGACGACCAACTAAAGGAAGAACAGAGATAAAATGAGGACGGCTATTCAGAAATATCTGAATTTTTTTACATGAATTAAGTTTCTTATTTTAACGAGTTTTTGTTTTCATAGATAAGAACACACACACACACACACACACACACACACACACACACACACACACACACACACACACACACACATATTTTTTTTAATCATGTCACCCCAAGCAAGGCATTCCACTGCCACTATAGCGCAGAGGGTTACACAGGGCGATAGACGAATTAGGATGTACATAGGGGGAGAGTTGGAGAGAATGGGAGGGTTAGTGTGTTTGACTTCATGTCTTACTGACAAAAAACATCTTTTTTTTCATCCATACGTGTTGATTATAATTTTAAAAATGTAGAATATTTTTTGGAATTTTCGTCAATATATATATATATATATATATATATATATATATATATATATATATATATATATATTATTATTATTATTATTATTATTATTATTAAAATACTTTAATCCAAACGGAAAAGTAGGAAGGCAAATTCCACTTTCTTACCTCCCACTTCCCTTTCAGTTTTGTTTACCCCAATTCTCAGTTTAACACCACTTCCTACTGCTTTCCTTTGTAATGCTAGACGAAGCCAAATTTTCAATTTCTTCACTTACAACTCTATCTAAAAGTTAAAATATAAACATGATTTGCTTCCGATAAATTTTTTGGTGACGTTAATTTCTCAAATTGTAATAATAATAATAATAATAATATATATATATATATATATATATATATATAATATGTGCAAAAGTATTAGGACAAGAACTGTTTTATCTTTTACGAGGCATATTAACGGAAAATAGACGATTCAATTAAAGTAATTTTATTTGATCAACAAATGCTTCAGCAAGAAATAATACTCGTTACAAAATAAATTTAATATTTATTATAGTAGCCTTTTGTTTTGATCATAACTAACAATTATCAAAATAAAGTTTAAAAAGGAACCTTTAAACTATGTTGACACTATTTACAGCTCAATTCGAGGTGAGGGTGGAATAAGAAAAAGTCAATCATATGCAAGGATAATAAAGTCCTTTTACAGTTAAACAAATAAGATGTAACCGTAAATTCTACTCCAACAGCTTCTTTTCCCGCGCTTCCCGCCTGTGGAACTCCCTTCCACAAGTCTGCTTTCCCGACAGTTACAATCTCCAGGTGTTTAAATGTAGGGTCAATAGACACCTCCTATCACACTAACTCCCAACTATTCTCACAACACTCTCATCTACCCAACCCTCATTCTCGGTATCCTCACCCGCCTATCACCCACCCTCTGTTATTTCCTATATTTAATCAGCCTTTCTCCACTCTACGTAGCCCCCTGCACAGTAGTGGCAGTGACATGCCTTGCTCGGGGTGAAACGCTTATAAAAAAAAAAAAAAAGTAATGAGTAGTTTCATAATAACTTAAAAAGAGGAAAAATTAAATATAACTTCTTTTTAATACATTTCTTTTACACCTCGTTTTAAATAATCGATATTTATTAGCAATTTACTTGGCTTTTCATCCTGTATTTGAATTTCACTGAGGTTTTTAAGAAAATCACCTCTGTCCTAATACTACCGGTAATGATAAGTGTGACGCTACACGTGTTTCGAGTCTAAAGTTAACTCTCTTTAGGCAAACAAAATTGTTATTTCACATATCGAGATCCGTTTAATTTTCGGATGGCCAAGGTATCGTGTATAAATAGATAAGTCAAGTGGTAAGCAGGTCAGAAAGTTCATATACGAGCGTGAGTGTGGGGTTTTTTCACACTCGCACGTTCAATTTCTCTTGTCACCTTCGCTGGCTGTAAAAAATCTTTCACTGACTTGTAAAATTTGATTTCGTCTTCATACTTCCAAATTATTTTCAGCAATTTTGATTCAAATCTACTCTGCGGGTTATTTTTATTGTTTTTGGAATACAGTTTTAATTTAGTGTGTGCGTGGGTGTGTGTGTGTGTTCATTGCATTTGAATTTCGTGTGTCTGTGTGTGTCAGGTTTTTCGTGATGTTTTGTTGAGGGAAGGCTCGTAATTTTTTTTATAAATATTTCTTCCTGCATCATGAGTATGTCATAATCTGCATTTTGGTAGATAGGCATTACTCTGAATTTACCTCCACTGCATTCATGTATACGTAGGGAGACATATAATTTCTTGTTATTAGATCGTTTAATGTTACTTCTGTGCAGGGCTCCACTTTTATTCAGGCCTTGTGTCGTCCCCACGTATATTTTTGCGCATTTATATCTTTTTAGAGCATAAATTACGTTTTTAGAGTTGCAGCTTAGATTTGTTTTTATTTCGAATGTAGATGTGTTTTCGAACTTGAAGTATTTTCCTTCTATTATTATGTTACATACCAAACATCTTTTTTTTTCTTCTGAATTTTGTGACGCCATGTGTTATGTGTTGGTCGAATTTTAATGAGATTAGATTTGAGTTTGTGACCCTGGGTTAGACGCTCTTGCGATCGTCAGACAAACTGATCAATTTTTTTAAATTGGCTATATGTAGGGCTATAAAATACACCAATATGTATATTGGTGTATTTTTGTGGAAGTGAGTGGAAAACTGGAAGTAAAATTTGTCGTCGTGACAAACGCAGACATAACCACACTTGTACATTCATTGACGCAGAGACACACACACGCGCCCGTCCGCCCACAGGGGCTCACACAAACATAACTATATGCGAACAGTATGGGACTTGGCATATATATGTATATGTGTGCCGTTGCGTACATACACACATACGCATTTGATTGGTGTTTTCAAATAGTGTAGCAATGTCAACGCGTAGACAGTTGTCGATTTCTGTTATCTGAACAATATTTTCTCGTACGGACATATGTACGTATGATGTGGTCTGTGTGAAACTATGATAGGTAAGAATTGCTATTATTTCTAATTTTTTAAGGCTGTATTATTATTTTAAAGTCGGTTACTACCTCGTTTTTTGGTGGTTGCACATATTTAAATGGTAGAAATTCTAATTTGTAAAACTTGTTAGTTTTTATATGGTGGTATTAATTTTACTGCGGAAGAGAGCAGTAATTTATATTAATGATGATTGCGGACTAATACGGCAATAGTAAAAACATTTGTGGTAGCAAATAGTTATTGTGAAGCGGTAGTAGTGATTAGTAATGGTGGTGAAATGATAATAACAATAAATGCAATTATTATGGTGGGAGTTTGAACTAGAGAATAATTGATAGGATTATGGTATCAGCGTTTCTTTTTTTTATCTGTTTGGTATAAATTGTGATAATAGGTATTTATTTTCATGTCTGCATTTGGAAATTATTTTTGATCTTATGTTTAGTAAGTTACTTTGTGGGGTATGAAATATAATTGCCTTTTCATGTAGGCAAAGCAGGCATTTTTGTACTGTTTTTGTAGGCAGGTGCTTTTTTCAATAATTTTTAGTTTATTGTTGGTGAAATATTTCTGTCTTTTAGATGCCATACGTATGTGGATAGTGTAGTGCTGTTCGAGTATTTTCTGTTGTCGAATGAAAGGTTGTGGTTGTTTTTTCTTTACTTAAATGATCCCTTAGTGGCACCGATGTAGTACATTGTGTTGTTGTTTGCACTTACCTTGGCTTTATATACTATGTTTGTTTGTTGGCAATTTCTCTGGAGTGGACATGTAGTTCCATTTTTACAGTTGCATTGAGGTTCTTTGGTTGCATTATTGTATGTTAATTTTTTATTGTGGCCTTTTATTACTTGTGTTATATTTTTTGTGCAGCTGTAACTGATTTTGACGTTACTTTGGTTGAATATTTTAGCTAATCGGTTTGTCACAGGGAAGTGTTTTTTATTAAGTTCAAGAATGTCTTACATATGTTTGTTTTGACGGCTTTGTTGTATGGCGGATTAAGCCAGATAAAATTTCTTTTTCTGTTTTTGCGTTTTCGCTGCTGAGGCGTATATTGTTGTTGTTTGTATCCACAACCTTTTAGTGCTTCGTCGTATGGTGTTCTTTTGTTATTGAAAATGTTTATGTTAGATGAGTTTTCAAATAGTCTGCGTCTGATTGATATGAGTATTTGTTTGATGATTGAAGGTGATGGTTGGAGGATGTGTGTACATAAGTTGGACTGTCGTTATTTTTTCTGTATACTTTGTATGTATTGTTGTCCAAGTTAAGGGTGACGTCTAGGAATTTTACTGTTTTTGTACCTGCTTTTATTTCTATTTTGAATCTAATGGATTTTAGAGCGTTTACTATTTTTTTTCTGAATCTATCTAATTTGGGACCATTGGGTTCTCTTATCATGATAAGTCCATCATCTCTGTATAGTCTCGTGTCATTTTTCTCCAGGATTCTGGTTAGATATGAGAGAATGAGTATGCCTACTCATTCGCATGTCACTGCTCTATCGTAGCTACCCATTGTTACATAAAATAGGTCTTGGTTTTGTTTTTGTTCATGGTTCGTTATTGTGAAATAGAAGAAATTTGCGGCAGTGCTTGATTATTTTAATATCTTCATCCGTGATTTTTACATGTTGTTGTGCTAGTTGTATAGCCTCATTTAATATGTTTTCCGTGATGGATGGGCAGAAATCTACTATGTCGAATTGGATGAAAGTGGCTTTGTTTTTGTTTTTTATTGTTGTAAACCACTCTATGAGAGTTTTGGTGTTTTTTCCATTGGATGAGACCTAATTTTTACCTTAAGCTGGTGTTGATAGTTTCTAATATTTTTTGCTGATGTTTCCTATCTCGCTTTTCACATGGTTAATTAGCCAGAATGCAGGTTTTTTTACGAAGTTGGTTTTGTGGTCTTTTGCTGTTATGGAAGCTTGATGTTCGGCTAATCGGTTTATTTTTTCATCTATCTTTAATTTGAAGGCTATATGTTTAGCTTCTTGGTTTATCGTGTTAATTGTGTTCGTGGTTATCGAATGATTGTGTGATTTTGTGAGTTATGAGTTTATTATAGGCGGTGGGTTCCATTGTGTATATGTATATGTCAGCCAATATGAATTCCTTATTGGCGTTTATCATTTTATTCTTGTATTTTATAATTTTCTTCTGGAAATTGTCCAAGTGTCTTTTGAACTTTAAGTTTCTTACTATAATTGTCATGCCATTTTCGAATTTTATCATTTCTTTACATATTGGTGGGTATTTTCTTGCATTGAAATTAAATGTTTCCATTGTTGGCTTTTTTGTTCGTTGAGAAAGAAGTGTGCCTTCCAACACATTCTTCTCATGAGGCTTTCGATTTTCTCCGCTAGTTGAAGTTTATACGAAGCGTGAAGCCCAGAGTCAAAAACTCACATCTCTCTATATGAATATGTTAGCTCTATCACTGTTATTGAGCGATTTCAAACAAGTACCAAGCATAGATGATATATAAATAATATAATATATATAACAAATTGCATATATATATATATATATATATATATATATATATATATATATATATATACTAGCAGTATAGCCCGGTGTTGCTCGGGTGTAATAAAAGTTTTAAAACTAATCCATGGTCTTGGAGTTCAGACTCTTTGGACGTTGGCACGAAAGACGAAAAAGCAATAGTTGTTTCCAGTTAAAGCGAAACCGTAGACTGAAAGAAAAATGAATGGATGTAAGTCAAATTTTGATTTCCTGGTATCAATATCAAATAAGTTTTTTTCGTCGTAAACTGAATTTTGAAGGTCAAATAAGTCTTCTGAGTAAATAGTATTATGGCTGAGACTAAGAACTACAATTATACCTACTTAGAGCCAAATCCGAAGCAAAAACTAAAATAAAGGGCTGAAAAAATAGACATACAGGCAAATAAACAGACACACGCACAAACATCTTGCCTTTTATATATATATATATATATATATATATATATATATATATATATTATCGATTTTCTGCACTATTGTAAGAACTGCAACTTTGAAACTTCTGAATATCGTTTCTTATGTCTTTGAGTATGAGTGTATTAAATTTGATTAAAATCGGACCACTCCTTCTATAACCCGATTTTTTCGATTATCGATTTTCGATATTTATCGGGGGTACCTCGACACAAAACCTAGCTAAGAACACTCGCAGACGCTTATAGTACAACTGTGTAAATTTTCAAGAAAATCGGTTCAGCCGTTTCAGAGTCTATAGGTAACGGACACACACACTCACAGACACACACACAAAGTTCCATTTATAAGTTTAGATTATATATATATATATATATATATATATATATACACATTTCACACACACACACACACACACACACACACACACACACACACACACACACACACACACACACATATATATAAAGACGGAAGCTGATGATGATTCGCCCAAAATAGGCCTGCACCTCCGATTTACCATGAAATAACCTGTCTGCCTAATGTTTATCTTATATTTGCTCTATAGGTATTGATATACATATATATTTAGAGCTCTCTTTGAGAGTTATCCTACCACTGTATGTACAGGATACTTCTTTGGATTCTTCTATATGTACACCGCATGCTTATATATATATATATATATATATATATATATATATATAGTGTGTATTTTGGCAGCATTTTTTCATTAGTGCAGGTTTCGTGAGAATAATATAGACAAGCTTTGTCTATGTATTTTTTACAGGATCCTTTCGTATAGTCTGATAAGCTTGATGGTGCTATCGTTAAAAGACAACAAGAATTCGCAGTAATTATTGATTTTTTTATCAGGTCTGAGATTTCGGCTTACATAAGCCATTATCAAAGAATGAACATTGAACATATAGTGAACATAGACCATTTAAGTTATTGACAAAGTAGAATTAAACAAAGAGAATTACTGCGATTTCTTGTCGCCTTTTAACGATAGCACTATCAAGCTATTGAATTGAAGTTGACAAGCCACTTCTTGACCCAGTTCACCACAGAGTGTAGATCCCGTTCAAGGTCAGCAGCGAGATTATGCCACGACAGGTTTCTTACTGGTGTGGGAGTATATTGTAGTGTCATCTGCGTAGATGCCTACTTGGGACTTGATCTCATCTGGGAGGTCGTTGATGAAAATAAGGAAGAGCGTCGGGCCCAGGATAGAGCCCTGTGGGACACCAGCATTCGTGCTGTAGGACGAAGAGGCACGCCCATTCAGAACGACCTTCATTTTTCGGTTATTTAAGAAAGATTGGATTAGGTCAAGCAGGCGACAGGTAATACCATAACCGCGTAGTTTGCATAGGAGGCCAGAGTGCCAAACCCTGTCGAAAGCCTTGGAGATGTCCAGAGCAACCGCGCGAGCCTTGTCAGACTCATCAAGGGCCTGTAGCATGTACTCCGTTACGGTTGTTAGCAGGTCGGCCTTGGACCTGTCAAAGCGGAATCCATATTGCCTGTCGGAGAACAGTTTGTGGGCGGTGAGATGATGAACTATTTCAGCATTGATTATAGCCTTGAATACTTTCCCGAATATCGGTAGAAGACTGATAGGTCGATAGTTGGATGGGTCCGAGGGTTCACCACAATTCTTAAATACAGGAACGACTGAAGAGAACTTCCAGCATGCAGGAAAGCAGGAAGCAGAAAGGCAGTAGTTAAATAGTTTAGAGAGGACAGGGGAAAGTTCAGGAGCACACCTCTTAAGGACTATCACTGGGATTCCATCGTCTCCACACGCCTTATGGGGGTCGAGTTTTGAAATTACTCTGGATACTACTGTCGGGGTAATATATACGTCATGCAGTTTGGCCTCAGTTCTAATAGGGAAGTCGGGTGGGTGTACTCCAGACGAGTCGAATGTGGAGTTGGATGAGAATCTGTGGGCAAAGCACTCAGCTTTGTCCGCAGATGACGTGAGAACCTCAAATCCATGAATTAAAGGAGGTATTGAGGATTTCCTATTGTTGAGCACTCGTTTACAAATCCACCAATAGTCCTTGGAGCCGAACTTGCGGTCAGCTATGTGCTGTCGCATTCTCTCAGCAAACAACTGTTTGGCGTCATTTAGGGTTCTCTTGCACTCACTGCGAGCAGATGTGAACAGGCGCCTATTGTGATCAGTTGACTGTCTCCGGAATAGACGGAAGTAATGGTTCCTGTGGGCAATGGCGGCTGAGCAGGCCGGAGAGAACCATGGAGAGGAATGAGGTTTTAAGCAATACTTCCTGGTGGGTATGAAGGCATAAATGCCAGCTTTCACCCATGACGAGACCTCAGAGGCACAGTCATCAACTGATAGGTCGAACACTTTTCCCCAAGGGACGTCGCAAAGGAAATCGCGAAAAGCATCCCAGTCAGCTTTTTGGTAGAGGTAGGAGGTCCTATAGGTAGGGGGATCCTGGGGGGAGTGAGATTGGAAAGAAATACTGAGAGAGACTACAGCGCGGTCGGAGTTGCCGAGAGGGCAAAGCTGCGAGACTTGACAGGCGTCAGGCGCAGAGGTGAAACATATATCTAGCAGTGAGGAATGACCCGAGTGGGTGCTTGGGAAGCGAGTGGGGAAGTCCACCACTTGCGTAAGGGATTGGGAAATAGCAAAGTTCATGGCGTGAATGCCCGCTGGATCAGTAAAGGCGTTTTCAAGCCACTCAGAGTGATGGGCATTGAGGTCTCTAAATACAAATATGTGGGCGAATGGGTGATAGGGAATAGCCTTATCTATGTCGTCAGCAATGCTATCTAGTAGGGAGCAGTCAGGAGAGGAGGGAGAACGGTAAAGAAAGAATAGGTCACTAACCGAACTGAGGAGAGACAGGCGGAGACATATCTATTGGTGGTCAGTAGATTCGAGTGAAGTCACCCTATCTATGGGGAGGTGTTCAATGACATAAACACCCAGCCGATGTATGTGGACAGTGGAATCCTTCCTTAAAAGGGGAAGATAACCAGGGATGGAGAGGTCAGAGGAGGGAATAGCTGAGTTGAGGTTAGTTTCGCAGAGCGCAAGGATGTCAGGGGACTTTTCATGCAGGAAAGCTTCTACACTAGGAAAGTTAGTACGAATGCCTCGGATATTAGTGAAGGAGAGGTTAATGGGTTTAGGTGGTTTGGATTTAACTGGTTTAGGGTAATTTCTGATTTGTTTAGTCATGATTCTGTTTGTAGAAAGGGACCTAGGGTAGAGGATACAGGCGGTCATTATCCACGATCTGTGCTGGGAGGGAAACTGGCTAGGGCTGCAACAAGGTATGGCCTCGGGGTTGCCCACCGAAAGCGCTTGCAGGGACACCTGTCCATGCGCGACATGGCACTACAAGAACCCCGATATTATACAACTGTTGACCAGAGCAGCCGCTCTTGACGCTACGCAAGAGTTAAGGCTCCTAACTACCAGTCGGAAGCAGCAACCAGGAAACTGCCAACCCGGTACCCTCACAGTGATGAGCCGTTGCCACCAACCGGCCAGATCGCAGGAAACTCACGGAAGCACCAATACCAAGGTCTGAAGAGAGAGAAGAGAAAGCTGGAAATCACATCCTAAACAGGAAACAAGGGGCAAGCCTCTACTCCAGTTCAATAGACGTGGGAGGAGTATTGACCGGGCGATAGTGTGACCTATTTACTCCTATTTAAAAAAAAAAAAAAAAAAAACATACAAAAAACACAAACTTCCAAAAGTGGAGAGTTAACTAAGTTTTAACTTAGTTTAAGTCCAAATGAAGCTTGAACGCCAAAAAGTGAGGAAAAAAAACCAAAAAAACAAAAAAAACGAAAAATACAGATTTAAAAAATAAATTGAACATACCTCACAGTTTAACACAGGAAATTTGAATTAAGAAAGTTTCATTCTTCAATTTTTGCTTTTCCCAAAAATCAACATCGAGTTAAGCTGATTGGTAAATTTCGATTCAAAGAACAGACCATAGCGGGGAGGGGTAACAAGTGGCTGCTGATACGTTGGCCAGGATAGCTTCGCATAACAGAATAAATAAATAAATAAAAATCCCAAACTTTTTTTTTCTTTCCAAGTGAAGCATGAACGCCAAAAAGTGAGGGAAAAAAACCCCAAAAAAACGAAAAATACAGATTTAAAAAATAAATTGAACATACCTCACAGTTTAACACAGGAAATTTGAATTAAGAAAGTTTCATTCTTCAATTCTTGCTTTTATATATATATATATATATATATATATATATATATATATATATGCATTTTCAAATTGAATTTAACGTTTGTGTGTTGCGGACTGGAAGCACTTAACAGAAGTACAAATAGCAAGAAAATGTCGTCTGATGTTGCATGTTGTTTAGTACTGGCCCGAAATCGCCCACATTAAAGTCAATTTGGGTCAAAATATCCGCCTGCGAAAAGAATTAGACGCCTTTCGTTTATTATGTTTTTTTTTTCTTTTTCAATCATCAAGAACATGAAGCTAACTGCCGGATCGTTGTCTGTGCAGCTATGAAAATGGTACCTTAAGTATGTGCCGAAATGGGAATGTCCCATCGGTGATAGGTCAGTGTCACTAACTCGAAAAAGTAAGTAAATCTAAAGAAAGAAAAACTCTAACAAATCCTCTTGTTATTTTATGGATAGTTATCTCCCTTGATATATTTTTTATTATCATTTGGGTATTATGGCCGATTCATGTGTTAAAAAATGTTTATATGACGTGAGTGCGAAAGTTCTCAATTTCGTCTTTAGCGAAATCCACAATTTGAATACATAGCTTTCAACAAGTATGTGTTGCGAATTTTTAAACAAAGCTAATAACCCAATGTATATTTATATCATTGTCGATACATTAATATTCTTCTGCTAATATTCGATAAATATTTTTTGTTTTCATTTTTGCTGCTCATTATTAATCGATATATATATATATATATATATATATATATATATATATAACATAGTGATGATCCACGTATACTGTCTTATACAGAAAAAGAATATTAATAAAGAAAAGAATATTAATAAAAAGTTTTGAATTTAAAAATGTACTTTTTTGGGGACAGTATTTGTTTATTTTTATTATTGTATTTTATATTTCAGACCGCCCTCGGTCCTTCATCAGAAACGAGTTTTTTTTCAGATATTCCAATAAATTTTTATCTAAAACAAACAGACTTTCTCTACGGACGTGCCGCATGTTGTGAACAAACACACCAAGTGATGTATTGTAAACAAAAAATATTCGGACGCTATCGTGAAATACGTTTCTAATTCAAATTTAAAAATTTGAATTAGAAACGTATTTCACGATAGCGTCCGAATATTTTTTGTTTACAATACATCACTTGGTGTGTTTGTTCACAACATGCGGCACGTCCGTAGAGAAAGTCTGTTTGTTTTAGATAAAAATTTATTGGAATATCTGAAAAAAAATTTTTTAGCTCTTGAAATATTTGTAAAGATTCAACACACCTAAGTCCCTATTTAACCCTAGCTTGTGTGTATTTAATTTTAAAATCCAGTATTTTTCTTTCTTTCTGCGTGTGTATGTGAACTAAAATTGGAGTCTATTAGTTGGTTCTAAGCTTTCGACTAACATGAGCCATCTTCAGATGACCAAGTTAATAAAAAATTATCCAAATGTTGGAGAATTTTTGTCTTTATTTTAACCGAAATTAAAGCCAAAATACGATGTTTAGAACGGCTCATGATTAAACATAATAGATATTCGTTGTCTCTTATATTTAACAGTATATGTTTCGAAAAATATTTTCTGCCTCGATATACTAAAGATATATATATATATATATATATATATATATATATATATATATATATATATGAAAAATCTCTCCGAAAAAATCTGTAGAAAAAGACACTATTTATAAATGTAAAAGACAATTAGAAAACTGTATTAGTTGTCAACGCGTTTCATCCAATGTGAAATTTTTCAAGGCAAGAACGAAATGAATTCATGAAGCAAAGTAACTAATAATAACAAAACAAAATGTCCTTAGCAACTGGAAGAATTTAAAGAACGCTATTTTTATACTGTTAACTGAAAAGTACGTCAATTACTGTCACGTGTGGAGATTTTGTTTTTATTGCTGTGTTGACGGATTCCACCATTTTCTTTTGATTTCTTGATATTTCTTTTTTATGAGTGTAGCATTTTTTAAAATCAAAATTGTGGTTGAATTCATTTCTAAGTATGACTGGTGCATTAGCTAAGTTGTTATTTGTGAGGTATAGCTTTTGTTTTCATTTACTTTTTCACATCATCTTTGATGAGTTCTCTCATCTTCTGCTTGTAAATGTGTCTGTCCATGATTACAAGTCCCCTGTCCTTTCTTAGAATATGCGTTGATGAAAAAGTTATTACTCAATGTTCACACAAGCTCATCAAATCGTTGCACCATATTTTCCCTCCTTATGCCCATGAATTTTTGAAAAAATTCAATACAGAAATTGAAAGGAAAATGAAGCCATTCTTTACCATAAGGCATATATGAAAGGAAATCACCTAGAAAAACACGAACGAGAACGGCACAGCACTTTCTCGAAGATTCATCAAAGCCCCGAAAGAATTTTTTTTTTTTAATCATCTCACCCCAAGCAAGGCATTCCACTGCCACTATTGCGCATGGGGCTACATAGGGGAAGGTAAAAAGAAGGAGTGGTTAGACATAGGGAATGTCAGGAGGAAGGTGACAGATGAGTAAGGATAGCGAGGATGAGGGTTGGGCAGATGGGAAGAGTGCTTGATAGAATGGGAGCAGGTTAGTGTGTTAGGAGGTGTCTATTGACCTTACATTTAAACCCCTGGAGATTGTAGCCGTCGGGGAAGCAATCGTTTGGAAGAGAATTCCACAGTCGGGAAGTGCGAGAAAAGAAACTGTTGGAGTAGAAGTTACGGCTGCATTTTATCGGTTTCACTGTAAAAGGGTGGGATCTAGTTGCTAATCTAGTATCTCGTTCAAATTCGTATTTAGGGGGCACCAGTGATCTAAGTTCATCGGAGCAGAAGCCGTGAAAGTATTTATAGAAGAGACACAGGGAAGCCACGTCGCGCCGGTGGGAGAGAGACTGCAGGCGGTCTGCCAAGTCGGTATCTATCACATTACAGACCCTCCTCTGAACCTTATCGAGAAGCCCGAGGAGAACAGCAGGGGCACCCGACCAGATATAGCAGCAGTATTCAATGCACGGGCGGATGGTAGATTTATATATAACATCCATATATATATGTTAATACAGGTTTCATTGAATAATATACACAAGTTCTGTCTATTTATTTTGTGTAAGATCCTTTCGTATGATCTGATTAGCTTGATAGTGTTGTCATGGAAGGACGACAAGAAATCGCAATAATCGTTGATTTTTTTATCAGGTCTGAGCTTTCGGCTTACATAAGCCATTATCAAAGAATGAACATTTAATATTCAGTGAACTTAGAACATTTAAATTATTAGCAGAGTGGAGTTATACAGAGAAAATTAAACAGGTCCATGTTTTTTGCGTCGGGATATATTGGGATAGTTGGTTGGATGTACAGGGCGTATCAAAAATACTTTTGCAAACATTGGAAGCAGGTTTCTCACACCAACACAAGGTCAAAATTTCATATGAACATATGTCTACGAATTCTTCGTTTTGGAGCTAAGTTTTAAAAATAGTAGGTGGATCTGTGTTGAAATGTAGACTAGGTTACATTTGTCATTCGTGTATATTTGAGTCTGTTGGGAGAGACTAAGCTATCCATCCCCTGGTTATAGGTCGGTAAATATGGATCATCCCAATACTGTGAATTAGCCAATCAGTGCTCATGGTTGCAATGCAAGCAATTCCACTGGCTAATTCACAGTTTTGGCGCCCAAACCTGAAGGCTTGAATTTGAATATGATTCCCGTGACAAGTATATAAGCTGGCCTCTTTGGGACCCATGCTTCAGTTTCCCCCAGTGCTAGCCGAATCCACGCTGGTCGTTTTCAACACCCTCGACCAGCCGCACTTTACTTTTGCGCGCAATCTTTCGAAGTGCTAATGGATTCAGGGGTTAATCACTTCATTCTTCACATACTGAAAGGCCTTCCTCGCTACCGTCAAGAACTTCGTCTACTTGCTTTCAAAAATATTCTTTGACTATTTCTCGACCACCGATATTTTAAATCTCCGACTTATTCAGACATATATTCATACTAATACTGATTGCCTTTACGTAACAAACAACATGAACACTGAATATTCTATAATTAAAAGATTAAGATATTTTCATCAACTTTAAATATTTTCAGCAAGGTACATAAATCTCACTTTGTTTCTACAACCTATATTACGTGCAAATTTACGAACATTCGCCTCACCGCACTTCGGTTGTATTTTTGTAACGAATCGAACTTTCGTCAATCAAACAAACGTTTACGATATTTCATTCATAACTATTTCATGTTAAAACTCATCTTAACATTTCTCGTCAATTCGATATCACAGGTATATCTTCATATGTGAATTTAATTGTATTTTTTGAACTGTTTAAATGTTTCTTTGTTTATATAAAAATTATTCATTTTACATTTGTTTGCTAAACCAGTTGTTTGAGTTTATCATTTCTACATTTTGTCTGGATTGTCGTTTCTTGTGATCAAATATAAAAATAATTGTGAACTTGGTTAAGAACACGCACACAGCCTTAAAACCCTTACTAAACATTAAACCTACAACCACGAGTTCCCCAACAAGTCTGTCTTGAATATTTAACATGTGTTGTAGAGAGTTGAGAAATGTTTCTTTTAACAGTGACAGGATATTCATATCGTGAGCAGGCAGTTATAGTTTTACATTGGGCCGCACGAATGGTAATAGACGCCAGGCCTAACTGCTGTATCAGATTGAGTTTCCAGACCGAAGGCAACAGGGTCATTGAAACTATTCTGCTGTTTATTGTCCTGCTACTGAGAAAAGATCCGTGACAACACAAACTATAGATGGAAGAAGACCGAGATCCTCTCCTACGCCTGATCCCGAAGAATATATTCTACAGGCTGTCAAAGACGATCCAGGTTTCAGTACATGTCAAGTGACCCTAGCATTTTCGACATATCATAATACATCATGGAAGTTAGTAGTCTTTTTTATTTTTTTTTTATTTAAAATTTTTTATATAATAATTTCACTCCAAACAAGGCAGGACTGCAACTTATATGCTACAATGAGGGTACAGGGGATACCAAAAAAAAAAAAGGATGGGGGTGGATGGGATTTAGAGAGGTGGATGGGATTCAGGGAGATAGAAGATGGCAATTGATGTTGCATTTAAAGTTTTGAAAGTGTAGCTATTAGGGAAGTAAGTATATGGAAGGGAGTTTCACAAGTGGGAAATGTGAGAAAAGAAACTGTTAGAGTAGAAGTGGCGGTTACATTTGACTATTCTGGCGGTAAAAGAGTGGGACCTAGATGCTAATCTAGTAGCAAGAGTAAATTCAGGTGATCAGGTCACCAGGGTAATAAGAAGCTCACCAGAGTAAAAGCCGTGAAAATAATTGTAGAAAAGACAAAGGGAAGCCATATTGTGTCAGTGCGAAAGTGACTGAAGTTGAGCTGCTAAGTAAAGATTTGCTGTTGTTTAGTACACTTTTGCAAAGTCGTTAGTAGTCTTTGGAACCAAACTTGTAAGATGCTTTACACTGCTTCATTCTATCAGCAAACAACAGCTTAGCAAAATTTAGGATATGCTTGCACTCATTACGAGCAGAGACAAAAGGACACCTATTGTAGTCAGACATGTCACTCCGGTAAAGCTGGAAAAAGAGATTCCTGCGGGCAAGGGTGGGCAAGCAAGCAAGAAAGAACCAGAGAGATTAATGAATTTCCCGGCTGAGATGACGGCATCAATTCCAGCTTTCACCCAAGAGAAGACCTCAAAGACACAGTCTTCAACAGAGACTAAAATCTTTGCTCCAAAGAAATCACAAAGAAAATAACAGAACAAATCGCAGTCAACTTTTTGATAGCAGTAAGATATTCTTTAATAGCAATTAAAATTATATGTAAAGATTTAGTCTCTAAAATAGCCATATCCAGTCAGTTAAATGCCATACGTGTTACACAGTTTGGGTGATCATGTCTCGAAAGAGACATGACTGACTGGGTAGAAGATTACCCCGCAGTAGGTTGCCATTGTTTTTGCGGTAGACTGGTTGCCAGCCAAGGCTATAGAACCCAATCTGTACTGTAATTTAGCCCATGTCTGGACGAAAGAAACGGATTAATACCTTTTCCAAGGGTATTTGTGCATAAGTGAAAGCAAGGAATTCAATTGGAATTCGAACTCGGCTACCCGATTTCTTGTTCCTAACAGAGATCCACTGCACCACAACGCACATAGTATTAAAAAAAAGCCATAAGTTATCTTTAATATTCATATTCGTCTTTTAGTCTTTAAACAAAATCACCAAATTTTTTACTATGTGAAGGGCTAGTCGGTAAAAGAAATGGTGCTAACGTTTTGCTAGTTGATAAGGAGCACTTACAATTCCAAATATGGGAACTACTTAAGTAGTCAATGTCAATGTGTAAAAAAGGGAAAGTTTATCAGGAAATTATCATACCTATACACTCATTCATCCATATCGACATGTAACTATTAACGGACTCATTATTATCCTTAATAGTAATGGTGCACGATAGAAAAGGAAACTATGAGGGCCTTTAAATTGC
Organism: Ascarosepion bandense; assembly: GCA_037127315.1. NCBI lineage: Eukaryota > Metazoa > Mollusca > Cephalopoda > Sepiida > Sepiidae > Ascarosepion > Ascarosepion bandense. Next base: position 791,078 of record JBBBDQ010002378.1, read on the forward strand.
TTGGATTTAAGATTTAAAATTCCTCCAATCTAAAAAAGTTAACTTCTTAGATATTACTTTGGATTTGTCGAATGAAACATTTAAACCATTTAAAAACAAACAAATGCAATGAAGCCCTAACCTACATTGAGGTTTGCGCTAACCACACACAACAAATAATCAAAGAAATTATCGTCATTGTAAATTCTAGGATCAAAGTTATCTTCTAATAGGAAAATCTTCAATGAAAATAAAAGCCCATACAATATTGCCCTCAAGAAAAGTGGCTTCAAACAGAAATACTAAAAATAGTATGAAATACATCATTTTTTAAAACACTGGGATGTCCTTAAATTATGGCCGATAGTATATATATATATATATATATATATATATATATGTTCAAAATAATTCATTACAAATTGTCGGTTGCTTATAACCAAGTTTCGTTAAATTTCGTTAATTTCCGTAACATGTTTACATTTGTTTGACATTACGATACATTACAGAGCAGATATGGTTTGTTTACGGTAGATCGAAAATTGTGTTATATAAGCATGATAAAAACCTCGTCTGATCAAGAGGCTATTCATGGTCGAGTGGTTAAGACAATACCAAATCAAATGGTAGCTTCCCCTATGTAAATAGGGGTCGCAGGTTCGAATCCTGCTGGATAGCACACATTTTCGCAATAAAATTTATCGTAAAATAATCAGGCCGGTAGATATATATATATATTTAGGAAAGAATATTAAAAAGTTTTGAGTTAAAAAATGTGTTTTTTTGACAGTATTTGTTTATTTCTATTATTATATTTTATATTTCAGACCGCCCTCAGTTTCTTCATCAGATTTTAAAATCGTTTGTTTCTGATGAAGGACCGAGAGCGGTGAAATATAAAATATAATAATAGAAATAAACAAATACTGTCAAAAAAACACATTTTTAAACTTAAAACTTTTTAATATTCTTTTCTATACATATTAAGACAGTATACGTGGATCATCACTATGTATATATATATATATATATATATATATATATATATGTACTATAATTATTAAGCAACGCCAGTTTTTTAAAAGAAATTATGTATTTCATACTATTTTTAGCATTCATTGCCAAGTGGATAATTCGAAATGAAAATAGAATGGTTCTTTTGTTATTAATTTGCAAAATTTTACAAGGCAAGGAAGCAAAAATAAACTCGTCCGAATCACCCTAAATTTTCTTTATTCTTTCACTGATGAAACTGTAATATACGTAATTATTAAATACTAGCAGTATAGCCCGGCGTTGCTCGGTTGTAATGAAAGCTTTAAAACTAATCCATGGTCCTGGAGCTCAGACTTTTTCGACGTTGGCACGAAAGACTAAAAAGCAATAGTTGTTTCCAGTTAAAGCGAAACTGCAGACTGAAAGAAAAATGAATGGATGTCAGTCA
>JBBBDQ010002378.1:797500-890000 GCA_037127315.1 Ascarosepion bandense
ACTTATATGACAGACCACATATATATATATATATATAAACTTATTCATAAATGGAATTTTGTCTGTGCGTGTGTGTGTGTGTGTGTGTGTGTATCCGTTACCTATAGACTCCGAAACGGCTGAACCAATTTTCTTGAAAATTTACACAGTTGAACTATAAGTGTCTGCGAGTGTTCTTAGCTAGGTTTTGTGTCGGGGTACTCCCGATAAATATCGAAAATCGATAATCGAAAAAATCGGTTTATAAAAGGAGTGGTCCGATTTTGATCAAAATTGATACACTCATAGACAAAGACATAAGAAACGATATTCAGAAGTTTCAATGTTGCAGTTCTTACAATAGTGCAGAAAATCGATAATATATATATATATGTATAAATCGATACCAGGAAATCAAAATGTGACTTAATCCGTTCATTTTTCTTTCAGTCTACGGTTTCGCTTTAACTGGAAACATTTTAGTCTTTTATGCCAACGTCCAAAGAGTCTGAGCTCCAGGACCATGGATTAGTTTTAAAACTTTCATTACACCCGAGCAACGCCGGGCTATACTGCTAGTATATATATATATATATATATATATATATATATATATATATATAGTCATCCGCAGACCGATCTGTTTAGCTGTATCACAGCTTATCAGTACGGTTAGACATCCGTTTGCTTTTGCCCAGAAGTGAAACCCGACCGAATTGGCGTAAGTCAGCGATTCTACCTCTGAGCTATGGGCGCTCTGTTGAAGGAGGCAGACTTTTGGCGTAAGATGAGTCATACGCCAGTAGTTACAGTGCACTAATTCATTACTGAATGAACGATGCGTAGATGCCAGAGTAGCTACTGTTTTTTCAAAATCTACCATTCTTCCAGAGTGCTGAATCAGTGTGTGAGAGCGTAAATAGTCATCCGTAGACAGATCTGTTTTGCTGTATCACAGCTCATCAGTACGGTTAGACATCCGATTGCTTTTACCCAGAATTGAAACTCGACTGAATTGACGTCAGTCGGCGATATATATATATATTTTTTTCTAAACATATGCTGTTAAATATAAGAGACAATGAATGTCTATTATGTTTAATCATGAGCCGTTCTAAACTTCGTATTTTGGCTTTAATTTCAGTTGAAAATAAAGACAAAATTTCTCCAACATTTGGATAATCTTTTATTGATTTGCTTCTAAGTTTTCGGCTCACATGAGCCATCTTCAGAGAGGTTGCTATAGTATAAGTTAATAGTTATGTTTATTTTGATGTAAACCATTATTATTAATATTATCATTATTGTTAGAGCTATTGTTAATTTTGTTGAGATACATTTTAATTTGTTGATCAATAACGGAGTTAGGAAATCCATTATTGATTAGTGTTTGCTTAATGTTGTGTAATGCTTTATAAAATATAGATTTGAAAGAAGATATCATTTGTGTGCGTTGAAGTAAGTTTTTTATAACAGCTAACTTATATCGTTGGGGGCATTCACTATTATAATTAAGAAGACACGAATTTATGCTAGTTGATTTTATATAGAAGTAGTAAATTTATGTGTGCTAGAATCAATGAATACATCAAGGAATGGGATTTTGTTATTAATATTAAGTTCTAATATAAATTTGAGGACGGAGTGACTTTCAAATTTGTTTTTAATATATGTAATTTGATCGATATTCTTAGCTAAAACAAAGATGCCATCTATGTATCTTACATATATAGAGGGTTTATTGTTGTCATTAATTATTTTATTTTCTAGATTTGCCATATAATAATTAGAAAAGAGGGGACCTAAAGGAGATCCCATCGCAATACCATCTATTTGCGTATAAATATTGCCTAAGGTATCGTAAAAGGGTACTTGTGTGGTGCATGCTAATAATAGTTTTTTTTTAATATAGTGGGTTTAATATTGATTGATATGAGAGTAGCATGATTGTATACATCACAGATAATGATGTCAATTGTTTCGTGGACGGGAACATTAGTGAATAAGTTTTGGACATCCGAAGATGCAATTATTTGGTTGTTAGGTTTTACGGAATAGAGAATCTATATTTTATTTTTTTTTCAAACATACGCACCGTAATGGGGGCGCTAGAGGGTGTCGTCAGTGATGTTATCGCCAGGATCACTAGGGGGTTTCGGGTCTTTCAACATCATACCCCCCTCACCGCGCCGACCCGACCAGAGATGATCGGTCTCCGGCCCACCCTCGATAAGCGCTTTCAGACACTGGAAAATTACATTTAGGCCTGGTACGAAACCTTGCAAGTGCTTCCGATTGGCGACAGTCAGAGCCACTTTCCATTTAGAGGCGAACCGTACATGAGCTCGTCCGAAACATTAATTTAGACGCAGAATTTCGGGCAATTTTAGCTAACAATTTGGAATCCAGGCACTCTCTCTTTTGATCCATAACCAATTAGCTGTTCTTTACGCTATTTCTGTTATGGACTTGATTGCTTTCCTTTTTTTTACTCCCACTATCCCAATATCTGTTAAGGCTTTGCATAAGGACCTTGCTGCAAATCCTCTAGTCCTCACTTCTATAGGAGTGCAGCTAGCCCTCCAGCCTTTAACCCTGCAACTCTCCAGCAGTTCGTCACATTTTAACTTCTTCCTTTCATGAGCTTCCTCTGCGTTTTCTTCCCAGGGGATCGTCAGTTCCCACAAGACTATCTTCTTCAATTTATGTGAGAAGAAAACTATATCTGGGCGAAGTTTTGTGATGGCAATTTGCTCTGGGAATTTCAATCTTGAGCGTATATCGGCCCTTAGTTCCCAGTTTGTTGCAGGAGATAGCAGGTTTGGATTTACCTTTCTATTTCGTGGGATTTTCGCGCCCGCTTTAATAAATTTTATCTGCCTTGTATCTGGGTTGTAAACATTCTCTTTGATAGCATTTTGAACTATTTTTCACGATCTCTTTTAGAATTTCATCATGGTGCCACCTGTAACGCCCATCAGCTAGTGCAGCTTTACAGCTACTCAGGATATGTTTTAAGGTACCTCTGCGCCCACAAAGATGACAATTTGGCGACAGGGGTTTTATACCATAATTGTAGGTTTGTGGAGCTTGGCAGGGTGTCGTATACTGCCCGAATCAGAAATTTTAATCTGGTGTCACCGTGCCATATTTCGGACCATTTGATTTGGCGTTTCAACATAGAGCTCCATTTGGTCCATGCCCTTTGCTGTCTCATCCCGACTTGGATTGCTATTCGTTTCTCTTCTTCGCCGTTTCTGATTTCTTCCTGCAAAAGATGACTTTTCATTTTTCCTTGCAGTTTGTCATATTTTTCTGAGGGAAAAAACCCGAGGCTCGCGCGTCCAGTAGCTATGGTCCCTAGTATTGCCTTTTCTCGGATTCTTTCTTTTGCTGTATTCAGTTCTTTCGAGGCGTTCCATTTTCTACCTGTATATACTGATATTCCTGCACCGGCTACTTTAGGATCTTTCGAGCACTCGAACTGGATTGTAGCTCTCACTTTAGCTACTTTAAATTCTTCGTGTAGGCTTTTAAACGGGAGTTTCAGTGCGTTTGTTTTCCCGTATAACGCTGCGCTGCACAGAGATGTTGGCAAACCTAACCACCTACGTAGTCGTGATGTTATGCTTCTTTCCATTAGTTCTACCGCGGAGAAAGTGAAATTATAGATAGTTACAGGCCAGAGTATTTTTGGAAGAATGACGTGTTGATAAATCCAAGCTTTATATCTGCCAGGTAAGCCAGACTTATCAACCCTGATTAACCACCCTTCTAGATTCTCCTTTGTTAATATTACGGATCTTGAATCTTTAGGGTTTCATCGAACTGCTTCCCCAAGCTCTTTACTGGCTTTTGATGTATTGTAGGTATGTCATCTCCAAAAAGCTTAAATCTTTCGTTTTTCGAACGCGATTTGGAAGCGTTAAAACTCATTCTCGCCCAGTCGATGAGTTCTTCGATGTCCTTCAGCAACCGCCTTGCCTCAATGGCGGACGTGCTGGTTATGGTCATGTCATCCATATACGCGCGAATCGGTGGTTGCCTTACACCGGATCTGGAGACTGGTCCTTGACATTCCACTTCAGCAGCTTTTATCAGCATATTCATTGATAATGCGAAGAGAGTCGCTGAAATGGTGCAGCCTGTTATTATCCCTCTTTTAAGATTGTGCCACGCTGAAGTTGAAGTCTTTGTTACTGCTCTCATTCTAAAATCCTTATAGTAGTTTAAAATGAGCTTGGTGAAAGTAGTGGGTATGTGGTACCGGATTAGAGCTTCTTCTAACAGACGATGAGTAATTGACCCAAAAGCATTCTTAAGGTCTAACCAGAGGACTGCAATATATCCCTTATTTTCCTTGGCATCTTTTAGTAGTTGGGTAATGACCTCTGTATGTTCCATGCATCCTGGCATGTCTGGGACTCCTCCTTTTTGAACAGAGGTGTCAATGTAGTTATTTATTATTCGATATTTTGACAGCCTACTGTTTAATAAGCCGAAGAAAATTTTTCCTTCAACATTCAGCAGCGAAATGCATCTAAATTGGTTGATTTTCTTGGCGTTTTCCTCTTTGGGGATCCATATGCCCGCGGAATACTTCCACTGGTCCGCTATCTTCCCTCTCTTCCAAATGACCTTCAGTAACTTCCATAGGATACGCTGTAATTTTGGTCATCTTTTGTACACTAAGTACGGTACTCCATTCGGGCCTGGAGGGGAGCTTGACCGAGCTTTTTAAAGCACTAATTGCAATTCAACTAAGCTAGGTAGTCCTATATCTGGATCAATTGAAGGAGAATCTGGTGTAAGAAGCAGATGGTTTTCGCCAAGTTGTTGCTGCTGGTAGGGGTCGCTTATAGTAGTCTTTGAGAAAAGCATTTATTTCCTCAGTGCTACTTTGTAGCGTTCCACTGCGGGTTTCACCCAGTAATTGTTTGGTAAATCCGAAAGGATTGGATATGAAGGCTGCTCTTTTCCGAGCTCTTTCTCTCCTCCTCCAGCGGTGCCATTCGGCTCTTCTTAATGCTTTTAAATCCGATCGGATCGAGTCTCTCTTAAGGCTTCTTTTTCTTCGGGCTTTGCATTCTTATATTGTTTTTTAGTGATTTTAATTCTGCTCAGTTTTTTAATTCGATTTTCTCTTCCATTCATGGTGCTATTCGCCACTTTTTTTCCTTCGCTGTTTCCAAATCGTTCTGCTCCAAAGCTCACGACTATTTTGCTCATAATTTCTAGTTGTTTATCAACGAATCCTTTCAAAATCAATGTCAGGATCTCGCTGACGTCCAAATCAAAAGCTTGCCAAGAGTTTGTATCTGTTGCTGCAGGCCATTTGATCTTTTTCCGAAAATTACTTAATGTTATGTTGTTGGACATATTGACTCCTACTTGGAAGGACTGGATACTGTGGTGTGCTTCCTGTCCCTGCTCTTCCTGCGTCTCATCAGGAGAGTATCCTGTGCGTTGCAGATTGTCAATACGTGTCATGCATTTCATTTTCGTCTGATGTCTCTTCAGGCCACATATATTTTTACATTTCCTGCCACAGGGGCAAGTCAACTTCGATTGACCATGGTTCGTAACCGGTAAATCTGTTCAATTAGGGATCTCATTCTTCCCCCTCTCTCGGGATCCCTTGGGGGTGTCAACTTGTTATAAAGAATTGCACAACATTAAGCAAACACTAGTCAATAATGGATTTCCTAACTCCGTTATTGATCAATAAATTAAAATGTATCTCAACAAAATTAACAATAGCTCTAACAATAATGATAATATTAATAATAATGGTTTACATCAAAATAAACATAACTATTAACTTATACTATAGCAACCTCTCTGAAGATGGCTCATGTGAGCCGAAAACTTAGAAGCAAATCAATAAAAGATTATACAACGGCTCATGATTAAACATAATAGACATTCATTGTCTCTTATATTTAACATGTTTAGAAAATTATTTGCTGCCTCGATACACTATATATATATATGTGTGTGTGTGTGTGTGTGTGTGTGTGTGTGTGTGTGTGCGTTTGTGTTTGTGTTTGTGTGTGTGTGTGTTTAAACATTATTTTTAATTTATACTGATTTTCCTAATTAAACAATATAATTCCTTGCAAAATTTCTCGATTATTCAGTTTGTTAGATGTAAATAAATATTTATAGTATTTAATTATAAAAAAAACTACACAAATACGAATATGCATTAAAAATAATGTTCAAACGAATAAATTAAAAATACGACGAAGTAAATCTATTTCTAAAAATTTCATATATATATATATATATAATTATTATTATTATTATTATTATGGACGCTCCCGTCGATTTCGACGTATGAGCGTCTAACTCAGTTAGACTACCACACAAAGACTTGTTTAAAGTTGTGAAGGCTTGTGTAGCGCCATCCACACATTTTGGAACTGCTGATAAGAAACAATCGGCGCAGATCGCATGAACAACAGACTTCAGTTATTTAACCCATAACTGGAGTGAAGGGACGGATTAATACCTTTCCCAAGGGTACCAGGGCGTGAGTGAATGCAAAGTATTCGACTGGACTTGGAACTCGGCTCACCGATTTCCCCCTCCGAGCCGACATACACCGCACCACAACGCACATCCGTCAATAAAGCTTACAGCACCTGGTATTACCAAGCGGTCATCCATCTAAGTACTGACTGGGCTCAATGGTGCTTAACTTTGGTGATCGAGTGAAAACCGGTGTTTGGCCGTAAGCATATATATATATATATATATATATATTGCAAGCATTGTGTCTGCTTATTTTTAATAAAATACGTTCATACTCACAGATAATCTTTCGCGCATTATAATTTAAAGATATAAGAGATCAGCTGTAACGTTCACAGATGTTTTTATTATTCATTTCTCAATGTTCCCAAGTACTTTCAATCTCCTTTCGAGATCATCTTTAGGGGTGTGAGTTGTGGTAACAAAAAATAACTGCAAAACTGTTTTGCTAAAAATTACTGTAAACTTTCTTCTTCCTTCAAATATAACGGTTGACAAATTTTATTAAAATATCAGACAATGTTTGCAATTGATTTAATCTGAGATGTCTAAAAGAAAAGTTACTGCCTAAATACACAAATTATATATATATATATATATATATATATATATATATATATATATATATATATAAAACACACACACACAAACACACAGACATATATATATATATATATATATATATATATATATATATATATATATATAAGTGTATTGGCAAGAAAGTGAAGTATTGAAAAGGATTTGATGTGCAAATGTAAATGCTTCTTTCTCATATCAATTTATTTATTAGTTTGTTTAACGGCATATCGACACCCCATGGGTCATTCAATGCCAAAACTTTATTGACTATTATTTTTCTTTTTACAAAATTATAGCAGGTAATTTATTCTTTTATTCTTTATTTTTTAATTTATACTTGCATTTTTTTTTTTTACCATAGTTTTAGGGTTCACTATTAACCCAGAGCTAGGGAAAAACAACAATCTACGCTCCTCAGAACTTCCTGATGATAGATTTTGCTGCTGGGTGATTTAGAAGGAAAAAGAATAAAAACTGTAAAAAGATAGCAAACAATTCATCCTTGATCATTGCGAGTATAATGAGTTCAGTTGCTATTTGGTCTGTAATTTCTTGTTGTGATGCTGGGACATAATAAACTAAATTTAGTAAATATCTCTGACTAGCAGTATAGCCCGGTGTTGCTCGGGTGTAAGGAAAGCTTTAAAACTAATCCATGGTCCTGGAGCTCAGACACTTTCGACGTTGGCACGAAAGACTAAAAAGCAATAGTTGTTTCCAGATAAAGCGAAACCGTAGACTGAAAGAAAAATGAATAGATGTAAGTCAAATTTTGATTTCCTGGTATCGATATCAAATGAGTTTTTTTCATCGCAAACTGAATTTTGAAGGCTAAATAAGTCCTCTGAGTAAATGGTATCATGACTGAGACTAAGAACTACAATTATACTTACTTAGAGCCAAACCCGAAGCAAAAAACTAAAATAAAGGGGCTGAAAAAATACAGACATACAGGCAGATAAACAGACACACACACAAACATCTTGCCTTTTATATATAAATATATTATCGATTTTCAGCACTATTGTAAGAACTGCAACCTTGAAACTTCTGAATATCGTTTCTTATGCTTTTGTCTATGAGTGTATCAAATTTGATTAAAATTGGTCCACTCCTTCTATAACCCGATTTTTTCGATTATCGATTTTCGATATTTATCGGGAGTACCTCGACACAAAACCTAGCTAAGAACACTCGCAGACGCTTATAGTACAACTGTATAAATTTTCATGAAAATCGGTCCAGCCGTTTTGGAGTCGATAGGTAACGGACACACACACACACACACACACACACACACACACACACACACACACACACACACACACACACACACACAGATAAAGTTCCATTTATTTATATATAAGTTTAGATTTAGATATGACCACATAAACAAAAGTGTTATATTTTACATTTCTTTGTGCATAGTAGTAGTAGTATTAGTCATAGCACAGCACTCCATGTTCTTTGTGTCAAGAGGTTTTTTCTCCCTCTCTTCTTCTTCTATGTGCCCTGTCCCTTCAGTATGTAGGGGACCATGGCTTTCCACGTCTCCCTATCCTTGGTGGCTCTTAGCACGCCTTCTCCTGTTGCACCACCCAAAACCCGCTTTACCATCCACTAGCTCAAACCCATAAATCTAGAATATAAATGTATAGAAACTAGCTTGGCCTCAAAATGAGGGATCAGTTTATTTATTGATTATCATATAGAATTGATCCCCCACTTTATGTCTACATTATAATTTTTTATAAACAGTTGGCATATATATTCTTCTTCTTTGTGCTCTGTTCCTTCAGGACGTAGGCGATCATGGCTTTCCACGTCTCCCTATCCCTGGTGGCACTTAGCACACCTTCTCCTGTTACACCACCCAAATCCCGCTTTGCCATTCACTAGCTCAAGCCCATAAATCTAGAATATAAATCTATAGAAACTAGCATGGCCACAAAATGAAGGATCAGTTTATTTATTGAATATAATATCGAATTGATCCCCCATTTTATATCAATATTATAATTTCTTATAAAAAGTTGGCATATATATTCTTCTTCTATGTGCCCTGTCCCTTCAGTATGTAGGCGATCATGGCCTTCCCCGTCTCCCTATCCCTGGTGGCACTTAGCACGCCTTCTCCTGTTACACCATGCAACCCTCGTTCCATATTCGGTCCTTCAAATATGTTATCCGCTGATGGCACATAAAAGACGAAGAAGAAGAATTCTCTTAGATTCCCCGTTATGTCAACGCAGTCAAATAATTGGCAAACGTTAAGAAAGAAGCATTTATTTCATACATTAAGTAGTTATTTTCCAACTCAGTCTTATCTTTTATTAATGTATTTAACCCAACTCATCTTTTTTATAATCACATTGATTAAGCATTATACCGAAGTTAAACAACGTCGACCCTAAACACTACCTAGATGGGTGAGCACTTGGAAATAACAGGTACTATAAGATTGGATGTGCAAGTGATGAGAAGACTTTAGTGAGGAGAAAGGACAATAAAAGAACAGATTTTAGGAAGACAGAAGATGGTGATAAAGCCACTAAGATACAAGAGGTTTCTGGGGGTGAAAGAGAATGAGAAGACTTTAGTGAGGAGAAAGAAGAATAAAAGAACAAAATTCAGGAAGACAGATGATGGCGATAAAGCCACTAAGATACAAGAGGTTTCTGGGGTTGAAAGAGAATGAAAAGACTTTAGTAAGGAGAAAGGACAATAAAAGAACAGGTTTTAGGGAGTCAGATGATGGCGATAAAGCCACTAAGATGCAAGAGGTTTCAGGGAGTTGAAGATTTTCAGAAGATTTTAGTCTGGAGAGAGATCATTGACGTTGCACTTAAATTTTTGAAGGTTATAGGTGGCCGGGAAGGAAAATTCAGGAAGCCAATTCCAGAAGGAAGAAGTGCGAGAAAAGAAATTATTAAAATAGAACTTACGGTTACATCTAGCTATTTCAACTGTAAAACGTTGAGAACTAACATCCAATCTAGTAGAAAGCTTAAATTCATGCGGTGAAAGTAGCAACGAGGAGAGCTTATAAGAACAACTGCCATGAAAATATTTACTGAAAAGACAGAGGTGAGCCTCATCACGGTAATAGGTATGTAACTAAAGTCCAGATGTCAGGTGATGACTGATAGCATTACATACGCTTCTTTGGATATAGCCGAGAATCTCGAGGTGTATAGCTGTATTACCAAACCAGATATGGCAGCAATATTCAATGCACGGACGAATGGTAGATTTATAAATGCTTTAAAATTGATTTTAGTGGGAACGATTGTCAGTGAAACAGCGTTCTTAGCAGCAGATATGGCGACTGATTCAATATAATCGTTCCACTTCGGGTCGGTAGAAGACATTAGAACAAAAAGACGCAATGGGTTGTTCTTACTGGAGGTTAGCATCAGCCATATTGGTAGAATACAGAAAATTTTATCGATGGTGATTAAAGGATAGCAGTTTGATATTAGAGGTGTTAAAATTTACAAGATATTCCAGCATTGTAAGTAGAAAACATGAGACCAGTAAGTTACCCCCTTATAGGTTAACGTTATCAGGAAGAGAAAAATGGTTCTCTTTGATGATTAGAGGATAGTGGATTGGTTTTGGAGGCGTTAAAATTTATAAGTCATTTCTTGCCCCAGTTAACAATCGATTGGAGGTCATTTTCGTGAGCCGGTTTTCCTTTGCCACGGTTATTGGACTTACAATTAAGGCAGGAGTAAACACTTGTGTCATCAGCATATTTTCTTCTTCAAATTGTGTCGTCTTCAAATTTTCTTCTTCTTCTTGTACCGTGTCCCTTCAGGGAGGAGGTAATTTTGGACTTCCACTTGGCTGTCTCTTTTCGCTCTCAATAATTTTTCTCGTGGTATTTCTTCTAAAACCCACACTGCCATAAATTTGCTCAGACCTAACAAGTACGTCTCGCATTGCTTTCCTCTACCTCTCCTATTTATCCGACCTGTGAGCATTAAGCTCTCCAGGTTCTCCTTCCTCATTACGTGTCTCAGAAACCTCATTTGTTTCTTCTTGATATTTAGTATAAGTTCTCTTCTTGTTTGCATCCTTTCCAACACGTCATGTGCTCTGTCCATGGTATCCTCAGTATCCTTCTGTAAAACCACATTTCTGCTGCCTCAAGCCTCTCTTTCATCTTTGATGAAATCGACCAGCATTCACTTCAATACAGAAGGACAGAGATCACATAGCAGTAACATGTACACTGCTCTAAGCAGAACCGAAGAGAAGAGGAGCATAAAGACTGTATTACTTCTAACAACAACAGACATAGTCGCAGCAGTAGTTTGTGGTCTCTGAAAAAAAATTGGATTGCATTTTCTCTCTCTCTCTCTCTCTCTCTCTCTGATCATTAGTCCACATAGTCTGGCCCTCGTAACTGTCTTATTATCTTTTGTTCTTGTCTGTTTCCCTTGTTTCTGCCATGGTATCCTCAGCATCTTTTTGTAAAACCACATTTCTGCTGCTTCAAGCCTCTCTTTCATCTTTGATGAGATCATCCAGCATTCACTTCAATACAGAAGGACAGAGATCACATAGCAGTCCAGCACTCTTTTCTTTGTTTCGAATGAGATTTTCGTGTCTTTCAGTACTCGGGTTAGCTTCTGAAATGCGTCTTTGGCCATCAGGCCAATGCGTCTTTGGATCTCCGTGTCGCATTTTCCATCCTCTGTCTAAAAACTTCCCAGGTATTTGTATTTTTTACTTGTTTTATTTTAGATTCTCCACCGTGCAGCTGGCGTACTGGGCTCCTCTTTTTGCTGATGACCAAACATTCAGTTTTCTTGAAGTTTATGCTCAGTCCTTTCTTGTCACTTTCTTTGGCTAACTTCTGTAGAAGGTCCTGCATTTTTCTTTCCGTGTCTGCTATCAGCACCGTGTCATCCGCGTATCGGATATTGTTGCGATTGTGGCCGCCAATGACGAATCCTTGCAAGGCTTTTATTTCTCTCATAATTGCTTCGTTGTACAGGTTGTGCGTTGTGGTGTATTGGATATCGGCTCGGAACGAGAAATCGAAGAGCCGAGTTCGAATTCCAGCTGAATTCATTGCATTCACTTACGCGCAAATACCCTTGGAAAAGGTATTAATCCGTCTATTCCTTCCAGTTATGGGTTAAATAACAGGACAGATTGGGTTCTATAGCCTTGGCTGGCAACCAATCTACCGCAGAAAGCAATGGCAACCTACTGCGGGATAATCTTCTGCCCAGTCAGTCATGTCTATTTCGAGACATGATCACCAAAGCGTGTATCACGTATGACACTTAACTGACTGACTGAATGTAATAGAAATATAATTAAAACTTCTACTGAGTATAAAGTGGGGGATCAGTCTTATATTGTTATGAAGTAATAAACTGACCCCCCCACTAATTACTACATAATAATATAATACAGCTCTTCCACTTCTAGCTATTAGTCAAATAACAGGACAGATTGGGTTCTGTAGCCTTGGTCGGCAACCAGTCTACCGAAGAAGGCAATGACACTACTGCGGGATAATCTTCTGCCCAGTCAGTCATGTCTCTTTCGAGACATGATCGCCTAAGCGTTTATCACGTATGGCACTTAACTGACGACAGGTTGAAAAGATCCGTTGAGAAAACACAACTCTGTCTTACGCACTTTATATTTTTGCATATCTGCTGAGTTCACTTCCTATTCGTATACAAGCGGTTTGCTGCCAGTATAGATTCTTGATTATCCTAACGTCTTTTCCAAAAATGTCGAGGTTGTCGAGCCTCTCTATCAAGTCCTTGTATCGTATTCGTTCCTCTTATGATTTTAAACCTCTTTCTCTCATTTTCTGATTCTTTTCTTGTGCTGTTGACAATCTTTCTCTTTTACACTTTCTTAGAGTTTTTCTTTCTTTTAGTAATCCATTTATTCTTTTCCTTCTTTGTAAATTTCTTCTTTTTTTCAGTCTCTTCTTTCTTTCCAAATTTCTTTTTTATTTACATTCTTTCTTTCTTTCTTTCTTTCTTTCTTTGTTTTATTCCTTTGACCATCTGGCCACATCTGGTCGGGTGCCCCTGCTACTCCCCTCGGGGCTCTTGACAAAATACAACGGAGAATCTGTAATGGGATCGATACCGACTTGGCTGACCGGCTGCAGTCACTCTCTCACCGGCGCGACGTGGCTTCCCTGTGTCTCTTCTATAAATACTTTCACGGCTTCTGCTCCGATGAACTTAGATCACTAGTGCCTCCTAGGTACAAATTTGCACGAGATACTAGATTAGCAGCTAGGTCCCACCCTTTTACAGTGAAACCGATAAAATGTAACCGCAATTTCTACTCCAACAGCTTCTTTTCTCGCACTTCTCGCCTATGGAATTCCCTTCCACATACTTCTTTCCCCGTCAGCTACAATCTCCAGGAGTTCAAATGTAAGGTCAATAGACACCTCCTAACACACTAACTTGCATCCATTCTCTCAAACACTCTTCCCATCTACCCAACCCTCAGCCTCGGTACCCTTACCCGTCTATCACCTGTCTATCACCCTCCTTCTGACATTTCCTATAACTAACCACTCTTTCTCATCATTTTCCCCTATGTAACCCCTGCGCAATAGTGGCAGTGGAATGTCTTGCTTGGGGTGAAATGATTAAAAAAAATATGCCCATCATAGTTTATGAATATAGAATACAGCACAGTACGTTATTTTTTCGATGAAACAACATAAAAAGATTAACACTCACGAGTCAGACACTCTACTGAATCTGACTATATCGCCGATACTCGGGAAAATATGGTCGCCTTTACACACGTGGCATTGAATATTTTGAGCCTTCTGATTGGTTAACCCTTCTATTGGTGAACTATAAAATGAGTCAATTCATAGCTGGCTCACTAGTATACAAGGGTACCCAAAAAGTCCAACGTAATATTTCTTTCTCAATATCCTGTGAAAACTGAGATTACAAACTGCTGGGAAAATCACATCATTGCTGGAGTGTTAGTAACTGTTTCACATATATTTACGGACTTGTAAGGCTTACGGCCTATCACGTTGAATACAACGGTTCTCTCTCGATCACTGAAATTAAGCAACGTTGAGCCTGGTCAGTACTTAGATGGGTGACCGCTTGGGCATACCAGGTGCTGTAAGCGTTTAGTGACGGATGTGCGTTGTGGTGCAGTGGATATCGGCTCGGAAAGTAAAATCGCTGAGCCGAGTTCGAATTGCAGTTGAATACCCTGCATTCACTTAAGCACTGGTAACCTTGGGAAAGGTCGTAATCCGTCCCTTTCCTCCAGTTATGGGTTAAATAACAAGGGTAGAACTTGGGGAACCTTCCCTTAAAAACAAATCCCAATGAAACTTGACACTCGAAAAGTATTACTAGACACAAAACTTTTATAAAAACAACAATAAATTGTTGAAAGAAAAAGGTATTACCAGCAATAAATATAATTTAGTTGGCAATAAATGACCCGCCGAGGTGTTGATATGCCATAAAACCAAACCAAGCAGACTTGTAATTATTATTTGAACATTATTTTTAGTGGATGCTCATATTTGAATAGACGTTCCGTGTATTTATGAACAGTATATTTGTGTACGAGGTGGTACAGTGGATATCTGCTTCGAACGAGAATTTGGCGATTGAAATTGTTGCATTCATTTACCGGCAAATACCCTTGATAAAGGTATTAATCGGTCGTTTCTTCATCCAGCTATGGGTTAAACAGCAGGACAGATTGGGTTCTATAGACTTGGTTGGCAACCAGTCTACCGCAGAAAGTAATGGCAACGTACTTCAATATAATCTTCTGCCCACTCAGTGATGTTTCTTTCGAGACATGATCGCCCAAAGCGTGTATCACTTATGGCACTTAACTGATATTTATTTTTTCGCCTTCTTCTTCTTCTTCTTCTTCTTCTTCTTCTTCTTCTTCTTCTTCTTCTATGTGCCCTGTCCCTTCAGGACGTAGGCGATCATGGCTCTCCACGTCTCCCTATCCCTTGTGGCTTTTAGTATACTTGCTCCTGTTGCTCCTGGCAACCCCCGTTCCGTCATCCACCTGATCAGGCCCTGCAAATATGTTATCCGCTGCCTTCCTCTGTCTCTCCTTCCTTCTATCTGTCCAGTCAGTATCAGGTTCTCCAGGCTCTCCTTCCTCATTGCATGTCCCAGAAACTTCAGTTGTCTCTTCTTGATGCTCAGCATCAATTTCCTTTTGTTGCCATTCTTTCTAACACTTCGTCGTTGCTTGTATGCTCAGTCCACGATATCCGTAGCATCCTTCTGTAGAACCACATTTCGGCCGCTTCCAGTTTTGTCCTCATTTTCGATTATATTGTCCAGCATTCACAGCCGTATTGAAGAACTGACATCACGTAGCAGTCTAGAACTCTTTTCTTCGTTTCTATTGAGATTTTCCTGTGTGTTAGTATTTTGCTCATCTTCTGGAACGCGTCCTTTGCCATGCCAATTCGCCTTCGGATCTCCGTGTCGCACTTTCCATCTCCTGTTAGAACACTTCCTAGGTACTTAAATTCTTGGACTTGCTTGATTCTGTTATCCCCCACCTGTATTTGGCATTTTGGGTTGTATCTTTTGCTGATGACCATGCACTCAGTTTTCTTAAAGTTTATTTGTAGTCCCTTCTTGTCACTCTCCACTGCTACTTTTCTGTATGAGATCTTGCAGTTTCCTTTCCGTGTCCGCAATCAGCACTGTATCGTCCGCATATCTTATGTTGTTCAGGTTGTGGCCTCCAATAACAAATCCTGGTGTGTCAACTAGGGTCCTCAAAATATTCTCGCTGTATAGGTTGAACAAATCCGGTGAAAAGACACATCCTTGTCTTACGCCTTTTTCTATCTTTGTGTATCTACTGAGGTCGTTACCTGTCCGTATGCAGGCCGTTTGCTGCCAGTAGAGATTCTTGATTATTCTTATGTCTTTGCCAAAAATATCGAGGTTGCCTAGCATCTCCATCAATTCTTTGTGTCGTATTTTTTTCGCCTACCGACATAAATATTAGCGAAATTTTATTAAAGAAAAATATGTGCTCTCCAGTAGGATTCGAAACTGGGAACCCCATTGGCAGGAGAAATCGTGGTTAAATCTAAGGACAGTTTGAATCCTACTAAGGGGGTGCATATTTTTCTTTAATAAGATTTTGCGAATATTCAGGCCGGTAGGCGAAAATAAATAAACATACCGTTTAATAAATAAACGGAGAGCATTTACTTAAACATGGGGATCCGCTAAAAATAAGGATTAAATAACAAAACATGTATTAATAAATTAAAAAAATATTATTTCTCAAAAACCATCTGAAAAATTAATTAGCATATTAATTTAATAAAAAAAAATTATTTAATTCAAGTACAATGATAAAAAGTTGATTACAAACGCAGAATATCCTTTTTTTGTTGTTTTTGCTGTTATTATTGTTTTATCGTGTTTAATCAGCTGTGAAATTACTTCATATCAAAATACCCCACCCACACACATAGCATATTTTATAAGCAGTTTCATAATATTTCTTTCTTTCTTTCTTTCTTTCTTTCTTTCTTTCTTTCTTTCTTTCCCATTTGGTCACGGTAATTTCTTTCTTATTATTTTTTTCTTTCTCTCTCTATCTCTCTTTATCACGCACACTGTCTACCAGTCTGTCCCTCTCTGTCTCTCACACTGTTTACAAGTTCGTCTCTCTCTCTCTCTCTCTCTACTTCTTATTCCTTTTCCCGACTCCTTTATTTCCTTTCTTTCTTTCTTTTTGACTTCTCTCTTTTTTCCTTCCTTCCTTCTTTCGTTATTTTTCTTTCTTTTTTTCTTTTCATTTTTTCGATTTTCCTTTCTTTCTTCTTGCTTTTTCCTTTTACCTTTCTTTCTTTTTCTTTTATTGCTTTTTCTTTCTTTCTTTCTTTCTTTCTTTCTTTCTTTCTTTCTTTTCTATTACGTCTCAGTACATAAGAGAACGAAATGTTAACAAACACATGTCTTAATGCAATGTAATATGTTGTGATTAGATTGAAATGTGATTTTATTAAGTGTGGGTTGTTTTGTTTTCGGTCTCCCACGCGGTGTGACGCCATAGAACCGCATTACAAATTTACGGCCTGCGTCTGCTATTCAGTGACTATGCAGGTTCTAATCTCTGACTAAGTACTAATTGTAAAACCGTAAAATTTGACCCTGATGATGAATGATGACGTTCAAAAGTACTCGGTTAATATATGGACAATATTTTCATAAATATAATTTGCAAATAAAAAGCCTCATTATAAAATATGAGAAAATGCGAAATAAAATCTGCAAGACTAAGTTGTCTCTATCGTTTAATACAACCTGTTTAAAAGAAAAGATGCTTCCGAAATATACGTACTTTATATATATATATATATATATATATATATATATATATATATATATATATTTTAATTCAGATACTTCAATCCAAGGGAAAAAAGCAGGAAGGTAAATTTCAAAAAACCCGATCCTAATTAATATTAAAAATTTATTTTAATATTAAAAAATGATACAGGAAGAGAGCTCCATGTAATAAAATATTACAGAGCAAATATATATTAAAAAAGGATTAATTCAAAGATGTTGAATGGCCATTTCGATATGAAGATCCCCACGGGGGAAAAAAATTTTCTGTTGCTGAGGTGATGTGTCGTCCCCCGTGGGGATCTTAATATCGAAATGGCCATTCAACATCTTTGAATTAATCCTTTTTTAATATATATATATATATATATATATATATATATATATATATCTGTGTATTAAACACATTTTAATACAACTTTATACTGGTCTAATTTACTTATGACCAAAAACTAGACAATTACAGAATTATATATATATATATATATATATATATATATATATACTATTTTGAAAACAAGGAATTTAAAGTTAGTATGTAAGGTCCTTTCGTCCAACATCTCTTTAGGATAAAAATCATTCGAAAATGAATTAAACGCAAAGAACAGTAACGAAAAATATGAAGAGCAAAAAAGAGGGAACACGATATATATATATATATATATATATCAAGGAGAGGATAATTCACGTGTAAATAATTAGCGAGGGACAAGTAAAATAGAATATCACCCAACAAATTTAGAGACTTTACAAAACTGGCAGAGAGAATGTTTCCGTAATGATATAGAGTCTGATTTCAAATCTTTAAATGATTATTGGAGCCACCTCTATGTATAATTTAAAACCACTCCTTCTTATAGGACTTGTCACATGCTATATTCTCTACTAGATGTTGAGCAACAGCCGATTCCATATTTGTAGAGGGAAGGCAACACATGTTAATTATTTTGCCAAGTTTTATTTTCGAAGGCACAAGCTGATTAATTTTCATTTCTAAATGTAAGGTTGTACGCCGCACAGAACTAACAACGCACTGGCAATTAAATTCGTATGCTAAATTACTCAATTTGTTGAAGTGCAAACCATCCTGACAAAAAGACGGAATCACAGACCGAGTACGAAAAATATATCGCAGAGCAACAAATGAAAAACAACCAGAAACAGACTTATTGATCTGCTTAAATAACTTTATACTTTTAAATATAACTTTTAAATAACTAACAGGATGTGCGTTGTGACACAGTGGATATCGGATCGGATAGGAACGAGAAGCCGGGGAGCCGAGTTCGAATTCCAGTTGAATCCATTGTATTCACTTACGCGCAAATACCCTTCGGAAAGGTATTAATTCGTCTCTTCCTTCCAGTTATGGGTTAAATAGCAGAGCAGATTGGGTTCTATAGCCTTGTTCGGCAACCAGTCTACCGCAGAAAGCAATGGCAACCTACTGCGGGATAATCTTCTGCCCAGTCAGTCATGCCTCTTTCGAGACATGATCCCCCAAGCGTGTTTCACGTATGGCACTTAACTAACTGAAATAACTTTGGCCCTTATCCACAATCCAAGGAACCTTCAAATATACTGGGCACTTAGAAGGCCCCAGGATTTAGGAGAATAAAATTACCTCGTCTTCTAATTAATAATATAATTCTCTGTGTAGGGCCCGGAAGTTTTTTCCGTCTAAATCTATCCTGCACATTTACAAATCTACCATCCGCCCGTGCATTGAATATTGCTGCCATATCTGGTCGGGTGCCCCTGCTGTTCTCCTCGGGCTTCTCGATAAGGTTCAGAGGAGGGTCTGTAATGTGATAGATACCGACTTGGCAGACCGCCTGCAGTCTCTCTCCCACCGGCGAGACGTGGCTTCGCTGTGTCTCTTCTATAAATACTTTCACGGCTTCTGCTCCGATGAACTTAGATCACTGGTGCCCCCTAAATACGAATTTGCACGAGATACTAGATTAGCAACTAGATCCCACCCTTTTACAGTGAAATCGATAAAATGCAGCCGTAACTTCTACTCCAACAGTTTCTTTCCTCGCACTTCCCGACTGTGGAATTCTCTTCCAAACGATTGCTTCCCCGACGGCTACAATCTCCAGGAGTTTAAATGTAAGGTCAATAGACACCTCCTAACACACTAACCTGCTCCCATTCTATCAAACGCTCTTCCCATCTGCCCGACACTCATCCTCGCTATCCTTACTCATCTATCACCTTTCTCCTGACATTCCCTATGTCTAACCACTCCTTCTCTTTACCTTCCCCTATGTAGCCCCATGCGCAATAGTGGCAGTGGAATGCCTTGCTTGGGGTGAGATGATTAAAAAAAAAAAAAAAATAATTAATAAGGGCTTCTGGGCAGCTATTAAACAAGAAAATCTCTTTCATATTTTCCAATTCACAGTCCAGTCTCGTAGGAGAACAAATTTTGAGCTCCCTGTGTACGAAGGTTTTAATAAGACTAATTTTCCTTGACATATATGCAAACTCCCATAAATTCATGTACAGGCCAGTAAAGGTAAGTTTACGATAGATAGGAAATCCAGTCTACTACGCTCAACAACAACGTCCAAAAAAGGGTAAGCAATTATCCTTCTCGACTTCCATCGTGAAGGATAACGCTATGTGTAAGAAGTTAAGCTTATTAAAAAAATTTACAGCCTCACTTTCAGTGGAAAAAGTAGCAAAAATGTCATCAACATACCTAACATTAATAAAAAGTTTAAACAAAACAACGCCTCGTAGTAGCTCGATACAATATCAGCCAACGCAGGGCCAGGGAGACGACCCATCTGGACCCCATCCGTCTCGCTATGCATGACATTTTCGAAGCTAAACCCCACAGAACTAGTACAACGCATCATAAGCTCAACAGATACATCCCTAGGAAAAGGAAATGGAGTAATGTCATCCTCATACAACGAGTCGGCACAAATATTAATAGTCTCCTTTAATGGTCAGTCAGTCAGTTAAGTGCCATACGTGATACACACTTGGGCGATCATGTCTCAAAAGAGACATGACTGACTGGGCAGAAGATTTTCCCGCAGAAGGTTGCCTTTGCTTTCTGCAGTAGACTGGTTGCCGACCAAGGCTATAGAACCCAATCTGTCCTGTTATTTGACTCATAGCTAGAAGGGGAAGAGCTGTATTATATTATTATGTAGTAATTAGTGGGGGATCAGTTTATTACTTCATAACAATATAAGACTGATCCCCCACTTTATACTCAGTAGAAGTTTTAATTATATTTCTATTACATACAGTCAGTCAGTTAAGTGCCATACGTGATACACGCTTTGGTGATCATGTCTCAAAAGAGACATGACTGACTGGGCAGAAGATTATCCCGCAGTAGGTTGCCATTGCTTTCTGCGGTAGACTGGTTGCCGACCAAGGCTATAGAACCCAATCTGTCCTGTTATTTGACTCATAGCTAGAAGGGGAAGAGCTGTATTATATTATTATGTAGTAATTAGTGGGGGATCAGTTTATTACTTCATAACAATATAAGACTGATCCCCCACTTTATACCCAGTAGAAGTTTTAACTATATTTCTATTACATACAGTCAGTCAGTTAAGTGCCATACGTGATATACGCTTTGGTGATCATGTCTCGAAAGAGACATTACTGACTGGGCAGAAGATTTTCCCGCAGTAGGTTGCCATTGCTTTCTGCGGTAGACTGGTTGCCGACCAAGGATATAGAACTCAATCTGTCCTATTATTTTACCCATAACTGGAAGGAATAGGCGGATTAATACTTTTCCCAAGGGTATTTGCGCGTCAGTGAATGGAATGAATTCAGCTGGAATTCGAACTCGGCTCCCCGATTTCTCGTTCCAAGCCGATATCTAATGCACCACAACGCACATCCTTTAATGGTACGTTGGTAAAAAGAATGCCACATCATATTCCTATCAGGGCATAATTGTATGGCATATTCGTTCAACAAACGAGAATGAATCCGATATACAATATTTAGTATGCAAGGTTCGAACCGGTTGGATAACACACAAAAGCCATTGAGCCAAAGAACGTAAGGATAATGACAAGAAAACACACGGGGAGCCGAGTTCGAATTCCAGTTGAATCCATTGTATTCACATTAGTTTTAACGAAACAAGATAAGGCATTTATTTACAAATTTACACATTTGAAATTTTAGTATCTTGTTTCAGGGAAATTAATCAAACATTAAAGGTTCGTAGTTTCGATGAATTGCCAAGAAGAGAAAATGTTCATATTCAATCCTCAGGCATGAACTAATATTCCAAAAAGCTTAAAACAAACTGGGAGAGTATGGCACTGAACTGAATCAAACATTAAAGGTTCGTAGTTTCGATGAATTGCCAAGAAGAGAAAATGTTCATCTTCTGCTCCGATGAACTTAGATAACTGGTGCCGCCTAAGCACGAATTTACACGAGATACTAGATTAGCAACTAGGTCCCACCCTTTTACAGTGAAGCAGATAAGATGTAACCGTAATTTCTACTCCAACAGCTTCTTTTCTCGCGCTTCCCGCCTGTAGAATTCCCTTCCACAAGTCTGCTTTCCCGACAACTACAATTTCCAGGTGTTTAAATGTAGGGTCAATAGACACCTCCTATCACACTAACTCCCAATTATTCTCAGAACACTCTCATCTACCCAACCCTCATTCTCGGTATCCTTATCCGCCTATCACCCACCCTCTGACATTTCCTATATTTAACCATTCTCGGTATCCTTACCCTGCCTATCACCCACCCTCTGACATTTTCTATATTTAACTATCCTTCCTCCACTCTATATAGCCCCCTGCGCAGTAGTGGCGGTGAAATGCCTTGCTCGGGGTGAAACGCTTATAAAAAAAAAAAATATTCCAAAAAGCTTAAAACAAACTGAGAGAGTTCATTTTTCACATAAAAGTTATACTTCTTTTTTTATATAATCGTGTGGCCCCAAGTAAGGCATTTTACTGCCACTGTTGTGCAGGGGTTACATAGGAGGAATGTTATGAGAAAGAGTGACAGGTTATAGGGTGTGTCAGGAAGTGGGTAAGAGAAGGATGTCTATTGCCATAAAGTGAGGGATCAATTTATATAGTGATTGTAATGTAGAATTGATCCTCCACTTTATACACACATTATAATAGTATAGACATTTTTTTTAATCATATCGCCCCAAGCAAGGCATTTTACTGCCACTGTTGTGCAGGGGGTTATATAGGAGGAATGTTATGAGAAAGAGTGACTGGCTACAGAGGGTGTCATCAAGAGAGCGTGAGAAGGAAGCGAATACTGATGAGTGGGGTGGACGGAGAAAAAAGGATGTGAGACAGAAGGTGACTATTTACTTTACATTTGAATTCTTGACAATTGTAGCTGTCGGGAAATCAAGTACGCGGAAGGGAATTCCATAGGCGGGAAGTGCAAGAAAAGAAGCTGCTGGAGTAGAATTTGCGTTTACAATTTATTGGTTTCACAACCTAGTTGCTAATCTTGTTGCTCGAGGAAATTCATACATAGGAGGTACCAGTGAGCTAAGTTCATCGGAGCAGAAGCTGTGAAAGTATTTGTAGAAGAGACACAAGGAAGCCACATTGCGTCGTTGAGAAAGCGACTGTATCATAGCAGCCAAGTCAGGATCGATCATATGACAGATTCTCCGTCGGATTTGGTCAAGGACCCCTAGGTGGATAGCAGGAGCACCCGACCAGATATGGCAGCAATATTCAATGCACGTGCGGATGGTAGATTTGTATATGTGCAGGATTGTTTCGGACTAGAAAAACTTCCTGGCCCTACACAGAGAACCGGCTTTCTTAGAGGCGGATTTAGCTATGGGTTCTATATAGTTATTCCACTTAAAGTCTGATGTGAGAGTTAATCCGAGGAGGAGCAGTGTTTTACTTTCAGAGAGAGAAGCCTGATTCATGTTAATGGGCGGGAGGAGCGATTGTCTGTGATGGTTATTAGATAAATCATAATCATTGCAAATCATAATAAGCATGAATAAAAAGATATATTTTAAGGCACTTCGGAGTTGAATTGAGTTCTTTAAAATTCTGTTGCTCTCATTAGAGGCTGATAATCTATCAACGTTTAATTTGACACCAGGGTTATTTAGACGCATACCACTCTACCTCTTTATTTATTTATTTATTTATTTATTTTTGGTGAAGAGGAAGAAGGAAAGATAAAGAAAGCAGCAAGAAGGAGGAAGCAAGAGGGTAGCGAGTGCGGGTCGCCAGGAAATTTTTACTTTTATTTAATTGGAGTAGATAGATCTATCTATCGCCCGGTTCACACTCCACCCACGTCTATTGAACAGGTTAAGAGGCTCATCCCTTGTTCCCTGTTTAGGATGTGGTTTCCGGCTTTCTCTTTTCCAATCTTTTCACTATTACGTAGCCGCTGCACATCAGTGGCGTTACCGCCTTGCTCGAGGTGATACGATTAAAAAAAATATCTTTATTTATTTATTTATTTTATTTCTTAGCCAAGTCCTTGCTCGCCCTGATTAACGAAACCCACATTTCCAAAGTTGCCAAGCGTTAACCAAATAGAAAATGGATAGGATAAAAAACATGAATGTTAAATAACTTGCATAAGCTTCTACTCATATACTCTAGTAATTCAATCAGATGAAATCTATATATATAAAAGGTAATCTGTGAGTCTGTGTGTGACTGTTCCCTATGCACGCCTACATTTCTAAGCTACGCCATTCAAACTTTCTAGGGACACATATCTACAGGGAAGCCAAGTTGACACATACTTTTTGAGTTTGAGTTCAGCAATTTTCGCTTTCGCACTTTTTTGGCAATGGAGCCGATTGTTTACATTTGCTCCGTAAGACATCTGAGATCTAAGATGGTTTCTAAATTACGTCACAGAAATCGAATCACACGTGTCAAGCGCGACTAAAGTATTTTTTGTTAAAAAAAAATGAGCCTTTATATCTAATTTTTATTCCAACGTTTTAAAAATTCATTTGGTCAACAAAAAAATGTGAATATTTTTCCCCGTAATTTTGAAACAAAAAAATATTTTTAAAAAAGTGTTTTTTCAAACAAAACCAAAATATGTAAAAAAAAAGTGCCAATTAAGTCTATTTTTCAAATTTAATATTTCATACTTCAGAAAATAAAATTAAAAAAATAAAGCTTTTTTTTTCGCTAAATATTTCATGCAGGAAATCAACTGTCTGCAATTCGTGTGGCATTAATGTAACATTTTCCTCTAAAATTGAATATCTACATTTTTGAATATTCTTCGAAAATTTCTGAACTGAGAGCGTAATAGTTTTTATATTTCTTGCTGTAGACTGGTATTGAACTCACAACTCTTTGGATCAAATTACAGGAACTAACCAACGTCTATAATATAAATCTGTAAATACTACCTCATCCCAGAA
Organism: Ascarosepion bandense; assembly: GCA_037127315.1. Lineage (NCBI taxonomy): Eukaryota > Metazoa > Mollusca > Cephalopoda > Sepiida > Sepiidae > Ascarosepion > Ascarosepion bandense. Next base: position 822,401 of record JBBBDQ010002378.1, read on the forward strand.
ATATAGACAAAGTCATAATTAAAACGTTACTTAATGAAAGAGTTACTAATTCAATATGGTTATTGATTAAAATGATTGGTCCGTTCAATAACATAATTTAAGGAAGGTTTGTAACAATTTCTGTAGACATGCACTCATTATATATTCCTATGGCCATCTGTATCAGATTCGAAAAATATTAACTTTTATCATTTTAGACGAGGCTCCTATTCATAATACCAATACTATGTCAAACCGATCCCTGACTTATTAAAGATATATTTGTATCCTGTCTTATTGACAAATGTCAGGAGGGGGTGTCGCACTTGCTAGAGTCCCAGGTATAGAAAAATAACAAATTCCCAAACGAAAAAAAATATATTATTAAAAGATAAAAATTAAATTTTAGAGTAAAAACACTAGAAATAACTTGGCCAAGACCGTCTTGTCGTCTAGATATAATATAGACGCTAATATTTAACATTGTTTAGAGAACCGCGAAATATTATATTACCAACGGGTTTATAAAAACATCCAACTTATGTTCTTTATAAATATATATTATTATGGACTCTTCTGTCGATTTCGACGGATGAGTGTCTAACTCAGACTGCCACACAAAGAATTGCTTAGAGTGGTGAAGGCTTGTGTAGCACCATCCACGCTTTTTGGAACTGCCGATAACAAACAATCGATGCAGAAGTTCACCACGGATCGCATGAACAGCTGACCTCAGTTATTTAACCCATAACTGGATGAAAGGGACGGATTAATGCCTTTCCCAAGGGTACCAGTGCGTAAATGAAATGCAGAGTGTTCGCCTGGAATTAGAACTCGGCTCACCGATTTCCCCCTCCCCCGAGCCGACATCCACTGCACCTCAACGCACATCCGTCAATAAACGCTTACAGCACCTGGTATTCCCAAGCGGTCACCCATCTAAGTACTGACCTGGCTCAAGGTTGCTTAACTTCGGTGATCGAGCGAGAACCGGTGTATTCAACGTGATATGATTGCAACCATATATTTTATACACACACACACACACACACACACACACACACACACACACACACACACACATACACATATATATATATATATATATATATATATTTTTTTTTATTTTTTATTTTTTTTTTTTACTCCTGATCAAAAATTTAAGACCACTTAAAAATCTTTAAAAAGAAATTTTTTTTTTACGGATAGATTTTAAACTCCTACCACTTAAGGTTACCAATACTACAATCTAAAAGGTTATGGAAACAAAAAGCTACATTCCAAACATTTTATTTAGAAATTTACATTTTTATAAAATGAGGCAATTTACACATGGAGTTTAAAATCTATCTGTAAAAAAAATTCTTTTTAAAGATATTTAAGTGGTCTTAAATTTTTGATTGGGAGTGTATATATATATATATATATATATATATATATATATATATATATATATATATATCAATTCAACACGGTGTCTGTTCCTTTTACGTTACAAATCTCTTTCCTTTTTTGCGAACCCAGACGATGCCAATGTTTCTTTTCTTGTTTATTTGATTTGATTTGATTTGATCTTTTTCTTTTTCTTCCTTTTTTTAATTTCTTTATAAATCTATTTAAAAAGGAACATTAGACTGATTTTTCTCCAGTTTCTGAAAGGATTTTTTTGTTGCTGAGGTGATTTGTTATCCCCCGTGGGGATTTTCATATCGAAATAGTCATTCAACATCCTTGAATTAATCCTATTTTAATTTATATATATATATTATTGTTACAAAGTAATAAACTGATCCCCTACTAATTACTACTTATTACTATAATAATAATATCATTCATCTCTTCTTCCTCCAGCTATGGGTTAAATAGGAGAACAGATTGGATTTTATAGCCTTGGCTGGCAATCAGTCTACCGCAACAAGAAATGGCAACCTACTGTGGTAAAATCTTCTGTCCAGTCATTCATGTCTCTTTCGAGACATGATCACCCAAGAGTGTATCACATATGGCACCCAACTGACTGACTGGTCTTCTCGAAATGATAATTACGCTCGGGAAACTTTCAATTATTTCTTTCTTAAAAGAAATAATCCTTTCTCAGGACAATAACAATCAAACCCTTCTTCTTCTTCTTCTTCTTCTTCTTCTTCTTCTTCTTCTATGTGCCTTGTCCCTTCAGGACGTAGGCAATCATGGCCTTCCACTTTTCCCTATTCCTGGTGGCTCTGAGCATGCCTTCTCCTGTTACACCATGCAATCCTTGTTCCGTCATCCCCCTGATTAGGTCCTTCAAATATGTTATCCGTTGCTTTCCCCTGTCTCTTTCCCCCTCTTTTTGGCCTGTTAGTATCATATTCTCCAAGCCCTCCTTCCTCATTGCGTGTCCCAGGAACTTCAGCTGTCTCTTTCTGATGTTCAGTATTAATTTCCTTTTTGTTTCCATCATTTCCAAGACCTCATCATTGCTCACATGCTCGATCCATGATATTCGTAGCATCCTTCTGTAGAGCCACATTTCAGTTGCTTCAAGTTTTTCCTTCATCTTTGATGAAGATTATAACACGATTTAACATACCAACACCAACATGTATTTTCATCAAGTCATTTAATAAACTAACATCAAAAATAAAACCTTTGTGAACATAAGAATTATGGGAAAAATTTTCTCTTTCTTGATTGTCTGTCATGTTCAATGTTATTTAAGTCTATTTTGATCCTCCAGCAAGTCAGCCATTATTCGTTACTGTCTCTGGTAGAGCTCTTCCATTGCTTTGATATCTTGATGGAATCGTACTCATAACTCACATCGCTGCAATTATCCGGAAATTTATCTATGGTTATGGAAAAATTAACCTTAAAACTTCTATTAGCATATTACTAATAAAATGTATTACTGTTAAAGTTTATCAGTTAATTTGAACTTTGGCGATAAATTGGAAAAAGTCGGTATTTTTGTTTCAAAATCTTTGACTTAAAAACACTTTTTAATATAAAAATGCTTTCTTTTCAAAAACGGTAGCTAACCATGAAAATCTAAAGTCATTTTCGGAATCAGCACCATTAAATTAGCTAAAAAAAAACGTGTTTTGTTTCTTGACATCAAAAATCGCGTTGATCCTTGTAATAGAAGGTCTTCAGTTAAATGATTCGTTTTCAATTTTTTAGGTCATTTATGATTTCTTTTTTCAGAATTGTCCGTTGTGGTGCAGTGGATATCTACACGGAACGAAAAATCGGGGAGCCGAGTTCGAATTCCAGTTAAATTCCTTGCATTCACTTACGCGTAAATACCTTTAAGAAAGGTATTAATCCGTCTCTTTCCTCCAATTATGGATTAAATAACAGGACATATGGAATTCTATAGCCTAGGCTGGCAATCAGTCTACCGCAGAAAGCAATGGCAACCTACTGCGGGACAATCTTCTGCCCAGTCAGTCATGTCTTATTCGAGACATGATCGTCCAAAGCGTGTATCACGTATGGGACTTAACTGACTGACAGAATATAATAGTTGGAAACATAATTACAATTTCTAGTGGGTATAAAGTGGGGGATCGGTTTTCTATTGTTATGAAGTAATAAACCGATCCCCCACTAATTCTACTTAATATGATAATGTAATATAATCTTTCTCTTCTCTCTTCAGTTATGGATTAGATAAGAGGACAGACTGGGTTCTATAGGCTTGGCTGGCAACCAGTCTACCGCAGAAAGCAATGGCAACCTACTGCGGGACAATCTTCTGCCCAGTCAGTCATGTCTTATTCGAGACATGATCGCCCAAAGCGTGTATCATGTGAGGCACTTTAACTGACTGATGCATGTATAATTCTCAAAATTTTAATTACGCCCAGGGTTTTTTTCAAATATTTATTTTCCTCACAGAAATAATTCTTTCCCAGGACAAAATACGTGGGTACGCATGTTTCAGTTCCTATCCCAGTTTTTTTTGTTGTTTTTTTTTTTTTCGTAATGAAATTAACAACCGTCCTTGGCGGAAGTACTGCTAAAGAGAAATTGTGTCAGTACTAATTCCACTGTTACCGAAAAAATAAACACAGTGCCAACAAACCAAACATCTGTAACCACTAAAATAGTGTTTATATTATTAAGAAATAATATCTAATAAAAAATCCCCAATATATATATATATATATTTACGCTCTCACACTCTGATTGAGCACTCTGGAAATAATGGTAGACTTTGAAAAACAGTAGCTACTCTAGCATCTACGAATCGTTCATTCAGCAATGAATTAGAACACCCTCGGCTATTGGGCGTGTTTAATGCTAATATACACGCTAAAAGTCTACCTCCTTCTTTTGAGCGCCCATAGCTCAGAGGTAGACTCTCCGACTGACGCCAATTTGGTCGGGTTTCAATCCTGGGTAAAAAGCAAACGGATGTCTAACCGTATTGATGAGCTGTTATACAGCGAACCAAATCTGTCTGCGGATTACTACATATATATATATATATATATATATATATATATATATATATATACATATATATAGTTTATCGAGGCAGCAAATAATTTTCTAAACATATACAGTTAAGAGACAATGAATCTCTGTTATGTTTAATCATGAGCCGTTCTAAACGCCGTATTTTGGCTTTAATTTCAGTTGAAATAAAGACAAAAATTCTCCAACATTTGGATAATTTTTATTAATTTGGTTCTAAGCTTTCGGCTCACATGAGCCATCTTCAGAGAGGTTATTAAGACGGTAACACAATAACATCCACCATCAGCGACGATTTTATTTTGTGTTGACATTAAACTCCGCTAGGCAATGGCAATAGTTACCAAAAGTAACAAACGCAGTTCGCAAATTTGCAATGCCGTTCTATGACGTCACACCGCGTGATAGCACGAAATGACAACAGAACCATGTATTCAAATGCAATGTAACGTGTTATGACCGGATTTAAACATGATTTTATTAAGTGTGGGTTGTTTGGATTTAATGTACATGGCCTACAATATCTGAAGGTTCTTTTTACTGTGTGTATGAGTAAGGATTATTGTATTGTTGGCTAAACTCTGTCTGATATTAACTACATGGCTATGCTTTTCTAAGAAATGTTGTTTAATTGAACTCTGATCAGAAAGGTGACAGGTAAGTCTACGGGATAGCGTGGTTGTAGCAAAACCAATATATGTACTGGGCTTTTTATTAGTACCAGAGATACAATCTCTGAATGGGCATGTAAATTGGTACACTACATTGAGTTTTGTAGAGAATTTAGTTTAGTGCTTGTAGGGTTATTAGAGACTTTGAGGTCAATTATTTTGAATTTTTTATAATATATAATAAGTTTAATTTGATTATTACTATCCACTGGTTTAACATTTCTATGTATTACGTTTTTGAGAGTTTTTTCAACTTGTTTGTAATTATTATGTATTTGGTTGCAATAGTATAAGATAATAGTGTTATATTTATTTTGATATACACCATTATTATTAATATTATCAATATTGTTAGAGCTATTGTTAAATTTGTTGAGATACATTTTAATTTGGTGATCAATAACGGAGTTACGAAATCCATTATTGACAAGTGTTTGCTTAATGTTTTGCTTATATGTTAATGTATATTAAGCATTAATATATATTCCACTCAAAAGATGTCAGAAATTAGCTGTAACGTTGACAGATGTTATTTTCATTAATTTCTTAAGGTACCCAAGTAATTTCAACCTCTTTCCGAGGTCGTCTTCAGGGGTGTGAGGTATGGTAACAAATGTAACCGGAAAACTGTGCTGCTAAAAATTACTGTACATTTTTTTAGAAACGGCAGAGGGAAGCTACATCTCGTTGGTGAGAAATCGAATGTCATGACCGATTCCATTGCAGATTCTTCTTCAGATTTTGTCAGGAACCAGACGAATCGTAGATTTGTAAATGTGCAAGATGGATTCTGAACCTCAAAATGAGTAGAAGGATTACTTTACCACTGATGGCAACAGTACTCAATGCCCAGACGAATCGTAGATTTGTAAATGTGCAAGATGGATTCTGAACCTCAAAATGAATAGAAGGATTACTTTACCACTGATGGCAACAGTACTCAATGCCCAGACGAATCGTAGATTTGTAAATGTGCAAGATGGATTCTGAACCTCAAAATGAATATTTCGAACGAAATGTTTTCAAATCTTTTCGGTAAAATAAAGTTTGTGTATTTCATATTCTCCCGAGTTCCCATCTTTTGTAATAGAAGCATTATTTTTTCCTCGTCGGTCCATGCTTTGCACCGTCTCGAAAAAACCGTTTCGTATCTTTTATAGTACGAAGGAAAAGTAATTCCTTCTTCAGGATTGTATACAAATTCTGTAAGAGAGTTTGTAATACCCTCTGCAGAGAAGACTCTAGAACCTTCCTTCGGTTCGCCCTGCTTTAATAACATTTTTTTCAAAACTTCTTGTTGAAGTATCATTTGTTGTTGGAGATCCGTTTGTAGTTTTTGTTGGTTTTCCTGTTGCTTTAATATTTGTTGTTGGAGCTTTGTTTGTATTTTTTGTTGGTTTTCCTGTTGCTGCATTAACTGTTGGACCGCTCCTCCCAGCATCTTTGCAAATTCAGCTAATTGGTCCATATTTTTATATGTACAGCTGACCAATAATTTATACTCTTCGTCAAGAACAATAAACGTAGTTTTTTTTATGAGTGAGTAAAAAAAAAACTACCTCTTACCTTAAGTTATTTTTCTTTTCGCGTCAACCTTTCCAAATTTATGTCGTCAATCCGACATATGGCTAGAAGTTGCTGCCTTTTTTTCCCAATCGCGTAAACTTCTAAATCTTGATCACCAAACTGATATTTGGCGAGCTTCGCGTAAATGCCGAATCTTTTTTGCCAATCTGATATTTTGGCGAGCCCCACGTAATTGCCAAATCTTCGTCGCCAATTTGTTATTTTGGCGAGCCCCACGTAACTGCCAAATCTTCGTCGCCAATCTGATATTTTGGCGAGCCCCACGTAAGTGTCAAATCTTCGTCGCCAATCTGATATTTTGGTGAGCCCCACGTAAGTGTCAAATCTTCGTCGTCAATCTGATATTTTGGTGAGCCCCACGTAAGTGTCAAATCTTCGTCGCCAATCTGATATTTTGGTGAGCCCCACGTAACTGCCAAATCTTCGTCGCTAATCTGATATATCCCGGGAAGGAATATCGTGCTGGAATTAGTATGTCCGTATAATACTATTCTGGCTGAGTGGAGCTCAGAGCTACTATGACTACTGACGCGGTATTCTTTCGTTCTCTTACGGTACTCTCCGATAACTGACGTATCTTACTATGGCAGGAGTATATGTATACTCAAGTCGAGTGCATTATCATAGAAAAAAGAGAAATCTCACAACACTAACAAAAGTTTTAATAATAATGCTATACATCCAGAAATCTAAAAAAAATAACATTGTTGTTTATCAGGACATAAAAGGGTAAATGAAATTGTAGATCGGTACATCAAAAAAGTTTTAAAAATTATTGTACATCTTAACATCAAAAGGGACGCGGCAAACTTTCTGGCCCGAGACATTGACCCTATCTTCTTGGTAGCTGTAGCTATTGATGAGATGTAATCTTTACACTTGAGGAGGTGAAGTGTGTTGCTTCCTGGGAGATTAGCGTCCTCCATACTGATGGAAAGATTCTCTGTTATTGTTAATGGAGAACAGCTTCGTTTTGGAAGCATTAAGATTTACGAGCGGCTTTTTACCCCAATTTAACACAGATTGGGGGTCGTTTCTAAGAGCAGCAGTAAGGTTTACTTTGTCAGCCTTGGCAGATTTCTTACTGAGACGGAAGTAAATGGAATGTGATATATTCCGGGAAGGAATATCAGGGAAAAGAATAGTGTAAGAATAATACTTAACACTGAAGATAGATTAGAAAAGATTTATTATACAACAGTGTAATAAACCAATAGACGTACAAGAACAATCAACGAATAGTAATCGGAATAACGATCAAGTAACAAATGTCTCTGCTTATGACGTAAGCGTCCGTCTAGTGACGTATACTGACGTATACCTCTAGTTCGCTCTAGTCACAGTTTTTATAGACTAGACCATATCCATTATGGGGTAGGATAGGATGTTCCTCTACAACAGAATGTCATCTACATAGATGCCTACTTGGGAACTGATTACATCAGGAAAATCATTGAAAAAGACTGGGAAAATACCTAGGATACAGCCTTGGGGGGCGCCCGCGTTCATAAGAAAGAAGCTGAAAGCATGCCCATTCCAAGCGACCTTCATTCACGATTAGATATGAACGATTGGGCTAAATCGAACAGTCGACCAGAGATACCATGATCCTGGAGCTTACAAAGAAGGCTAGCTTGCTGAACCCGATCAAGTGCTTTAGAGATATCCAGGACAATAGCTCGAGCTTCGCCCTTTTTATCAAGAGCATGATATATATATATATTTTTAAATCCAAAAGGATGATCAGATAGGATGGCTATCCAACTGATTTAAATATCGAAATTGTTTGTTTTATTATATATATATAAGAGAAAATAAGGCAGACGCGTTATTTCATGGTAATTCGGAAGTTTAGGCCTATTTCAGGCGAGCCATCTTCAGCTTCCGTCTTTATTCAACAAAGGATTCTAGAGCTCTCGTAGAGAGTTATCCTACCATTATATGTAAAGGATACTCCTTTTGATTCTTTTATGTCCACAGGGCATGTTAATATATATATATATATATATATATATATATATATATATATAGAGAGAGAGAGAGAGAGAGAGAGAGAGAGAGAGAGTCACCGACTGACGCAAAATCGATCGGGTTTCGAGCCTGGGTTGTGTAGCAATCGATATATTCATTGATGTCTGTCAGCACATCAGCGTTAACAGATCAGTGGTAGAAGTGGCGAAGCGAAATCTCTACTTAGTCAGTTAAGTGCCATACGTAATAACGCTTTAGGCAATCATATCTCCAAAGATACATGACAGATTGGACAGAAGATTATCCCGCAGTAGGTTGCCATTGCTTTCTGCGGTAGACTGGTTACCAGCCAACGCTATAAAACTCAATATGTCCTATTATTTAATCCATAACTGGAGGGAAGAGACGGATTAATACCTTTTCCAATGGTATTTGTGCGCAAGTGAATGCAAAGAATTCAACTGAAATTCGAACTCAGCACCCCGATTTGTCGTTCCGAGTCGATATCCACTGCACCACAACACACACAAATTACTTCATCATTGATAATAGCCTCGTACACATTGCCAAAAAGCGGTAAGGGCTGATAGGGTAAATGGGGGTGTCAGAAGGCTACCCAGAGTTTTTAAAAAATGGAACTACAGAGAAGGACTTCTAACAAGCGAGAAAACTGGAAGCAGCGAGGCTATCGTTGTTGTTTGGAGAAAAAAGGAGAGTTCAGGGACACATTTCGTTAGGACGATTACTAGAATGCCATCACCTCCGCTTGCCTTATGGAATCTTAGAAATTATTTCAGAAACAAGGTTTTATATACATCACTCAGTTCTAGGTGCGAAGTCGGGTGTCGGTACTCCAGATGAGTAAAGTGTGGAGTTGGAAAAGAATTTACGAGCAACGCACTCAGCCTTGTTCGCTGTGGGTGCGAGGACCTCGAATTGATAAAATAATGGAGGGATTGAAGGCATGCTGTTGTTTAGCACATATTGACAGAGTTGCAAGTAGTACTTGGAACCTATTTGCAGGTTGCTATACGCTGCTTCATTTCCTCAGCAAACAACATCTTAGCATCATTTAGGACACGCTTGCATCCATTACGTGCAAAGACAAAGAGACGCCTATTGTGGTCAGACGCGTTGCTCCAGTTAAGCCGGAAGAAAGGATTCTTGTGGGCAATGGCGCAGAGCAAGTAGAAGAGAACCAAGAAGATGAATGAGGTTTAAGATGGTATTTCTTGGCTGGGATGAAAGCATCGGTGCTGGCTTTCATCTAGTAAGAGACTTCAGAGGCACAGTCTTCAATAGAGAGATTAAAAAATTGTTTCAATGAACAACACAAAAGAAGTCGCGCAAAGAGTCCCAGTCCGCTCATTGGTAGCAGTAATTCTGTTGGTAGGAAGTTCCTGGAAGGAGGAGTGGAAAGAGATAACGGAAACCTCGACGTTTGCCAATAACGCAGAGCTGCATGGCATGGCAAGAGTCTGGCATAGAAGGGAAGCGTGTCTTTCAGCGTGTCTTTCAGCGTTGCTGGGGAAACGCGTGGGTAAGTCCACCACTTTCGTGAGAGATTGTGTGATGGAAAGTTCAAGGTACGGATGCCAGCGATATCAGTAACCCCTTGGCATGGGAGGCATTGAAATCACCGAACACAAATATATTATGTGAAATGCTATCTAGCACAGAGCAGTCATGAGAGGAAGGGGAACAACAGAGAGGAGATAATTGACTGAGTTTAGAGAGAGAGAGAGAGAGAGAGAGAGAGAGAGAGAGGCAAAAACACATGTAAGAATAGTCTGGGGATTCATGTGAGAGTGTTAGACGTTCGTGGACATTAACTCCCAGGCAATACATTTGATTCCTTCATAAGGAGCGGAAGGTAACCGGAATTTGAGGCGGAGATTGTAGGATTAGGATTGGACTCACAGAGAGCTAGGATGTCTGAAGACCTTTCGTAAAGGAACGATTCCACACTGCAAAAGTTAATACGTAAACCACAGATGTTAGAGAAAGAAATGTTCAGGGGTCAGGATTTTTTTTTTTTTAGCTTAGGTGCTTTCGTCTTACATATTTGGTTGTGGATCCTCATGATTTGGTTTATGTGGGGAATGAGAAGCCTGGAGTTGTAGTAGCAGATAGTCATCAATTGCGACATGTGTAGGAAGGGAACCTGCGCAGACTGAAGCATAGTGTGGCCTCAGGGTTGCACAGCGGAAGCGCTTGCAGGGATACCCATCTATGCGCGACATGACACTGCAAGAAATCCGGTATTATGTGACTGTTGATCAGAGCAGCCTTTCTAGACACCGCACAAGAGATAGAGCTGCTAATTACTAGTCGAAACCTGCAATCATTGGAGACCCTATGTCGAAACAACCATATGATTGTAGAAGACATATATATATAAAAAATATTATGTACATGTTCTAATATATATATATATATATAATTCAGAAATGAGTTATTTCCGTAAACTAGGTTTCAACCTTTCAGTATCTTTTAACCAATTATAATAACTGATTTTACAACGTTTTTCATGTATATATATATATATATATATATATATATATATATATATATATATATATATATAGGGTCCAATGAAGGAAATATGAAATATAATAGATATAAACAAATACTGTCAAAAATTACATTTTTAAATTCACAACTTTTTAATAATTTTTCCTATATATATATATATATATATATAGTGTTAAACTGTGAGGGTTCTTAGTGCTAACCCTGTACCCCCAGTATTATGAGATGTTGCCACCATGTACTTAAACCTAAAAAAATAAGCGAAAGCTTCACTATTAAAGCCTGAGGAGATTAAAAGAACTGGAAATCTTTTCCTAAACAAGAAACAAGTGATGAGACTCTACTCCTGCTCAAAAGAAGAGGGAGGTGCGTGAACAGGGCGATAGAAGATCCTATTTACTATTGAAAAATTAATGAATAAATAAGAAAAAATAATTCTTATTGTGTTTTAACTTAGTATAAGTCGGGAGATCCATTACTGAACAATAAAATAGATTGTAGGTACGATAAAGAAGGTTCAAAGACTTCCCAGAATGCAAAAGATCGGATATATATACACTTCTTTATTGTGTCATGGCCTTTCAGGACGTAGGCGATCATGGCTTTCCATATCTTATCCCTGGTGGCTCTTATCACGCTTTTTCCTGTTGCACCAAGCAACCCTCGTTCCGTCATCCACCTGATCAGGTCCTTCAAATATGTTATCCGCTGCTTTCCCCTGTCTCTTTTTCCCTCTATCTGGCCTGTTAGTATCAGGTTCTCCAAGCCCTCCTTTCTCATCGTATGTCCAAGGAACTTTAGTTGTCTCTTCCTGATGTTCAGTATTAATTTCCTTTTCATTTCCATCCTTTCCAAAACCTCGTCAATGCTCACATGCTCGGTCCATGATATCCCCAGTTTTTTAAAATAATCCTCCGACAACTCACTCCAGGTATCCTTTAGACACATAACCAAATCCCAAACATTACTAGGCTGTTTCTTCTCCTGTCTAACTCATCCCATGCAAGTTCAATTGGTGAGAGGTCTGGTGACTGAGGTGGCCAACACATAACTTTTAGCAATCCATCAATTTCTTTTAATTTTAAATAATTTTGGCACAATTTAGAAGTATGTCTTGGGTCATTATCCTGCTGGAGGATGAAATTTTGACCCACAATACGCAATCCAGATGAAATTGCATTTCTCTGTAAGATTGAATGGTATTGTTCTTTCTTCATAGTCCCCTTTACTTCAACCAAGTGACTTGAACTCGTGCTCGCAAAACAGCCTCAAACCATGCAGGATTCACCACGATGTTTCATTGATGACTGTACACACTCATTATTCACTCGCTGCCCAACCCTCCTCCGTACGTACACCCTCCTTTTACCCCCAAACAGTTCGAATTTAGACTCATCAGTTCACAACACTTTTGATCACTGTTCTGGTGGCCAGTTTTTGCGCTCTCTTCCCCCATGCTAGTCTCTTCTTATTGGCTGGCCGAAGCAAAGACTTCCTGGGCGGCTTTGTAAAACTTTGTAAGTAATAATAACAAAAGAACCATTCTATTTTCATTTAGAATTATCCACTTGGCAATGATTACGAAAAATAGTATGAAATACAAAATTTAAAAAAAAACTAGGGTGGCCTAATAATTATGGCCGGTAGTGTAGATATGCAGGATGAAGGGAAACCTAAGGCGACTTATGCAACATATTTCAGTAGAGAGTAGAAATAGGTTTCCAAAAAATAAGTCCTTCATACCCTAAAAACAATCTAAACTTATTTATAAATGGAACTTTATCTGTTTGTGTGTCTGTGTGTGTGTGTCTGTATGTGTGTGTCCGCTACCTATAGACTCCGAAACGGCTGAACCCATTTTCTTGAAAATTTATAGTTGTACTATAAGCGTCTGTGAGTGTTCTTAGCTAGGTTTTGTGTGGAGGTACCCCCGATAAATATCGAAAATCAATAATCGAAAAAATCGGGTTATAAAAGGAGTGGTCTGAATATATATATATATATATATATATATATAAAAACATATATATATATATATATATATATATATATATATATATATATATAAAGCAAGATGTTTGTGTGTGTGTCTGTTTATCTGCCTGTATATCTGTATTTTTTTCAGCCCTTTTATTTTAGTTTTTGCTTCCGGTTTGGCTCTAAGTAGGTATAATTGTACTTCTTAGTCTCAGCCATGATGCCATTTACTCAGAGGACTTATTTAGCCTTCAAAATTCAGTTGACGACGAAAAAAACTTATTTGATATCGATACTAGGAAATCAAAATTTGACTTACATCCATTCATTTTTCTTTCAGTCTACGGTTTCGCTTTAACTGGAAACGACTATTGCTTTTTAATCTTTTGTGTCAACGTCCAAAGAGTCTGAGATCCAGGACCATGGATTCGTTTTAAAGCCTTCATTACCCCACCCCAGCAACGCCGGGCTATACTGCTAGTTGTTCAATAAGAAGTCTTATCGGATCGCAGAGTCCAGCTTCAAATTAGAATATTTATCAAAGCGTCATAAACGAATAACGTGTCGCTGCCGACATTTAAGTTTGAATACAGATCGCCAGAGAACAAACCTAGTCGACGTCGTTTAAGAAGAAAAGACGGTCCTTGTGGACATATGGCACAGTGGATATAGGCTTTGGTTAGTTCCCATGACTTGACTCAAACAGTTGTGAGTTAAATACCAGTCTACAATCAAATGCGAACAAATAACTTAGAGAGTTAAGTTAAAGGGAGATAACTACATGGCTGCCAGAAGTTTTAATTAGAGGAATCGTGCTGCTGGGATCACTTAAAAATGATATACATGAGAATATAATAAGCATTCAAGACTGAAAGGAAAAGGGGGTCTGGTTTGTATTCTTCGAAGGCCTTATTTCTAGAAGAATCGACTTTACAAAACTGAGTAACGTGAAATTTGATTTAAGCAAAAATAAAATTAAAAATTAAAAAAACAAAATTGAATGATTTATCTTTTTTCAGTAGCCAGAAGCTAGATTGAGCAAGAGAAGCTTACAGCCAATATATTAACCAGAAAGAAAAAAAGAAAGAGAGAGAGAGAGAGAGAGAGAGAGAGAGAGAGAGAGAGAGAGGCAGACAGACAGATAGACAGACAGACAGACAGAGATAAATAAATAAAGAGTGAGAGAGAGAACCCCCAAGTCAGGTTCCTGTAAACTAGCATCTTTTCGTTAAAAAAAACTTCAAAGAGAAAAAAAAATTACCTAGCGTGAACTTACCTGTTTAGTTGACTAAGTTTCCTAGTGCCCCGACTACATGAATTTATGCGTGTTACTAAATGTTTCTTCAGGAGGAATGCTTCATTCCTCCTGAAGAGACATTGGAGACCCAATGTCGAAACAACCATATGATTGTAGAGGACACACATATATATAAAAAACATTATGTACATGTTCTAAAATATATATATATATATATATATATATATATATAAATTAAAAAAGGATTAATTCAATGATGTTGGATGATCATTTCGATATGAAACTCCCCACGGGGGATAACACATCACATAAAACATAAAATTTCTGTTGCATTCAAAACAGAAACATAAAGTTTACGACTGGCGAGTGTTACGAGGAGAGAAGGGGAAGGTAAGGAGTCTTTACCCAGTTAAGCTAGTGAAGTAGACTAAGTGCTATACTTTTTGGAAATCCTCAAATGTGTATATAAAGAATAATTATTAGTTTGGTCAATGAAAGAATTAAAAAATCTATTTAACCATTTAGTTCCATGAGGTTCTTTTTCAGGTTTTTGTTGTCGGCAACTATTAGTGGAGATTCTTTCGGCTGGATATACAATTCATGTATCGGACTGGAGTTGATAATGTCAGCAAATACTTTTAACAACTGACTACTCTCTTTCCAAAACCTATTTTTTATAGGAGCTAGCACCTAATTTGCATATTTCTAGAATCTATTGGAATAATGCAGAATGTTCCAAAACGTTCTATTTCTAATTTATCTACTTAACAACTACTTCATGAATTAAAACTTTTTTTGTAATAACAAGTAGGACTCAGTAGAATCCCTTTTTTTATAGATTTTAACCTTTGTCAGTCAGTCAGTTAAGTGCCATACGTGATACACGTTTGGGCGATCATGTTTCGAAACAGACATGACTGACTGGTCAGAAGATTATCCCTCAGTAGGTTGCCATTGCTTTCTGCGGTAGACTGGTTGCCGACCAAAGCTATAGAACCCAATCTGTCCTGTTATTTTTCTTTTTCATCTTGAAGGGGAAGAGCTGTATTATATTATTATGTAGTAATTAGTGGGGGATGAGTTTATTACTTCATAGCAATATAAGACTGATCCCCCACTTTATACCCAGTAGAAGTTTTAATTATATTTCTGTTACATACAGTCAGTCAGTTAAATGCCATACGTGATACACGCTTGGGCGATTATATCTCGAAAGAGATATGACTGACTGGGCAGAATATTATCCCACAGTAGGTTGCCGTTGCTTTCTGCGGTAGACTGGTTGCTAACCAAGGCTATAGAACCCAATCTGTCCTGTTATTTAACCCATAACTGGAAGAAATAGACGGATTAATACCTTTCCCAGGGGTATTTGCGCGTAAGTGAATGCAAGGAATTCAACTGGAATTCGAACTCGGCACTCCGATTTCTCGTTCCGAGCCGATATCCACTGCGCCACAAAGCACATCTCACCTTTGTAGATTTTATTAATATTATTTTCTATTCATAAATGCATCCTCGTAACAATATCAATTCACTTATTCTAGGCGCGTCTTGTTCGACCTCCTAAATGAACAGATAACTCTTCTTTTTGGTGGGTTCTTTTTTATTCTGATGTGAAAATATATCTATAAAGTTCCTTAACTCTCCGCTGATACCAGACGACAGTCTCTTGGCAACGGAAAGATGTTTCAATTAGCAGACACTTTCTTTCTCATTCAGGCGCTTCACTTGCCAAACAATTGAAGCAATGTTTGGTCAGCTGACAACGGAGGATGGGTCAGCTGTCACAGAGTTGACAGGTACTTCAATGGCCTCCGGAGAGAGCTTTGGTTCGAGATAAGAGCCTATTTCTTAATTGGCCAGAAAGCAACCGAGAAGAATTGAATAGGTATCTTTGTTTTCACTGGTTCCAATGCTGTTACAATCGACCTGTCAGGTCGATGAAGGTAATTTTGTAGCGTGTGCTATTTTCTCTTTCAATACGCGGGAATAAGGTTCGAAGACACTTAGCGTATGCCTTTGGATTTTAGTGTCACAATTTCTGTACTCTGTTAATACGCCTACCAGTGACTTGTATTGTTTTACTTGTTTGATTTTGGCCTCTCCAATTTGTAATTTGCATGTTGAACTGTTCCTTTTAACAACCAGGCATTCATTTTTCGTGCAATTGATTTTTAGTTCTTTCTTATGTATAAGTCTTCTTTCTTGTTACCTTTTTCTCTAAAAATTGGTCTTTGCCAAAATATTCAGTTGGTCGTATTCTCAGCTTCGTTCTGTAGAACTACATTCTCGTTATTTCAAGTCTTTTTCTTTTTCATCTTCAAGGATATTGTCTAGCATTCACAGTTATATAAGAGGACTAATATTATGTTCCGTACATTTTCCTTTGTTTCTGTTGCTTCAAATCTCTTCTACATCTATTAGGATATTGTCCAGCTTTTCCTTTTATACCGGAGGACTGATTACTGTTTTCTTTGTTTCTAATAGAATTTTATTGTTTCTTAATACTTTGCATACTTTTGGAAGAGATGAGGAGATTGTCCAGAATTCACTGCCATATAGGAAGACTGATATTACATAACAGTTCACTACTCTTTTCTTTGTTTCTAATGGAATTTTATTGTTTCTTAATACTTTGCGTACCTTTTGGAAGAGATTAGGAGATTGTCCACCATTCACTGCCATATTGGAGGACTGATATTTCATAGCAGTTCACTACTCTTTCCTTTGTTTCTGTTGCTTTATGTGTCTTCTTCATCTTTGAGGAAATTGTCCAGCATCCCCTACCATATAGGAGGGCTGATACTTCATAACAATTTAGTACTCTTTTCTTCTAAAACGAAGCTACTATCAATTAATCCTCATAGACAATCGCACCTACCTCCTATTAGCATGGACCAGGCTTGCCTCCCAGGTAGTAAAACACTACGCTTCCTTGGTCTCACACTTTCAGCGGACCTCAAGTGGAATGACTATATCGAATCCATTGCTAAATCCACTGCTATGAAAGTCGGTTCTCTGTGCAGGGCCCGGAGTTTTTTTTCCGTCTGAATCTATCCTGCCCATTTATAAATCTACCATCCGCCCGTGCATTGAATACGGTTGCCATATCTGGTCGGGTGCCCCTGCTATTCTCCTTGGGCTTCTAGACAAGGTACAGCGGAGGGTCTGTAATGTGATCGATACCGACTTAGCAGACCGCCTGCAGACTCTCTCTCTCACCGGCGCGACGTGGCTTCCCTGTGTCTCTTCTATAAATACTTTCACGGCTTCTGCTCCGATGAACTTAGATCACTGGTGCCCCCTAGGTTCGAATTTGCACGAGATACTAAATTAGCAACTAGATCCCACCCTTTTACAGTGAAACAGATGAAATGCAACCGCAACTTCTACTCCAACAGTTTCTTTTCTCGCACTTCCCGACTGTGGAATTCTCTTCCATATGACTGCTTCCCCGACGGCTACAATCTCCAGGAGTTTAAATGTAAGGTCAATAGACACCTCCTAACAAACTAACTTCCATTCTTTCAAACACACTAACTTCCATTCTTTCAAAAACTCTTCCCACCCACCCAACTATCTATCACCCCTCTTCTGACATTTCCTATATCTAACCACTCTTCCTATTTATCTCCCCCTATGTAGCCCCAATCTTCCCCTATGTAGCCCCAAGCGCAATAGTGGCAGTGGAACGCCTTGCTTTGGGTGAAATGATTAAAAAAAAGAAAATCATGGTTAGTTCTTGATACCTGTGTCATAGTGAAGAGGAACCCGAAGGCATGATACAAGTTTTAGACAGTTCCCTAGATGTGATACATTGTGCAATATTGTCTAAAATACCATTATAAGAAGGCTCTGTGCTATTTTCCACTAATGAAAAACGGAATAAATGATTTTACCGCCAAAGTGGAAGGTGTAGAAATAACATCGGCCATTTTGTTAAGTGTATATTTTGCCTTCTTTTCAATTATTTTCTCGTTCTTCCTTTTTCTTTAACGGTATTTTCTTCTTACCTTTATTACCAACTAGCAGGATAGCCCGGCGTTGCTCGACTATAAAGAAAGCTTTAAAACTAATCCATGGTCCTGGAGCACAGACTCAGCCTAAAGAATATTTTAAATAATAGAATAACTGTGACAACTTACCTATCACACCTAATATATATATATATATATATATATATATATATATATATATATATATATATATATATACTAGCAGTATAGCCCGGCGTTGCTCGGGTGTAAGGAAAATTTTAAAACTAGTCCATGGTCCTGGAGCTCAGACTCAGCTTAAAGAATATTTGTGTGAAGTTTGGTGAGAATCGAATAAAAATTATGGATTTGTATAAAGGACATACAGACAGGTAAACAGACGCACACATAAACATCTTGCCTTTTATATATATATATTATCGATTTTCTGCACTATTTTAAGAACTGCAACCTTGAAAGTTCTGAATATCGTTTCTTATGTCTTTGTCTATGAGTGTATCAAATTTGATTAAAATCGGACCTCTCCTTCTATAACCCGATTTTTTTCGATTATCGATTTTCGATATTTATCGGGGCTACCTGGACACAAAACCTATCTAAGAACACTTGCAGACGCTTATAGTACACCTGTGTAAATTTTCAAGAAAATCGGTTCAGCCGTTTCGGAGTCTATAGGTAATGGACACACACACACACACACACACACACACACACACACACACACACACACACACAATAAAAATAATGTTTTCTTTCTTTTACTTAACTGTTTTTTGTCTTTTTTTCTTGACTATTTTCTACTCGTTATTTTTTCTTACAACTATTTCCATTTTCACTTTTTCTTAAATTATTATTTTTCCTGTGTATTTTTTACGTTATTTTTCTTTCTGTCTTTCTTTCTTTCTTTCTTTCTGTCTTTCTCTTCAGTGTATTTGTTATTTCTTCCTTTCATTCTCTTCCCTCTTTGTTTTTATTTGTTTTTCTTTCTTTCTCTTTACTATAATCTCTTTTTTTTTCTTTCTTCTTTCAGTCTTTTTATTCATTCTGTTCTCTTCTTCTATTTTCCGTTCTTTCCTTCTCTTCACTCTATTTTCTTTCTTTCTTTCTTTCTTTCTTTCTTTCTTTCTCTCCTTTTTTCTTTTTCTTTCTTTCCTTGGTTTTGCTCTATTTTTTCTTGTTTTCTTCCTTTTTTCTTCCTTTTTCTTTCTATCTTTGGCTTCACTCTATTTTGTTTTTCTTTCTTTCTTTCTTTCTTTCTTTCTGCTATGTCAATTCCAATCCACTTTCATTCTTTCTTTCTTTCTTTCTTTCTTTCTTTCTTTTCACTATGTTTTCTTTTTCTCTTTTTTTCTATTCACTCTATTCTTTTTATCTTTCTTTCTTTTTTCTTCATTTTATTTTCATTTTCTTTCTTTCATTCTTTTCATAATATTTTTTTAAATTTCGTTGTTTCTATTTGTCTTTTTCTTCACTCTGTTTTCTTTTTCTTTTTCTCTTCATTCTATTTTCTTTTTCTTTCTTTCTTTCTTTCTTTTCTTTCACACTGTTTTCTTTATATCTTTCTTTTTTCTATTTACTTTATTTTCTTTTTCTGCCTTTCTTTTTCTCTTTATTCTATTTTGTTTTTCTTTCGTTCTCTCTTTCTTTTCAATCTATTTTCTTTTCTTTCTTTCTTCTTTCTTTCTTTCTTTCTTTTTTTCTCTTCAATCTAATTATTCTTCTTTCTTTCATTCTTTTTTCTCTTCAATCTATTGTATTTTTCTCTTGACTCTATTTTTTCCTTTCTTTTTTTGTGTGCAATATTTTCTTTATTTTTCTTTCTTTCTTTCTTTCTTTCTTTATTTTTCTTTTGTCTCTTTACTCTATTTTCTTCTTCTTTCTTCTTATTGGCTTCACTCAACTTTCTTTCTTTTTCTCTTTATTTCTTTCTTCCTTTCTCTTCAATCTATTTTCTTTTTGCTTCTTTTCTTTTTTCTTTGTATTCATTTTATATTTTTCTTTCTTTCTTCCATTCTTTCTTTCTTTCTTTCTTTCTCTTCACTCCATTTTCCTGTTATTCTTCTCTTTTTTCTTTCTTTTTTCTCTTCACTCTATTTTCTTTCAAATGAAATCTTTGTATTTGTCTTTTTCTTTCTTTCTTTTTTCTTTATTTCTTCTTTTTTCTCGTCTTCTTTCTTTCTGTCTTTCTACTCATTTTATTTACTTTTTCTTTCTTTTTTTTCTGTTTTCTTGTCTTCTTTCTTTCTTTTTGTTCTTTTTATTTGTTCTTTCTTTCTTTCTTTCTTTCTTTTTTTCTTTTCACGCTAATTTTCCCCTCTTTCTCTTCACTTTCTTTCTTTCTTTCTTTCTTCACTTCCTTTTCTTTTTTTATTTATATTTTTTAAATTTATCTTCCCTTTATTTTATTTTATTTTTTTGCTTTTTTTCTCTCATCATCTCAGCAACGGCCCTTTTTATTCTTCAATTTTCGCTTCAATCTTTTAAATTTGAATGAACAGATTGAGTTTTTTCTGAATTCTTTATTTATTTTACTTTGGTTTCCTTGCTCTTCTTTCTTTTCAGTCTTTACCCCCACATCTGATGTCCACTGAAAACAAAAACACCTAAAAAAGTAAATAAGAATTCCATTCGACAGAACGATACCAACCCGACATCGTTAACTCTCAACCGGAAGCCAGCCAATGCGAAGAGGAGATGCAAATGTAATTGAAAAAACATTCTGAAAGCTTGTGATCCTAGCAAAGTCGATACGCCTTAGATTTTTAAATATTTCTTACCTTCTCAAATAACCCAAAAGATTCCAAAATAGTTTGCTGTAAAAAATATCAGTCCAACCCCAAGCATATTTAAAACTTTCTGATATTGCTAAACAGAGTTTAGCATTTTTAACCGTTTTTGTGCAGAATGGTCTGGAATCGATAAAAAGAGCCTGCATAGCTTTCATTACAGCAATACTGAATGCAGCATATCTCTTGCTTTGTCAGACTAATAAAATCTCTCATAGTCAAAATTGTTATTAATATCCCTGCGAGGGTGTGAATTTTTCGAACGAGCATACTCTTTTCACGTGCCTTTTTTCTCTCAGGTGGGGCACTTCCTGTCATCCGGTTTTTCCACTTGTGCACTTCCTAAGTGCAGCTGGGACGGCCATATGTTTATATGTCGAGGAAAGCTACTGCTATCTCTTGAGGTACGCCTAGTGACTATAAAACCAGTTAACTCTCTGATGCTCGAATTGAAACACCGAATGTAAAGTCTACGATGCTATATCTTAGAGTATTAAGGTCGCCACAGATCAGTTCCTCTTAGAATTGGCATTAAATTCGAATCAAACCAGATGTGGGTAGCCAAATAACTGATGCGGCATTTGTACAACTGAGGATCATCTTAAAAGTATAACAATTACTGATTTATGAAACTAAGTAAATCGACTCCTGCGAAATCCTCACCAAGGTAGACTAAAAGTGAGGGTAAAAAATACCGGACATCTCTCCGTGTCGAAGAAGGAAAATTGGTGGCAAACATTCGTCGCCATCATGTTGTCTGTTTCTACTTGTTTTATTTTGCTATTTATATTGTTCGGACTATTGTCTCCATCTTTATTGCCATGTTCACGACGATTCGGCCGTTGTACCCTCCGGCCTTCTTCAAGTGCTAGGAATTTCGAACCGAACCTTTTATTAAGATCACTGAGGCATCTCATTCCATGCGCGATGCTACTTCTGGTAGCCATGTAGTTATCTCCCTTTAACTTAACTATATAAGTTATTTGTTCACCACGGCTGTAGCCTGGTATTGAACTTACAACTCTTGGGTCACGTCAGTGGAACTAACTAAGGTATATATTCCACTAGGCCATGTGAAGTTTTGGGACTTATAAACCTAATATCTCAGTAACTATTTTATCAGTTTTACTTCAGCGTCTGTAAGGAAACGGATATTATTAACATTGCCATTATAATTGAGGTGAACTGATACTACACTCTGATCCCAGACTGATACCAAGGGAGAGCAAATAAAAGTATAACTCAGATAGCATTGGCTTCTTGGTCAATGAATGTCAACTGTTTCTTTGTAGGAAAACGATTAAAATTACCAGTATTATTATAAACTAGCAGTATAGCCCGGCGATGCTCGGATGTAATGAAAGCTTTAAAACTAATCCATGGTCCGGGAGCTCAGAGGTTGGTGTGTTGCTGAGGAAACAACCAATCCATATATTAAGTGGGAAGGTTATATTGAATCAATTGTAGGATCAGTTACTTGGCAAATTGACTAAATGTTTCGTGATGGACAGCTTCTTGACTGAATCTATCTTGCACAATTATGAGTCTATCTGTCGACCATGCATTGAATATTGCTGAAACATTTGGTCTGGTGCTTCTGTTATGTATTTAGAAATACTAGATTAAATAAAACTTGAAGTAACTGAAATGTGGTTCTACAGAAGGATGCTGCGGATATCATGGATCGAGCATGTGAGCAATGATGAGGTTTTGGAAAGGATAGAAACGAAAAGAAAATTAATACTGAACATCAGAAAGAGACAGCTAATGTTTCTGGGGCATGCAATGAGGAAGGAGAGTTTGGAGAACTTGATACTAACAGGCCAGGGAAGGAGAGACAGGGGAAAACATCGTATAACGTATTTGACTGGCCTGAGCAGGTAGATGGCAGAAAGGATGTTGCGTGGTGTAACAGGAGAAAGCGTGCTTAGAGCCACCAGGAATAGGGAGACGTGGAAAGCCATGATTGCCTACGTCCTGAAAGAACAGGGCATATAGAAGAAGTAGTTATATGCCAACTGTTTATAAGAAATTATAATGTAGATATAAAATGGGGGATCAATTCTATATTATAATCAATATATAAACTGGTCCCTCATTTTATGGCCATGTTAGTTTCTATTCATTTATATTCTAGATTTATGGGCTTGAGCGATTGGATGGTAGAGCGAGGTTTGGGTGGTGTAACTGGAGAAAGCGTACTTAGAGCCACCAGCGATAGGGAGACGTGGAAGGACATGATCGTCTACGTCCTGAATAAACAAAGCACATAGAAGAAGAAAAAGAAGATGATTAAATAAAAAAATATGCAATATTATTGGTCCTTGAACTGGCATCTGAGGTTTAGATCATTGGAATTTCGAACTGAACCCTTTATTTCGTTCATCGAGTTAGATTATTGCAGTTTCATGTGTTCCTTGTTCTGTCCATATGTCTTGAAAAAGTGTTCTGAGTTCAATACCTGGCAACAGCCTTGGTGAGCAAAAAAAACTAAAAATGTATGGATCAGTTATGACGAAGTTATGACAAAATCCAACATAGAATCAGGCAGTTAAATGCCATACCTGATACACTCTTGGGCGATCATGTCGCTTTCGAGACTGAGCAGAAGATTTTCCCTCAGTAGGTTAACATTACTTTCTATGAGGACTTTCAATAGCAGTAACAGCTAAAATGGATCTTGACAAAATACAAAGGAGGATCTGTAACGTGGTTGATACTGACTTGGCAGACCGGCTGCAGCCGCTCTCTCACCGTCGTAATGTGGCTTCCCTGTGCCTCTTCTACAAGTACTTTCATGGCTACTGCTCCGATGAGCTTAGTTCACTGGTGCCGCCTAAGCAGGAATTTACACGAGATACTAGATTAGCAACTAGGTCCCACCCTTTTACAGTTAAACAAATAAGATGTAACCGTAAATTCTACTCCAACAGCTTCTTTTCTCGCGCTTCCCGCCTGTGGAACTCCCTTCCACAAGTCTGCTTTCCCGACAGTTACAATCTCCAGGTGTTTAAATGTAGGGTCAATAAACACCTCCTATCACACTAACTCCCAATTATTCTCAGAACACTCTCATCTACCCAACCCTCATTCTCGGTATCCTTACCCGCCTATCACCCACCCTCTGACATTTCCTATATTTAATCATCCTTTCTCCACTCTATGTAGCACCCTGCGCAGTAGTGGCAGTGACATGCCTGCTCGGGGTGAAACGCTTATAAAAAAAAAATAAATAAACAAAAAATATCACATGTAACTCAATGTGAAAATATTAACATGATCATTACATTGACTTTCCAAACTACTTCAAATAAAAGGATAGAGAGGAAATCTTCGTCAATACTGCACCAAGCGTAAGAAACCTATTTTCATGAAAAATAGTTTTAAAGAAAGAATATAAATTTTAACCGGTAAGAGCGAGAAGTACTCGTCAATGAATACCGAACGTTTTCTGGTAAAAAAACGGTTAATATTACAATAGCCCTTAGAAATGAGGAGAATTAATACTACGCTTTGATCCAACACCGAATGTTTCCTTGTGATGAAACGATTAATATTATCACTATAACAAGTGCGGTGAACAGATGCTACACTTGATTCCAGAACAATGGAGACAAAGCGAATTAGAGTATAACTCCAGTAGCATTGGCTGCTTGGTCAATAAATGCCGCATGTTTACTTGTAAGGAAACGGATATTATTAACATTGCCATTATAACTGAGGTGAACTGATATTACACTCTGATCCCAGACCGATACCACGAGAGCAAATAAATGTATAACTCAATTAGCATTGGCTTCTTGGTCAATGAATGTCGACTGTTTCTTTGTAGGAAAACGGTTAAAATTACCAGTATTATTAGAAACTAGCAGTATAGCCCGGCGTTGCTCAGATGTGATGAAAGCTTCAAAACTAATCCATGGTCATGGAGCTCAGACTCCTTGGACGTTGGCATGAAAGTCTAAAAAGCAATAGTTGTTTCCAGTTAAAGCGAAACCGTAGACTGAAAGAAAAATGAATGGATGTAAGTCAAATTTTGATTTCCTGGTATCGATATCAAATAAGTTTTTTCGTCGTAAACTGAATTTTGAAGGCTAAATAAATCCTCCAAGTAAATGGTATCATGGCTGAGACTAAGAACTACGATTATATCTACTTAGAGCCAAACCCGAAGCAAAAATTAAAATAAAAGGGGTGAAAAAAATACAGACATACAGGCAAATAAACAGACACACAGACAAACATCTTGGCCTTATATATGTATATATATATTATCGATTTTCTTCACTATTGTAAGAACTGCAACCTTGAAACTTCTGAATATCGTTTCTTATGTCTTTGTCTATGAGTGTATTAAATTTGATTAAAATCGGACCACTCCTTCTATAACCCGATTTTTTCGATTATCGATTTTCGATATTTATCGGGGGTATCTCGACACAAAACCTAGCTAAGAACACTCGCAGACGCTTATAGTACAACTGTGTAAATTTTTAAGAAAATCGGTTCAGCCGTTTCGGAGTCTATAGGTAACGGACACACGCACACACACACACACATACGGACAAAGTTCCATTTATAAATAAGTTTAGATATCGAAAACATAAACGACAATTTTATTTCAGTATAAAAAAGTTTAAACCAATAGTGTCGGCTGTTTCGTGAATGAATGCGAGTGTTCCTTGTAGGGAAACGGCTAATATAATTATTACCATTGTGTAGGTGCTTTATAATTTGCAGCCATAAAAAAAACCTTGTGTTAATTATAGCATATCACTGATATTAGAGAAACGATATTCAGCGCATCCACTTATACCT
The DNA here is from genome assembly GCA_037127315.1 of Ascarosepion bandense. Taxonomy (NCBI): domain Eukaryota; kingdom Metazoa; phylum Mollusca; class Cephalopoda; order Sepiida; family Sepiidae; genus Ascarosepion; species Ascarosepion bandense. Next base: position 848,442 of record JBBBDQ010002378.1, read on the forward strand.
TGGATGTTTGAATCTGTACGTAATCGCATCCATGTTCTTTTTTTATCTTTTAGTTAGCATTAAAAATTGCTATATACGACTATTTGTGCTTTTTTTTCTGGCAAATCAATGTAAACTTATTAACACATTCAAAACGAGCTAGGATATTTGAACCTGATATATCCCGGAAAGTGATATATATATCATTCGAGGTAGCTAAGCGATTTAGGCAAATGTAACCGGGTAGAACAATCTAGACGTAATGGAGAGTACTCGTCCATGGACTCGTCGTATGCAGTATCCTGAGACGTAGGCGTAGTCAATAGACATAGACCAATAGTCGTAGACCTATAGTCGTTGACCTGTAAATCTATGGACGTAGACCTCTAGTGGTAGACAGTAGACCTCCATGCGTCCTCGCCTTCGTCTGTAATTATGACTGACACCAGCCAATCACATTACTCTAAGGGGGAACCAAGGTGTATGCATATCATTACCTATTCATTACATCAGAACCCTTATACAAAATTATTTATGTTTTCTTGCAGAAATTGTAGATTACAGTCATATCACGCGGAAACGCCGTTTCCTGTCAGATTAATGACGTTAAGAAACATCTATCACGGTCAGTACCTAAATGAGTGACCGCTTTGGAATGTGCGAGTGTTGTAATGGATAATCAGAAGCCGGAGAGTTAAGTTCTACTTTCAGTCGGGTTCATTATATTCACTTACACGCAAATACGATTTTGAACGTGTGAATTTACCACTTCTTTTCTAGCTATGGTTTAATAGTAGACCTTGTTTATTTTGAAAATTTGACAGAGGGAAGCCACACCCCGCCAGTGAGAAAGTGACTAGAGTCGAGCTGCCAGGTCAAGACCGATCACATTGCAGATTCTCCTTATTTATAATAGAATTGCAAGCAATAAATATTTGCAGCAAAATTCCACAAAATGCCTTTTATATAAAAATTACCTTTTACCTAAAACTTTTTAAAATCCAATATCTGCCTTTAAATAACATGTCAAGGGTTGATATGTCGGAAAAATATATTAATCTAGTCAAACTTGCGACGTAAGTATACTTATGTTTGATTTTAAAAAATAAGAGGCATTAAATATTGAATCCTTACACAATGACCTTATTTTTTTATTTTTTTTATTTATTTATTTATTTATTTATTTTTTTGCTATTTAACATTAGAAATTATTGTATAAGTTTATTTTATTATAAATTGCTTCGAGCACCTCGGGGTCGTGTAATGGTTAGCAAGCCTGTCTCGCTAAAACCTATTACAAATAAGTCATAAGTTCGATCATCACTGGTTACCCTAAACTTATGGCTTTTTGCCACGTCTAAGTGGCGCTAATGATCAACTGTGTGTTCCCTTTTTTAAAAGTCCCTCTGTGAAAATGTGGTATTGTGGCCAGTGCGGGACTGAAAGGTGATAGATGCGTTCTTTTAGTGAATACGCATTTGTGTTGAGTGTTTGGTCGTGAATCCGGTTAGTTATGTATAGGATACTTAAAGAAAAACCGGAAGCAACCTTCTACTAGGATACTGAGAATACTATGAACTTAACATGTGAGTAACGATGAGGTTTTAGAGAGGATGAACATGAAAAGAAAATATTTAACATCAAGAAAAGACAGCTGAAGTTTTGGGGATATATAATGAGAAAAACGGCTTGGAGAATCTGATGCTTACAGGACGGATGAAAAGGAAAGAGAGACATGGGAAAGCAACGCGTGATATACTTGAGGAACTTGAGCAGATGGATTGTGGAGCGGGTTTGAGCGGTATAACAAGAGAAGAGTTTTGCCAATATTTCTGAGATGAGGTAGGATTTACACGCTTTACATTATTCGGACTATTGTCCTAATATTTGTTGCCATTTGTATGATGGAGACAGTCGGAGCGTACAACGTCGTACAGATGGCAAGAAAGATGAGGACAATAGTCCGAATAATGTAAATAGTGGAAGGAGAATGGTTGTTAAAATTTATAAGGGATGGTGAAATGTGGAGGACCACGATCGTCTACGTCCTGAAAAGACACGGCACATGGAAGAAGAATGTCAACCACCATCACCACCACTCACACCCCCTTCGGCCTTGTGCCACAATTGTATTTAAAAAAATAAATATATTATTGAAAGTTGATTTGGTTTGGTTAAATTTGTTTAGCAGTAATATTAATCATTATGGGTTGTTTAATGCAAAAATCTAAATTTTTGACGTGATTTTATAATTTCAACGTAAATATATATTGGACGTACACTTTCAGCTAAAATGTATTGTTGGAAATTTTCATATGAATGGTATTTTTGGTGATTTTGCTACAAATATTTATTGCTTGTAATTCTATTATAAATAGGTATTGTTGGTAATTTTAATATAACCAGTTGGTAACTTTTTACTGTTGTCATTATCTGGTCAGACGCCCCTGCTGTTCGTCTCAGTGTTCTCGACAGGCTCCAAAAGGATAATCTATAATGTGATCGGTCCAGACCTGGCAGCTCGACTCCAGCCACTTTCTCACCGGTGGGATGCGGCTTCCCTCTGTCTTTTCTACAAATATTTTCATGGTTTCTGCTCCGACGAACTTAGGCCATTGGTCACCTCGCCACAAAAATTTACTCTTGTAACCAGACTGGCAACAAGGTTCCACCTTTTTACAGTTAAACCTACCAAATACAGCAAATAATTCTTCTCCAGCAGCTTCTTTTCTCGCACTTCATGTCTGTGGAACTCCCTTCCGTATGCTTGCTTTCCTGACGCCTACAACCTCCAAGAATTTAAATGCAATGTCAATCTCCATCCCTTATCTACTTGACTTGAGTCCTTTCCTTGTTCTTTCTACATCACCCCGCGTACCTTGTTCTTTTCTTTTATCTTTACCTTCGCAATTGTCTTCACACCTGTCTTCTCATTCCTTCTTATGCCCTTTCTCTGACACCCCCTGTAACTGGTTCGACATTTTCTTCACTCTCCTCCTGCCTAAATCTTTACTCTCTTATGTAGCCCCCTGCGCATCAGTGGCGGTACCGCCTTGCTTGGGGTGAAACGATTAAAAATTTAAAAAAAATAAAAATATATTGCCTGCAATTTTACTATAAAAATTTATTTTTATAATTTCACAGTATTTTGATTTAGCATTTGGGCTTACTATTTATCTATAGCTGGGACCCCGGATCAGCTTGGACCCGGGATTAACAGCAAGATAAAGGTGATTTCACTCTCCTCAAAAGTTCCGATCTCTTAATCAAAGTATTTGCTATAGTTTATAGCCATATCCGAAACTGTATTTTTATAAGTAAACATTTACTAATAGTAGTTGTTCCGGTACAATAAACCATTACTAAGTTACATATGGCTTATTAAGGACACCGGAAATGTGGATGTAGGCAATGTTTAATGAGTTCGACATTTAAAATTGTTACTACAAGCGTGGGCTGAAAAGTTCATAGGCTGATTATGACGGAGTGATTCTAGAGCTGTGAGATCTTACATGCATTGATATCAATTCTTCTGCTCTCCACATTCGCTCGGATGACGCTCTCGGCTTTATCAACAGAATTTAGGAGATAAAAGGAGAATTTTAACGTGACCCGTGTTCCGAAAGTCCTCCAACTGAAACCAACGAGGAAAATATGATGATGAAAGGCAGGTGATTGACTATAAATCAAATAACCAAGGCTATCAGCATATTAAACGAGAGCGTTAAAAATAGTCTGCGCAATGAGGGCCACGTCTTCTGACACTTAGAATCAGGCTGATCAATAAACGGGAAAATCTGACATTGTTTGGGGCAAATCTAGTTGGTTTCCTTGGATGTTTTCTCTAACCAAGGATGAGTGTTGGCTTCATCACTTTGAGCCTGGGACAATGCAGTTCATGCAGTTGAAACATCCGTCCTTACCTGCTCGAAGGAAGCTCAAGGTTGTTTCACCTGCAGGAAAGGTGATGGCCTCAGTTTTGCGGATATAAAAAGTGTTGTATTTGCTGACTTCAAAGGGGCTAAAACATCAATAGGGAATATCATGACCAAGCACCTTGAAAAACTTAAAAGTAGGTCTTGTTTCATCAGGACAAAACTCCAGCATACAAGTCCATGTTTTCAATTACTGATATGCGTGATTGTAGCTCTCCCTGTTTTCTTGAATCGACTATCATTTGTTATGCACCGAACAGGTTAAGCACTTATATATATATATATATATATATATATATATATATATATTGGTCATCTACATACAAGCCTGTTTCGCTGTATCATAGTTCATCAGTGTGGCTAGACACATCCACTTGCTTCTGGCCTGGATCGAAACTCGACTGATTTGGTGTCAGTCGGAGTCGCTACCCACTAAGTCATTGACGCATGGAATCAGAGAAGGGAAATTTTAACGTGTTGTATATAAGCAGTGTATACACACACCAAGTCATCAAAAGAACTCAATTCATTTGAAGAGTAATGCATATATCTCAAAAGTGGAAACTGTTTTTAAAATTTTCTTCTCTAGAGAATTCAATCGTAATGAGAGCATAATATATTAGTCATCCACATACAAGCCTGTTTCGCTGTATCACAGCTCATCAGTGTGGCTAGACACATCCACTTGCTTCCAGCCGAGATTATATTTTAGAACATGTACAAACTACAATCTACTACAAAATTGTACATTTTGTTTCGACATTGAAAGAACAATGTCTCATAAGGTAGTTATTAATGATGGTAATAAACGTTATTTTTTAAAAGAAATTTTACCTCATATGAAAAATTTTTTCCCAAAAGGTAGTGGATGTTTATTTAAAAAATAACGTTTATTGCCATCATTACTAACTTACACACACACACACACACACACACACACACACACACACACATATATATATATATATATATATATATATATATATATCGCAGTGATGATGACAACATATATCCTCTTGATGTTGTTTGTTGTTTTTGTACTAAGGAAAAGAACAATTTCCTTTTAACAGTCAGATTCCAATTTCAGTCAGTTAAGGGCCATACGTAATATATCCTTAGGCGATCATGTCACTGACTGGACAGAAGATTTTCCTGCAATTGGTTGCCATTATTTTCTGCGTTATACTGGTTGCCATTATTTTCTGCGTTACACTGGTTGCCAACATAGAACCCAGTCAATTGTTATTTAACCCATAGCTTGAGGGAAGAAATGGTAATAATGCCTTTCCTAAATGTATTTACGCGTAAGTGAATGCAACGAATTCAACTGGAATCCGAACTCGGCTCTTTAATTTTTCGTTCCGAGCCGATATCCACTGCACCACAACGCACAACTAGATGCTAATTTACCGGGAAAAAATCAAACAATTCAGTTAATAATCAGAAGAGTTGAAATTAATGCATGCATGATTTCACAACTTTAGCATCCCTTTTCATGGTCAGTCTATGGACATTTCAGCCTACCCTTGTACCGAGAAAGAAACAGCAATTCATTTATTAATAAGGATAATTGGAATTTATGCATGCAAGACTTCACAGGTGTAGCATCACTCTTTCAGCCTCTATCAACTTTTCAGCCCACCATCGTACTGGGAAAAAAACAAAACATTCAGTTATAAATAAGAAGAGTTGAAATTAATACATGCAAGATTTCAACAGCATCACTCTTTCATTGTCAGCCCATGAATTTTTCAGCCTACCCTCATAATGATTTACAAATTAGATGGTTATATTTCAATTATCATTTTAACGTTGTTAAAATGATTAAAGCAACCATATTTTTAATATATATAGCTTATATTCAAACTATTAAACAATATGCTATTCCTCTGAATCGTGTTAAACCGGGGAGCCGAGTTCGAATTCCAGTTGAATCCATTGTATTCACTTACGCGCAAATACCCTAGGGAACGTTATTAATCCGTCTCTTCCTTCCAGTTATGGGTTAAATAGCAGGACAGATTGGGTTCTATAGCCTTGGTCGGCAACCAGTCTACCGAAGAAAGCAATGGCAACCTACTGCGGGATAATCTTCTGCCCAGTCAGTCATGTCCCTTTCGAGACATGATCGCCCAAGTGTGTATCACGTATGGGACTTAACTGACTGAATCTTTACACACACAACAGCTGATATTAAGCCAATTTCTCGAAACACAGTTGTACTATAAGCGTCTGCGAGTGTTCTTAGCTAAGTTTTGTATCAAGGTACCCCCGATAAATATCGAAAATCGATAATCGAAAAAATCGGTTTATAGAAGGAGTGGTCCGAATTTAATCAAATTTGATACGCTCATAGACAAAGACATAAGAAACGATATTCAGAAGTTTCAAGGTTGCAGTTCTTATAATATTGCAGAAAATCGATAATATATATACATATATAAAAGGCAAGATGTTTTTCTGTGTGTCTGTTTATTTGCCTGTATGTCTGTATTTTTTTCACCCCTTTTATTTTAATTTTTGCTTCGGGCTTGGCTCTAAGTAGATATAATCGTAGTTCTTAGTCTCAGCCATGATACCATTTACTTGGAGGATTTATTTAGCCTTCAAAATTCAGTTTACGACGAAAAAACTTATTTGATATCGATACCAGGAAATCAAAATTTGAATTTGAGGTAAAGAGGATGGGGAAGATGAAAAACAAAAAGAGAAATCAAAAAAGAGGGGAAAAAGAAAGGAGAAAGAGAAGGACACAGAAGAAAAAAAACCAAGTGGAAAACAAGAGAGAAAGAAAGAAACGAGAGGAAAGAGGCAATGAAAACGGCTCAGCGATAAATAGAACGTAAATTTAGGTAGAAAGTAAAATATAGGCATGTACAGATATCGGTCAAGCGACGTCTGGGCTTAACAAAGAGGAAAAAGCGAGAATATGCACAGAAGAGAATTGTTTTGAACGTTGCAAATGTTTTCTTCGTTTCTTATTCATTTATATATATATATATATATATATATATATATATATATATATATATATATATATATATACACTAGCATCATAGCCCGGCGTTGCCCGTGCAACTTAGAACATTTTACTAGTATCAGAAGATGCCAATGAGGGGAGTAGATGGAAATCATTTACAGACAGTTGATTTCCTGCATGAAATATTTAAGCGAAACAAAAAGCTTTATTGTTTTTTTTATTTTCTGAAGTATGAAATATTAAATCTAAAAAAAAAACAAAATAAAACTTAAATAATTAAATTCACCATTGACACTTTTTTTATATATTTTGTTTTTGTTTGAAAAAACACTTTCTTTTAAAATATTTCTTTTGCTTCAAAATTACGGGGAAAATATTCACATATTTTTGTTGACAAAATTCATTTTTAAAATGTCAGAATTAAAATTAAATATAAAGGCTCTTTTTTTTTTAAAGTCGCGTTTGGCTCGTGTGATTTGATTTATGTGACGTAATTTAGGAACCATCTTAGATCGTAGATGTTTTACGGAGCAAATGTAAACATTCTGCACCATTGGCCAAAAAGTGCGAAAGGGAAAATTGCTGAACTTAAACTCAAAAAGTGTGTCAACCTGGCTTCCCTGTAGATATGTGTCCCTAGAAAGTTTGAATGGCGTAGCTTAAAAAATGTAGGCGTACATAGGTAACAGTCACACACAGACTCACAGACTGACTTTTATATATATATATATATATATATATATATATATATATTCATCATTATACACGCCTAATAGCCAGAGTGTTCTAATTCATTACTGAATGAGTGATGCGTATATGCTAGAGTAGCTACTGTTTTGCAAAGCCTACCATTCTTCCAGGGTGCTCAATCCGGGTGTGAGAGTGTAGTCATCCGCAGACAGATCTGTTTCGCTGTATCACAGCTCATCAGTACGGTTAGACACCCGATTGCTTTTTACCCAGGATTGAAACCCGACTGAATTGGCGTCAGTCGGCGATTCTACTTTTCTCTCTCTCTCTCTCTCTCTCTCTCTCTCTCTCTCCCTATATATATATATATATATATATATATAAACGTACTTCTGGGCTCTTCAGCAGAAGAACACAAGCCTTGAAATGTGAAGACATCGCAATAATGCCTTTAGGCAATATCGAAGTCGCCATAACTCAGTTAAGTGACAAAATTCTCCACATTAATTTTATTAACGCTCTGTCGATATGGGCAACACGACGTGGTGAAATGGTTAGCAAGCTTGTGTCGCTAGAACCTATGAGAACTAAGTCCTATTACAATTAAGTAGTGAGTTCGATCCTCATCGGGTGTCCTGTAATTTCACCCTTGTGCCACATTTAATCAATCAATCAATCGAGCACTTTATGGTAAAAATCTGCTTGCTAAAAATTCCTTCCTACCAGTAAACGACTGATAAAACTGTAATCTTGGCACTAAGCATCATTACAATTTAACACTATGTGTTTGTGGTGAGGGGTGATCTGCCTTCCCATAATTCAGATATGGCTGACTGTCATACGATATTAATCTTGATCCGTTAATTTTGATGGAGACGAATATGACTTGGTGTTCAACTGGTGAGTTATATCGTTTGCCGTAAGATCTACACACCATATGTCTCGTTTACATCGACGACAGCATCCGGTAATTGGCAAGGAACTTTTAAGTTGTTTCAGTCTTATTGCAGACCTGCAAAAGCAAGACAGGTATAGTGAAAATTAACCGTAATGGCCGTCTCATAAACACCTGATCGCTGTACGTGGCTTTCTGATGCACAGCTGGACACATAGATGACATAATAGTTGGAAGAGATAATCACTTCTATCTGGGAGTTCAAGGGTAACCCATGTCCGTACATTATTTTCAGCTTCTCCTCTGCGATTGAAGTATCCTCGAATGATTTCTTTAGATTGTTGATCCGTTTTCACTCAGTTTTATTTTTAAATTATTTCACTGCAAGTTTTCTGGAGGACAGAAGATGGGGAACGCTGTTATTTGATGAACGTAGGTAACGATGAAGCAAGAAACCGGGCGAGAAAAGAAACTATTAGAATAGAATATACGACTGTATCTAGCTAATTGAACAGTAAATCAATGAGACCTAATTGCTAATCTAGTAAAATGAGACCTAATTGCTAATCAAGTAAAACCTTCTAGTAAATTCATGCGGTCGTGGTATCAAGAAGGAGAGCCCACCAGAACTGATATAAAAATATTTATAGAAAGATCAGGGAAACCACGTTACTGTACTGGAAAATAAGTAAGTCGAGATGCCAGATCAGGATCGATAGTATTACAGACCCTTTTTTGAACTTGTCAAGAATCTCGAAATATATAGCAGCTTCACCAGGCCAAATATGTCAGGAATATTCAATTCATGGACGATTGATAGATTTATGAGTGTGCAAGATGCATTATGGTGAGAAAAATCGTCTAGCACGACACAGTCAACCAACTTTCTTATTAGCAGGCCTAGCAGTTGATTCAATATCACTGTTACGAGGATGCATTTTTATATAAAAAATATTAATAAAGTCAACAAAAAGGTTAATATTTATAGTAAGGGATTCTACTAAGTTCTACTTGTTGATACAAAAAGTTTTTATTAATGAAGTAGTTGTAAAAACAGAGAAATTAGAACGTTTAGAAGATTCTAGATCATTCCAGTATATTCGAGAAAAATCTAAATGATTCGAGAAATATGCTAATTAAGTGCTAGCCCTTACAAAAATAGTTGTTTTGAAGAGCGTTGTCAGTTGTAAAAAGGGAATTTCTGACATTTCCAACTCCGGCTTTTGATTCACGTATTATTATATCCAGCCGAAAGAATCTCTATGGAAAGTTACCGACCAACAAAAATCCACAGGAGAACTTCGTGGAAATGAACTGGTAGATAGATTTTTTGAATATTTTCGTTGAACAAACTAAAATTTTATTATATATATACATATATTTGTGGATTTCCAGTAATAGCACTTAGATTACTTCGCTAGCTCTAGCGTGTTAAAAATACTTGACTACCACGTTCTTCTTTTCCTTCGTAACACTTCGCCAGTAGACCTAGACCTCTACGTTTTCTGTTTGAATGCCACAGTTGCATCTTTGTATATATGTTATTTTGTGTTTGTTTTTTTTCAAAATTAAATATTTATTTTTGATTTAGTTCTGTTTTTTAGTAAATCATTTTCTTTTTCTTTGTTACTAATTCTAACAAGTAACAATCATCTTTGTACTTCATGGGAAACGTGAAATGAAAATATGCAATGAGTTGCTCATGGAAGGCGAAGATGATTGTCTAAAAAGGAGCAGTTTTGTGTTGGAGGTGTTAACATTTACAAGCTATTTCTTGCTCCATTTAAAAACTGATAGAAATTATGATTGTTTCAAAACTCATGAACTCAATAAATATAGCACTCCATCAAAAGCTTCACTTATAATTGTCTAAACACTCTCTCCTAGGAATTCTAAAATGAGAACGTTGTCTTGAACAGCCACTGGTGTGGATCAGTTTACCTTAATGCGAATGTGTCTTCCAGGATTCTATCCTTGGACCTATTTTGTTCCTAATTTTCATCAATGACATTCGCAATGTCATCATTGTTCAACTCAGCATCTCAGTACAGTATCTATACTGCTGACACAACTATTTACCCCTGTCTTAACGATAAGTATCGTAGGTTCGATAAGGTCGATATTGGCAGATGATGTGCGCAATCACCTTCAATCTGTTGTTAACTTACTTACGAAATGGCATTTTAATTTCGAGGTAACTAAAACAAATACATTCTCTTTTAATCAACTTTGAGTACCTTCTATCATCATTGCGCCTTCTCCTGGTAATGTTTTTTACTGACATGAAGTAGAATAATTATATTGTATTATACTGAATTCCTATGTCTGCTGCTAGGAAAGTTGGTTTACTGTGTTTGTGACGGTTTTTCTCGCTATAATTTATCTTACACACTAGCAGTATAGCCCGGCGTTGCTCGGGTGTAATGAAAGCTTTTATATATATATATTACCGATTTTCTGCACTATTGTAAGAATTGCAACCTTGAAACTTCTGAATATCGATTCTTATGTCTTTGTCTATGAGTGTATCAAATTTGATTAAAATCGTACAACTCCTTCTATAACCCGATTTTTTCGATTATCAATTTTCGATATTTATTGGTGGTACCGCGACACAAAACCTAGCTAAGAACACTTGCAGACGCTTATAGTACAACTGTGTAAATTTTCAAGAAAATCAGTTCAGCCGTTTCGGAGTCTGTAGGTAATGGACACACACACACACACACACACACACACACACACACACACACAGACGGACACACACACACACGCACAGACAAAGTTCCATTTATAAATAAGTTTAGATTAGTCAGTCTAGCATTCGTGAATATTGCTACCACAGCTGGTCTCGTGTTTCTGTTATGTATTTAAAGATTCTTGTGTTTCTATTATGTATTTAAAGATTCTGGTCTCGTGTTTTCTGCTATGTATTTAAAGATTCTTCTGAATATCGTTTCTTATGTCTTTGTCTATGAGTGTATCAAATTTGATTAAAATTGGACCACTCCTTCTATAACCCGATTTTTTCGATTATCGATTTTCCATATTTATCGGGGGTACCTCGACACAAAACCTAGCTAAGAACACTCGCAGACGCTTATAGTACAACTGTGTAAATTTACAAGAAAATCGGTTCAACCGTTTCGGAGTCTATAGGTAACGGACACACACACACACACACACACACACACACACACACACACACACACGGAAACACATACATACACACACAGACAAAGTTCCATTTATAAGTAATTTTAGATTAGTAAGTCTAACATTCGTGAATATCGCTGACACGCCTGGTCTCATGTTTCTGTTATACATTTAAATATTCTTGGTAAAATCCAAAGAGGGATCGGCAGTGTTATCGGTTCTGATTTGGTATTACAAAATCAGTCTCTTTCCCATCGTCGTAGCGTAGCTTTTCTCTGCCCTTTTGATAAATATTTTTACAGGAATTGTTCTGATGAGATTTTCTCTTTGGTACATCAACCACACAAATTGAACCGCAATAGTAGATTGGTAGCTAGTTTTCTCCTTTTTACTGTATAAATAAATAGATGTGACCGTAAGTTCTATGCCAACAGTTTCTTCTCTCGCACTTCTCGCTTGTGGAATTCTCTTCCGGTTTCTTGCTTTCCAGTCAATTTTGAGTTTCAAGATTTTCAACGCAATGTTATTCGTGATTTATTCTATCTCCTCAATACCTGTTCTTTTGTTATCTTTTCTAATTAATTTTCTCTTTTTTCTCAGATTCTCTTCCATTCAGTGACTTATTGTGTCTTAGTGGCTTTATCGCCTTGCTGAGGCTGAAATGATAAAAATAGATATCAGATATGTCTCACAATAAGTGATTTTTGGTGCCAAGAAAGAAACACGTTTTTTAGCTAATTTGATGGGGGGGGGGGGCTGATTCCAGAAAGGACCTTATGTTAGCTAAGTTTTTGCTGTACAGAAATAGCTTATTTTTTGGAAAAAAAGATCAATTTACGATCATGAGTGATCGTAACATTTAATTAATAAATGTCGTAGAAACCCGTCAATTTTCAGGTAGGCCGAGCAATTTATGCCTCCTCCCTAAAATAAACTATTTTTATTTTAAAAAAAAAAGTATTTTTGAGTCAAAAATTTTAAAATAGAAGTACCGATTTTATTTTTTAATTTATCGCCAAAACTCAAATTAACTGATAAACTTTAGTAGCAATACACTTTATCAGTAATGCGTGTAATATAAGTATCATTTTTTACATTGGCATCCGAATAAATTTCCGAGGAGGGGAGTAATGACCAAGGAGAACGAAACTATCTGGATTTAAAAATAATAGAAGAGCCCTACTAGGGACGGTGCGACAAACGGATGATGACTGACTACTTCTGGAGTATCAAATGAGATTTGAATAACATTGAACATGGCAAACAATCAAGAAAGAGAAAGTTTTTTTACCATAGTTCTTATTTTAACGAAGGTCTTGTTTCTGCCGTTAGTTTATTAAATGTTTTCATGTAAATACCTGTTAGTCTTATTACAATCACTGGGGTATATCATTCTAATTTTTTGCCTAGAGCCTCTTCTGTAGTGATGAGTTATCTCCCTCTAAACCCTGCAAGTTACTTGTTCACCACTGCTGTAACTTGGTACTGAAATCACAGCTCTTTGGGTCAAGTCACAGGAACTATGGCATTTAACGTATTTGATAGAAAATTATTTTCCCTAAAAATGTTCACTTATTTATAAAACATGGGTCAGTCTAATTTTAATTAGTGCCACATTGTGTAGTGAATTCTTTTTTAAAGGCTCTGTACAGATATATTGCGTACAGTCTGTGAGAAAAAAGCGTGTAATTTTGATGAATGCGTTAACTCATTTTAACCCGGATGTGCGTTAGTTTTAACACATTAACTGCAACCTTGGATATTTGAGATCATATGTAATAACATCTGTATTTTTATTGACTTTAGTAATTGTTGCATAATAGTTTTTATACGTTATTTTCGTAAATAAAATTAAATTAAATCACACATTGAATACTCCTTTGGATATTCGAACTCTTACATATCGCCATCTTTGTTTTCTTCAGAGTTAACTTCAAAAATAATTACGATAGATTTTTATACTTTATTTATCCCTATTGAGCATTGTGTCTCTGAGGTGTCTTCCTGGGTGAAAGCCGGTGTCAATGCTTTCCTCCCAGCCAGGAAATTTCGACTAAAACCTCATTCATCTCTTTGGTTCTCTGTCTTGCTTGCTCGGCCCGCCATTACCCGCACGAATCACTTCCTCCGGCTTTACCAGAGCGACTCGTCTGACGACGATAGGCGCCTTTTTGTCTCTGTTCTTAATGAATGCAAGTATGTCCTAAATGACTCCTAATCTATTGTTTGCTGATAAAATGAGGCAGCAGATAAATCTCGCAAGTTTGGATATAAAATCTACTGGCGGCTCTGCAAAAGCTCGATCCCTTCTCTATTCAATCACGTCCCCAGCGGACAAGGCCGAATGCTTTGTTCGCAAATTCTTTTCCAACTCTACACTTGAGTTGCTAGAAGCACCCCACCCGATTTCCCACCTAGAACTAAAGCTCAACGGAGTAATATATATATATACAAAATATAAATTTCAAACGATATATTTTCAAATCATAAATCATTATACTTCACTTGAATCACTTTAATCCTAGCCAAAAAATGTTGCAGAAAATCATTTATAAACATAAAACAGCCCGGTGTTGCTCAGGTGTAATGAAAGCTTTAAAATTAATCCAGGAGCTCAGACTCTTTGGACGTTGGCACAAAAAACGTTGGTTCTTGAAAGGTTGATCTTGAAGCGGTAGAACTTACTAAAATGAATGGTTGTAAGTCAAATTTTGATTTCTGGTATCGATGTCAAATAAGTTTTCCGTCGTAAACTGAATTTTGAAGACTAAATAAGTCCTCTGAGTAAATGGTATCATGGTTGAGACTAAGAACTACAATTATACCCACTTAGAGCCAAACCCGAAACAAAAACCAAAATAAAAGGGTTGAAAACCTGATTTTGATCAGACTCGATAGGATATCGAGATATCGATTTTTAATATCTGAGTCAAATAAGTCATCCAAAGATAAACTAATCTAAGTAAGTCCATGAAAACTTATCGTACCCATCGGGAGAAAATGAGCCATATTGATGGCTGAATATCAGTTTTTGATCAGATTCGATAGAATATCGGAGGTATCGATTTCCTGATATCAGGGAAAATGAGTCGTCTGAGATCTACTAATGTTGAAGACTAAAAATTATAATTTTACCAAGTTAGAGCAAATTCTGCAAAGAACCACAATAAAAGGGCTGAAATCCTGATCTTGACTAGACCTGATCGGATTTCTAATATCAGAGATAAAACGGAAAAAATAAGCGGCTCATGACCTGACCGGAAGACTAAAGATTATTTGTGTAAAGTTTGTTGAGAATCGAATAAAAATTATGGATTTATATAAAGGACATACAGACAGACAGAAAAATAAACAGACACACACACAAATATCTTGCCTTTTATATATATATAGATTCTCTTACATCTTTCCCCCAACGATAGCATCGCCGGTACGTAGCTTTCTAATGGTCTTTTTTTCTCGCTGCATTGATCTCCGTTAATACTATATTATCATATGAATAAGGTAGCCACCTCTGTATACCTTTAGTTTTGTTACTATATTTCGTCATGTAGAACCCATTTCACGGTGTGTTGAATGTTTATCCAATGTTCTCAAACTCTAATTTCATGTAACTTTCTTCCTTTCTGAGAACTTATCAGTTCGAACTTATTCCTGCAATAAGTTGCACCCTTTAACCAATTAGACTCACGGTCTCCATACGTTGTTCAGCCTCCGATTGCCTTTGTCATGTTTTTCTTTGCTTTCCTTGTTATTTTTTATTCTTAACTAGCAGTATAGCCCGGCGTTGCTCGAGTGCAATGAAAGCTTTAAAACTAATCCTAGAGCTCAGACTCAGCATAAAGAATATTTGTGTGAAGTTTGGTGAGAATTGGATAAAAATTGTGGATTTGCATAAAGGACATACAGACAGACAGAAAGATAAACAGACATACACACAAACATCTTGCCTTTTATATATATATTATCGATTTTCTGCACTATTGTAAGAACTGCAACCTTGAAACTTCTGAATATCGTTTCTTATGTCTTTGTTTCTATGAGTGTATCAAATTTGATTAAAATCAGACCACTCCTTCTATAACCCGATTTTTTCGATTATCGATTTTTGGTATTTAACTGGTTACCTCGACACAAAACCTAGCTAAGAACACTCGCCGACGCTTATAGTACAACTGTGTAAATTTTCAAGGAAATTGGTTCAGCCGTTTCGGGGTCTATAGGTAACGGACACACACACACATAGACACACACACAGACAAAGTTCCATTTATAAATAAGTTTAGATATTCCTTTTTATTTATTCATTATTCAGACGCCCGTGCCAAGCTGTATTTGACTATATCCCTTAGCGTTGGCGTTGAGAGGAGAGACATGCTGCAAGAGCACGTGCCGATGTCTCATAAAATCCTGCCAAGGCCTGCGCCCTGATGAGGACACTCCAGCGTTGCCTTATGGCAAAGACAAAACACGAAATGTAACTGTTTTACTGACGAGAAGATTCGGAAGGTCTTTCTGCGTCTAGAGATTATATGCAAGTTATGAATTGGTATAAAGCGTGCGTCTTTATTGTTAAAAGTCCTATTATGATGTCGCTTAGATTCTAATCAATATTATTAACTTAGATATATAGTAATAGAGAAAACTATTGTTTTTGGTTAGAAAAAATGACTAAGTTAACAAAACATACTAATTTGACTGTCAGTAGTTTATTTGCAATTATTTATTCTGATACTTTTACATTATTATACCTTGTAAAACTAATGTAAAATAATATGAAAAGATTTTATAACAAATTCGTCAATTTCTTAAAGGAAAAACATAAAAAAATCATTTTATTTTTTTAAAAGAAAAGATATATTAACAAAAAATAATCAGAACCTCCTAAAATTTATTGCACAAATGCCTCTTTCTTTTCAGCAACACTTACCAGTCTAATGTCAACATCTTATGTTAGATTTGCAATTATAGCGGCTGGTAAGTTGTTTGCGGCAACTTTAACTGCCTTCAAGATGTCATACTTGCTGTTAAATTGCCTTCCATTAGAATAAATATCTCTCTTGAGGATGCTCCACAAGTTCTCAATGGGGTTTAAGTCACAGCTAGTTGAAGGCCAGTCCATAAGAGAATCTTCAACAAATCCCTTTTCTTTGAACCAGTATTTAGTAAACTTGGATGCATGACTTGGTGCGTTGAATCTTTCTCAATAAAGAAACTCTATTTCAATCTCTCTCTGTTTCAATCCCCCGCTCAAATTATCCATTGTATTGCATTTTGATATATTCAAGGGATTTATAGCAGTCTCTGTGCTAACTTGGATAAATTCAAGGATGGGGAAAATCACAACTATGTCCCTTTCTCAAATGTCTATCACTTTTGTTCCTTAAATTTTTGGTGTATCTATCTACTCTATTTCCATCTGGGTATATCTATCTCTATCTCTCTGTTTCTCTACCCCCATTCACGATCGCTGTCATTTTTTGTATGTTTTGTTTTGTTTATTTTTTTCCCATGCATTATCACAGATTCTCTTTTTCTATCACTCATTTTTCTAAGAAAAAAAAACTGAAACTGTATACGTCGCGAATTATTCCAACCTACATATTTCAGAACAACGCACGAAAAGGAAAGCAATAACTGATTTTTTTTTAAAAGTCCATATAATAAATATTTTTTGGGAATAAATATTTTAGTTTCTTGTTGATCGTTGTAAATACGTTTTTTAAAATTTTTAAATGAATTATGCTGAATAAATTTCTTTAAAGTTAGGCCATCATCTTATGTTCTTATTTATTTATTACCAGATTACATGGAAAAATTCTAATATATACATTCTGGTGAGTAGAATATATGTTCCTGGCGTAAATAGGTCATGATTGAGCCTTTAGTGAGCGACCATCTGCCGTATGCAACCAGTTTTTTATGGCAATAGGGGTGGTCCCATACGACAGATTCCACTGTATATCTTACCTTTCATTCTATCTCCTCCACTCGGCCACCTTGACATGGTGTAATCGTTATCAAGCTTGTCTCACTAAGACTTATTACAACTGGGTAGGGATTTCGATCCTCACTGAGTACCCCATACTTTCGGTCTTGTGGCACATGTAAGCGGCACATCAAGTCTCTCTATCCTCAATTTTCTTTTGAATCTGTTTCTTATTTCCTAGATTATAAGAAGAGGACTGAGTCGAAAATCTTTCAGCATTCTTCATAAAAGCAAGACTTTCTAACCGATAAACAGATAGATAAGGATAAATTAAGATACATTTCAGCAGATAGACAGGTAGAAATAATGAATATACGGGGATAAGCAGAGAGAGAGAGAGAGAGTGGAGGAGAGAGAATAAAGTACTTTAACAAACAGGATAGATAGATAGATAGATAGATAGATAGATAGATAGATATAAACAGGCCTAGACACACACACACACATATATATATATAGATATCTATATATATAGATATCTCTCTCTCTCTCTCTCTATATATATATATATATATATAGAGAGAGAGAGAGAGATGAACACACTGACAAACACACTAGATAGATAGATAGATAGATAGATAGATAGATAGATAGATTTGAGAAGATAGATGGATATGAATGTACAGAGATAAGTAGAGAGAGAGAAAGAGAAACGCACGTTGACAGATAGATAGATAAATCGATAGATTTTAGATAGGTAATATGAATATGGGGAAGTACGTTGTGGTGCAGTGGATATCGGCTCAGAACGAGAAATCGCGGAACCGAGTTCGAATTCATGTTGAATTCCTTGGATTCACTTACGTGCAAATACCCTTGGGAAAGGTATTAATCCGTTCCTTTCTTCCAGTTATGGATTAAATAACAGGATAGATTGGGTTCTATAGCCTTGGCTTGCAATCTGTCTACCGTAGAAAGTAATGGCAACCTACTGCACGATAATCTTCTGCTCAGTCAGTCATGTTTAGAAAGAGACATGATCGCCCAAGCGTGTATCATGTATGGCACTTTACTGACTGAATATGTGTATCTATATCTTAAGCTGAATATGTGTATCTATCTATCTATCTATCTATCTAGAAAGAGAGACAGAGAGAGACAGAGAGAGAGAGAGAAAGAGAGAGAGAGAGAGAAAGAAAGAGAGAGATGAACACACTGACAAACACGATAGATAGATAGATAGATAGATAGATAGATAGATAGATAGATGAAAGAATACCCCAAAGAAAAAGACCCAGTTTTTTTTTTGTCAAATTAAGCTGATCTTAAAATACTTCCAAACTGATATTTCACTATATGGCGTTGTGCATGTGCTAAACATCTTATTTTTTCAAGATTACGAAAAGATTCCTAATGATAGGAAAATCAGTGTTGATCTTTCTTTGACCCTCAATTCACAAAATCTCTTCAAACAGCATTCAAATGAATATCCGAAGCAACAAAGCCAGTATTACCTGTTGTCTTTGATCCACTCGTTTCTTCCTCGTTGAAAGGTTATCTAATATAAAGACGTGATTACGCCAATGACAGATCGGTTTATTTTCTCATAATGGCCAAGTAATTTCTATGATTCTGTCCTGGCCTAGATATAGGTCTACTATTAATCGACTTCGAAACTTTACTTCATCTTCGTTTATCTGATATAATTTGATCGTTACTAATTTTCGATTTATTAATCACTTATTCCCTCTTTAAATTCCTCCGTTTGCTTCAGTTTTCATTCCTGATTCGCCTCCGACGTACCATATTTCTTTCTTTCTTTCTTTGTTTTTCTTTCTAATTCTTCTTTTATTTTTTTTTAATTTCTTTCTTTATTTTCTTTTATTCCTTCATTCTTTTTTGTTTTCTGTTTTCATATTTCTTTTCTTTTCTTTCTTTTCAATTTTTTTCTTCATCCTTTTTTTATTCTTTTCTTCATTCTTTCTTTTGATTTTCTCTTTCTTTCTTTCTTTCTTTCTTTTTGGTTTCGTTTATTCTTCTTTCTTTTTTTGTTTTCTGCTTCTCAATTTTCTTTCTTTCTCTTTATTTTTATATTTCTCTTTCTAATTATTCTTTTTTCTTCGTCCTTTTCTTTCTTTCTTTTTTCTTTCTGCTTTTTTCTTCCTTCTTTCTTTTTCTGTTTTCTCTTTGTTTTTAATTGTGCTTCTATTTATTTTTCTTTCTTTTTTCTGTTTCTTTTATTCTTTCTTTTATTGTTTTCTGTTTTCATATTTTTTTCTTTCTTTTCAATTCTCCTTTGTTCTTCATCCTTTTCTTTCTTTCTGCTTATTTTCTTCTTTTTGTTTTCTCTTTCTTTCTAATTATTCTTTTATTTATTTTCCTTTCCTTTCTTTCTTTCTTTTTTTCTTTCTTTCTTTCTTGTTTCTATATTTTTTGTTCCCTCTTTGTTTCTTTTTGGTTTGTATGTTTCTCTCTTTCTTCCTATTTTCTTCCTCTATTTCTTTGTATTTTCTTTCTTTTTTCTTTCTTCCTCAATTTGTTCTATTCTTTATTTCTATCTTTTGATCATTAATTAATTCCTCTTTTTATTACTACGTTCAATGCTCCTTCAAGGCTGCCTAACAATGATTGGGCAACAAATATCAGCAGGAGTTAGGTATTTTTGGAACGATGTAAGGAACTGATAATCTCTTTCATCATCCGTCCGAGGCCTGTAATGAGTTTCAGATCCAATAGGTATTCAAGGCCGAGAGTCTCACTGAGGATATGACCACTCAACAGGATTGGGATTTGTTCGCGTTTGGTGAGACGTTACTAGATTTGTTATGAATAACACAAGCGAATTTCAGACTGGAATAGATAGATAGATAGATAGATAGATAGATAGATAGATAGATAGATATGAAAAGGCCTAGATAGATAGATAGATAGATAGATAGATAGATAGATAGATAGATAGATAGATAGATATGAAAAGGCCTAGATAGATAGATAGATAGATAGATACATACATACATACATACACATGAAAAGGCCTAGATAGCTAGATAGATAGATAGATAAATAGATATGAACAAGCCTAGATAGATAGATAGATATATAGATAGATAGATAGATAGATAGATAGATATGAATAGACCGATATAGTTAGATAGACAGATACTTATATATATATATATATATATATATATATATATATATATATATATATATATATATAGTTTATTTTGTTTTTTAATCGTTTCGCCCGAAGCAATGCGGTACTGCCACTGATGCGCAGGTCGTTACATAAGAGTAAAAGTCTAGACAGGAGGAGAGTGAAGAGAAAGTCAAACCAGTTACAGGGGGTGTCAGACAAAAGGCAAGAGAAGGTTGGGAACAGGTGTGAAGGTAGAGAGAAATGAAAAGAACAAGATATATGGAGTGATTTAGAGAGGACTGGAGTCAAGTGCATAAGACATGGGTATTGACATTGCATTTATATTCCTGGTCGTTGTAGCCGTCAAGAAAAGCAAGGATATGGAAGGGAGTTCCACAGGCGGGAAATTATGAGAAAAGAAGCTGTTGGAGTAGAATTGTTTGCTGCGTCTGGTTGATCTAACTGTAAATGGGTGGGACCTTGTTGCACGAATAAATTCTTGGGGGTGGGGGACACCAATGACTTAAGTTCGTCGGAGCAGAAGCCATGAAAATATTTGTAGAAGAGGCAGAAGGAAGCCACATCCCGCCGGTGAGAAAATGGCTGGAGTCGAGCTGCCAAGTCGGGACCTATCACATTACAGATTCTCCTTTGGAGCCTGTCGAGAACACTGAGATTAACAGCGGGGGCGCCTGACCATATATAACAACAGTATTCTATGCACGGACGGATGGTTGGTTTGTATATTTAGCTATGGTATTATATTAGTTATTATAATTATCATCAGCATTAATATTTTATTATTATATATTATACATATCATATCATATTATATCATATATATATATTATATATTTTTATATTATATATATAGTTATTACCATTATAATAATAGCGACTATCATTATTATTATTGTTGTTATTATTATTATAATTATCTTTATTGTTATAGCATATTTTTATGGACCAGGCTGAGGTCCGAAAAGAGCAACACGACCACATGGGTAGAAATAACAAATATATATTAACAAGAAATAACAGGAAATGTGAAAGGTGTTAGTATGACTGTCACACTGGTTTGGAGTGACCTACTACCAACTCGACTCTGTCTCTCTTGTGAGGTGTAGTATATATATATATATATATATATATATATATATAGTGTCAGGAAGAGTTCATTCTGGAGATACAGGTAAGGATCCATAACATATTGCATATAATAATAATAATAACTATCTATGCTTTACTTTTGTATTGAGCACTTTTTAAAAGTAAATATCTTACTGTGGAATATACTTCCATTAGTATTAACCACTTATATATATATATATATATATATATATATATATATATATATATATATATATAATATTTATTCAGAAATTATAACATGGATATGTCATAATATGACTAAAAAGGTAGCTATTTTGTTTCGACAGTTCTTGTGTCTTGTCAAGTGATGTGGCTTATTTCATATTGAATGGTTTTAAAAGGTTAAAAACAGGCAAAAACCCCTTTAATCAGGAAGCCATTGTTGTATGTACAATGTAGACCAATCAGAGTAAAGCAACTTCTAATTTGAAGAATATGTGAACAGACTTAAAAATAATTTTGGGGGGCATTAGTATTAATATTTGATTAAATTCAGATCAGCATAATTAATTATTAGATCTACTTTATTATTGTGTCTAAGTTTAACAATTTATTAGATTTAGAAAGTTATTCATATATTAAACGAGGAAGAAAAAGAACGCATACATAAATAAACCTACAAACATCTACACATGGAAAAATAGACGAGTATATTCACAAACACGAGCAAACAGGCACATATACAGATTAATATACCCACGCATATATACATACGTGTTTGTATCATTAATATATATATATATATATATATATATATATATATATATATATAATTTATTCAGAAATTATAACATGGATATGTTATAATATCAGTACAAAAGTAGCTATTTTGTTTCGACATTTCTTGTGTCTTGTCAAGTGAAGTGTTTTATTTCAAATTGAATGGTTTTAAAAGGTTAAAAACAAGCAAAACCCCTTTAATCAGGAAGCCATTGTTGTATGTACAATGTGGACCAATCAGAGTAAAGCAACTTCTAATTTGGAGACTATGTGAGCAGACTTAAAAATAATTTTGGGGGGCATTAGTATTAATATTTGATTAAATTCAGATCAGCATAATTAATTATTAGATCTACTTTATTATTGTGTCTAAGTTTAACAATTTATTAGATTTAGAAAGTTATTCATATATTAAACGAGGAAGAGAAAGAACGCACACATAAATAAACCTACAAACATCCAGACATGGAAAAATAGACGAGTATATTCACAAACACTGGCAAACAGACACATATACAAATTATTAGTCATCCACATACAAGCCTGTTCGCTGTCTAGATACATCCACTTGCTTCGACGGATTTGGTGTCAGTCGAAGTCGCACCCCACTAAGCCATGGGCGCATGGAATCAGAGTGTGGGGGAAATTTTATTGTGTTGTATATAAGCAGTGTATACACAAGCCAGTCACCGAAAGAACTCAATTTATTCTTGAAGAATAATGCATATATCGCAGAACCGGAAACTGTTTTTAAAATTTTCTTCTCTGGAGAGCTCAATTGAAATGAGAGTATAATGTATTAGTCATCGACATACAAGCCTGTTTCGCTGTATCGCAGCTCATCAGTGTGGATAGACACATCTGCTTGCTTCTGCTCGGGATCGAAACTCTTCGGATTTGGTGTCAGTCTGTGTCGCAACCCCCTAAGCCATAGGCGCATAGAATCAGAGGAGGAAATTTTAACGTGTTTTATATAAGCAGTGTATACACACGCCAGTCACTCAATTCATTCCTGTGAAGTAATGCATGTATAATATGCAGTATAATATATATATATATATATATATATATATATATATATATATAATATGCAGTATAATACATATATATATATATATATATATTATTCAGTGTTACATAAAAACATGAAAGTAACCACAACAACATTGTATATTTTGTTTCGACATTAGCCGTAATTCTAATGCTGATCTAAATTTGTCCCGTAAAAATAACCGATGCAATTGTATAAATCCCGATGAATGCCCTTTATCTAACAAGTTCTTAACAAGATTCCTTGTGTACGTGTGCTCTATCTCATCAGTAGAAAATCCAGGGGTTTCTAACATTTATATTGGATGTACAATGTACTTATTGAAAAAAAAAATTCTATAATTGCTTTTCATCCTTCATTAATCCGGAAAACGAAATATGACTTCACTTTCTAAATATTTTGCGAAGCTAAAAGAGGAAAATACAACACCTAAAGTTAAATGGAAAATTCTCAAACATGCTACCACCTCTATATTTGGGAAAGAATCATGCTTCCTTTGTCTCAAAGAGAAAATGGACATTATTAAACTTTTGTATAGTGACATATTGTTAAATCAAAGATATGGTACTGCAATAAATTTTAAACATATTAAAGTATTAAATTTACAATCGTGCTAAAATACATTAACTCAATAATCTCTGTTGTTACAGTATATGACATTTATATAAGATTTTAATAACACAATTTGTCATCTATTCTAGTTTTATTGTATTTGTAAGTTACTTATAGCTTGCTAAACCATTAATTAGCTTACTGTCATTTTTCTGTTGCTGTACTGATAGTAGTTATTAATTTAAAAGTAATATCTAAACGTATTTATAAATGGAACTTTGTGTGTGTGTGTGTGTGTGTGTGTGTGTGTGTGTGTGTGTGTGTGTGTGTGTGTGTGTGTTTCCTTAATTATAGACTCCGAAACGGCTGAACCGATTTTCTTGAAAATTTACACAGTTGTACTATAAGCGTCTGCGAGTGTTCTTAGCTAGATTTTGTATCGAGGTACACCCGATAAATATCAAAAATCGATAATCGAAAAAATCGGGTTATAGAAGGAGAGGTCCGATTTTAATCAAATTTGATACACTCATAGACAAAGACATAAGAAACAATATTCAGAAGTTTCAAGGTTGCAGTTCTTACAATAGTGCAGAAAATCGATTATATATATATATATATATATAAAAGGCAAGGCAAGATGTGTGTGCGTGTTTGTTTATCTGCCTGTATGTCTGTATTTTTTCGTTTTTGCTTCAGGTTTGGCTCTAAGTAGGTATAATTGTAGTCCTTAGTCTCAGCCATGATACCATTTACTCAGAGGACTTATTTAGCCTTCAAAATTCAGTTTACGACGAAAGAAACTTATTTATTATCGATACCAGGAAATCAAAATTTGACTTACATCCATTCATTTTTCTTTCAGTCTACGATTTCGCTTTAACTGGAAACAACTATTGCTTTTTAGTCTTTCGTGCCAACGTCGAAAGAGTCTGAGCTCCAGGACCGTGGATTAGTTTTAAAGCTTTCATTACACTCGAGCAACGCCGGACTATACTGCTTGTAAAAATATATCGTTTGAAATTTATTTTTTATTCTAATTTTTAATATTAGGTTGGATTAATTTAAGTCTTGTATTGCTTCTTAACATATCCTTCGTATATGTTCTATGAATAATTTTGTTTAAATATGGGATTTTATTTAAAAATCCTATCAAATTTGAAAAGTAACATTGTAACTTAAATGTGCTAATATATTTGAACACCTTATTTCTGTTCAAATTTTGAATTTTTCTTTTCAGTATAAATTTATTGGCTTAATTCATCTCAACAACTGTTTTGTTTTTTCTTCATTTTCTTCTTTCTTTATATCTGTGAAATTTTAATTGTTCTTCTCCCTTCTTTTACCTTTTTATTTCTATTTATTCTATCAGTCAGTTAAGTGCCATACGTGATACACGCTTGGGCGATCATGTCTCTTTTGAGACATGACTGACTGGGCAGATGATCATCCCGCAGTAGGGTCCCAGCCAAGGCTACAGAACTCAATCTATTCCATTATTTAACCCATAACTGGAAGGAAGAGACGGATTAATATTTTCCCAAGGTGGCACAAAGTCTAATCAGTCAGTTAAGTGGTATACGCTTTGTGCGATCATGTCTCGAAAGAAACATGACCGACTGGGCAGAAGATTATCCCGCAGTAGGTTGCCGTTGCTTTCTGCGGTAGACTGGTTGCCGACCAAGGCTATAGAACCCAATCTGTTCTATTATTTAACCCATAACTGGAGGAAAGAGACGGATTAACATCTTTCCAAAGGTTATTTGCGTGCAAGTGAATGCAAGGAATTCAACTGAAATTCGAACTCGGCTCCCCGATTTGTCGTTCCGAGTCGATATCTACAAACATTGATGAAAGTGTTTTAAAAGCTTAAGTAACTGCTCTTGATTTTTAAAAATGCGCGTTCATAAATGTCCCTGTCACGTGAGTGTTTAGAAAACGGTAAAATCAGTTATTGTAAATCGCCTGAAGACATCGAAAGGTCGAAACCTAGGTCGCGAAAGAACTCGTTTGTAAATGAAAAATATTCAAAAGTTCAACCATAGAATTGTATTGAACACAACACATTTTAATGCATCTGTGTACTGATCTAATTTAATTACGACCAAAAACTACAGCGAAACAGGCTTGTATGTGGATGACTAATATATTATGCTCTCATTACGATTGAGCAATCTGGAGAAGAAAATTTTAAAAACAGTTTCCACTTCGGTTATATGCGTGACTCTTCAGAAATGAATTGATATCTCTCGGTGACTGGCGTCTGTATACACTGCTTAGATACAAGACGTTAAAATTTCCAATCTGTGATGCCATGCGCCGATGGCTTAGGGAGTAGCAAATCCGACTGATACCAAATCGGTCGAGTGGATATGTTTAGCCACACTGATGAATTGTGATACAGCGGAACAGACTTGTATGTTGATGACTAATATATATAATAAGTACGACTGTTCTTTCAAGTTTTTTTTTTCACTTTTATTCTTATTTTTTATTGTTTAAAGCAAGTTGGGAAAGATGTTTTGGACCAAGTAAATATTGATATATTTGCAATGCATTTCAACAATAAATTAATGAAAAGAATTGCAAATAAAAAGATCCTTGTTTTGTTATTAATAAAAGATGCATCAAATAAATAGCTCAACAAATTATATATATATATATATATATATATATATATATATATATATATTCACGTTTACTTTTGTCTAAGCACGTCGAAAAGTGATTGTTTTCGTCCGTTCTTTAATTCGGAAACTCGTACATGTCAGAGTTGATCCTGATAGCCACGTACTGTTAACGTTGAAATTTTCATCTCCAGCCTCTTTCCAGCCGTAACCATTGTTACAATGCCGAGTTTGACATGCATTTTGTTAAAAGAAATACTGATTAGATAAAGGACATACCTGTTTTACAAAACGCTCGACTCCTCTGAACAGTTGCATGCACAAATGGAAAAAAAATGAATTGAATTAGACTCAATAGCATTGGCTATTTCTATTCTTTGTTTAATTCGCTACACGCGAAATATGACGCCCATTATCACGTTTTCATATAAATATATGCACACCGAGAAATTCATCATAAATTGCATTGATTGTCCAACGTAAAAACTTTAAATATACACACAAGAGTTCATTATTTATTTAATTTTACGGTTTTTGCTCCAATAAACCTAGCTTACTGGTGCCTTCTATGTATGACTTTACCCGAGCTACTATATTAGCAACTAGGTCCCACCCTTTTACTGTGAAACCAATAAAATGTAAACGCAAATTCTACTCCAGCAACTTCTTTTCTCGCACTTCCCGCCTGCGGAATTTCTTTCCGTTTACTCGCTTCCCCGACAGCTACAATCTTCAAGAATTTAAATGTAAAGTCAATAGTCATCTCCTCTCTCACTAACCAGCATCCTCTCTCTCATGCTCCTTTCTCCATCTACTTAACTCTCATCAGTATATTCTTATCCTTCTCTTTTTTTTTTTTTTTTAATCCTTTCACCCCAAGCAAAGCATTCCACTTATACTATTGCGCATGGGGTTATATAGGGTAAGGTAAAGAGAAAGACTGGTTAGATATAGGAAATGTCAGAAGGAGGGTAAGGATACCGAGGCTTGGGGTTGGGTAGATGGGAAGAGTGTTTGAAAGACTAAATAAGTCCTCTGAATAAATGGTATTATGGCTGAGACTAAGAACTACAATTATACAAACTTACAGCAATACCCACAGCAAAAATAAAAATAAAAGGGCTGAAAACCTGATTTTGATTAGAACCGATACGATATTGGTGTATCGATTTTCAATATCGGAGTCAAATAAGTCATCCAAGGATAAACTAACCTAAGTAAGTAAAATTTCTCGTACTCATCGGGAGTAAAATTGGAGAAAATGAACCATACTGATGGCTGAATATGTTTTTGATCAGATTCGATAAAATATTGGGAGTATCGATTTTCGATACCGGGGAAAAGGAGTTGTCTGTGAAGATCTACTAATGTTTAAGTCTAAAAACTATAATTTTACCAAGTCAGAGCAAATTCTGCAGCAAGAACCACGACAAAATGGCTGAAATCCTGATCTTGATCAGACCTGATCGGATATCGGGATATCAATTTCTGATATCGATGGGAAAACGGAAAAAATAAGTAGCCCATGACCTGACCGGAAGCCTAAAAAATATTTGTGTGAAGTTTGGTGAGAATCGAATAAAGATTGTGGATTTGTATAAAAGACAGACAGACAGACAGGCACACACACACACACACACACACACACACACACACACACACACACACACAGACACACACACACACACATCTTGTCTTTTTTATATGTATATATAGATAATTCAGTGTATGGTATTCATACTAATAAAACATCTTCATGTTTATAGACAAAAATATCAAAATTCTTTTAAAATATACTTGTGTTTCATGGTTTAATTTTCCTATTTATGATCATTAAATATAGTTTTCACTTAATAATAATATCATCTGAAATTAATAAAGAATTTTAAAAGATTTAGAACATCATTTTTCTTAATTAAATTAAAAAAAATGAAAACCATTCTTATGAAAAGTTATTATTCATCAATTAAAATATTTTTTCTTCAGACAATAATGTCCTTAATATATATTATTCATGAAAGCAATTAAAAGTTTTTTTTTTAAATAATGTTATATTTTTATAGCATGTTTTATTTCACGATTCGGAGCAGATTTTCGATAAATGGTGATAAAAACACATTGATGATTTAAATTCTTTAAGAAATCATGTTTTTCATTTATATAAATATGAAGAACTGTAATTTTAATTTTTCAAAATTTAATAAAATCAAATAAGTGAATGGAACAGTTATAGTAAAACAAATATTTTTACTTAGACTTTTTAAAAACAAAAAATATATTAAAAATATTTTCATTTATTTGTGAAAAAGTCCTAAAAGTTTCATTAAAATGTGAGAATGATTTGATTTTTGCAAGAATTTCCAAAACAATGATTTTTACACAAAAAAGAAGCTAAATATACTTATAGCAATCTTTAGCCCACCCGTTGACGCAAGAAAGACAAAATTTTAAGCGAAATATCAAACATCCTAGAAAAATTTAAAAACATTGATTAAAATAATAAAAAAATATTGGTCTTTTTTCTTAACAATAGCATAAACATTTTAACGATAAGACTTTGTTTTTAACAAGTTTAGGGACTTTTTTCGTCATGGTATGGTTGTTTTTTTTAGAATTTTTGCGACTTACCTATATATATAGTAGGTATTTTTTACTTTTTTCGCTCTACCTAAATATTGAGCGCTTTTTGTTAGTTGATTACTCGTATCGGGGTTTTTTCTTTAGGCTACGTGCTGATATCGGTCCGAACCCTTTTGACTGATGTTCATGTACTTAGCTCTTTCTTTTTTAAAACAGTTTTGTCCTTTCTTCGTAGATTCGTGGAAGGTTTTTCGACACGAGTATAGTTAATGTCTCATTATATATATATATATATATATATATATATATATATATATATATATATACATTCTGAAAGTATTCGTATGCACTTATTTCTGTCTTGTGGTCTCATTAAAACAATTACCGGCAACCAATTTTCAGTCTTTCGCGACAAGACAAAGGACTGTGAAGCAGACGCAGCGTACTTAGACATTGAGAATATGGCGTCAGGTTAATTGCTTAGCTATTATCCGCCAATCAAAAAGTTGAGAAGTTTTAAACCCGATCAGGGACAGTAGGGAGTACAATTTCATAATTAAGTCCCGGAACAGTCTCCTTTTATGGAAATAAAGTGACCGCCATTCCTTTACCGACACAGAGCCGCACATAAACCCATGCCCAATTAACCTCCAAATATATAGGAGCTGAAAGAAAACAAAAGCAATTGCAAGAAACAGTCACCCCCAAGGAATTTATACAAACGCATAAAATTCACGAACGGATTGGTTAGCAGAATAGTGATTAGGACACTGGTTTTTAACCCTTTTTTGGCCATGCATCTTTAAAATCTTCATGCTCCCCCACCCCGGTTGTGGCATGTGAATCTTAAATGAAAAAAAAAAAGAAAAAAAAAAGGACAACTCTTACACGCATGGAGAAGGGCACTCCGACGTGGTGTAATGGTTAGTAACCTTGTCTCGCTAAAATTAAGAACTGAGTAGTGAGTTGTGGTGCAGTGGATATCGGCTCGGAACGAGAAATCGGGGAGCCGAGTTCAACTTCCAGTTGTATTCATTGCATTCACTTACGCGCAAATACCCTTGGGAAAGGTATTAATCCGTCTCTTCCTTCCAGTTATAGGTTAAATAACAGGACAGACTGGGTTCTATAGCCTTGGCTGGCAACCAGTCTACCACAGAAAGCAATGGCAACCTACTGCGGGATAATCTTCTGCCCAGTCAGTCATGTCTCTTTCGAGACATGATCGTCCAAGCTTGTTTCACGTATGGCACTTAACTGACTGAATGAGTATGATCCTCACTGGGTGCCCATACTTCAGGCCACATGTAAGCTGTGCTGAGTAAATCATCTCTTATTTACATGGAGGAGGACTTAAATACCTTGGGATTGCATATATTTAATTTTACAATATATATATATATATATATATATATAATTTCAAACATACGCACCGTAATGGGGGCGCTAAAGGTTGTCGTCAGTGATGTCATCGCCAGGATCACTAGGGGGTTTCGGGTCTTTCAACATCATACCCCCTCCCCCTCACCGCGCCGACCCGACCAGAGATGATCAGCCTCCGGCCCACCCTCGATAAGCACTTTCAGACACTGGAAAATTACGTTTAGGCCCGGTACGAAACCTTGCAAATGCTTCCGATTGGCGACAGTCAGAGCCACTTTCCATTTAGAGGCGAACCGCACATGAGCTCGTTCGAAACATTAATTTAGACGCTGAATTTCGGGGAATTTTAGCTAACAATTTGGAATCCAGGCACTCTCTCTTTTGATCCATAAACAATTAACTGTTCTTTCTGCTGTTTCGGTTATGGACTTGAGTGCTTTTCTTTCTGATATATAATTACACATCTACATACATGCACACAAGTTTTTTTTTATGTATACATACTGCATATATACTATATATCTTATGATTATGTTTTTCTGCAGTATTTATATTATTCTGACTATTGTCCTCATCTTTGTTGCCATTTTTATGACGTTTCGGCCTTCTTCCGTAATTTCGAACCGAACCCTTTATTATGAACTTCATTCCTTGCGTAGTCATAAGTTATCTCCCTCATACCCTGTAAGTTACTTCTCCACCACTAATGTAGCCTGGTATTGAACTCACAGCTCTTTGGGTCAAGTCACAGAAAATAACCAAAGTCTATATCCACTGGGCCATCTATCTTTAAGAACAGCTTGAAATTTTGGGAATCATAAATCTAATGTTCAGTAACCCTTTTTTTTACCAAAGTTCATATTGCAATTTTTTGATGTTAATGGTTTTCTCTAGTATATTTTTAGCAGCGGTCATATTGCAATTTTGACTCCAATGATTTTCTCTGGCACTCAGGTATTGCTGGTTCCCATATAGTATTCATCAGGTCTTTTAATGTTTCTAGTTTCCGTACTTGACGAACCATGACTGCAACGAATTCTTGCCTGAAAGATTTATCCAACTCGTGCCGGATCCTTTTTCGGTCCTCTTCATCGGTGATCCTGCTGAGGAATGTTCCTAGCACCTGTAGAAGGCCAGAGCGTATAATGACCGAAACGTCGTACAAATGGCAACAAAGATGAGAACAATAGTGACTTTTGTAGAAAAATATACATTTTTGAAGCAAAAATATGACAAACAATACATTTTTGAAGAAAAGATTATTACAATAACACATTTTTTAAGGAAAATTTATTCCCAGAAAAACATTTTTGAATACAAAACTAGGAGACCGCTTCAGTTTTCTAAAATAAAAAAGAATAAAAACGACAAATTTTCATTAAAATCTGACTAAGTCAACCTTCTCACTATAACCGAATATTAAATCAAAAACCTTAAAACTCCACCTTTTTGGCGTTAAATAACCCATAGAGGTGTTGATATGTCGTTAAACAAAATTCAAACTCAAACTCAAAAATAAACTTTGCTGAATAGATTTCAGCATTGGTGCTTTTCTGAGTTTTTTTTTTTCTAGCCTCTTCAAGTCCTGAGTCAATCGTTATCATCATAATCTTCTTTTCCTACCACCTTCCATTTTTTAATATACCTTCCGCCCGTGTATTGAATACTACTGCCATATCTGGTCGGGTGCTCTTGCTCTCCCCACCTAGGGATCCTTGACAAAATTCAACGGAGAATCTGCAATGTGATAAATCCCGACTTGGCAGCTCAGATGCAGTCACTATATCACCGGCATAATGTGGCTTTCCTGTGCCTCTTCTACAAATACTTTCACGGCTTCTAGTGCCTCATATGTATGAATTTACTCGATCTACTAGATTTGCAACTAGGTCCCACCCTTTTACAGTGAAACCAATAAAATGTAAACACAACTTCTACACCATTAGCTTCTTTTCTCGCACTTTCCGCCTGTGGAATTCCCTTCTCCGACACCTAAAGTCTCCAGAAATTTAAATGTAAAGTCAATAGTCATCTCCTATCTCACTGACGTGCATCCTTTCTCCCATGCTCCTTTCTCCGTCTACTCCTCTCTCGTCACACCAGTATTCTCATCCTTCTCATACCCACTTCCTGACACCCTTTATAACCTGTCCCTCTTTCTCATCTCTTTCCTTCCATGTAACCCCTTGCGCTCCATTAGCAGTTAAATGCCTTAGCATAATAAAAAAGACCCCACCCCAAAAAAAACACCTATTTACTCATAACCATTTCAGGTATAACCATTTAGCATAACTGGCTCACGAGCCTTGTATTAGATGAAAATTATTAAAAAAGAAAATTGCCGAACGAAATCTGATTCATTATAACGGCTGGGCTGACGGCTAAGTTTTTTTTCTCCTATTAGATGTGGAAGGCAAGGCCGAACCAGAGTTTCCCGGGTTGGTCCTGACCTGAAACACAAAGAACCTAGATGAAAGTATTTGAAACACTGTAGTTGGTGACTAGCACAGTGCGTTTTTCATTTCCTGTGTTAGGATGGAATCTGTCGTGTTAATGCCCTTGATACATTCGAAAGAGAGATATGACAATTTGAACATATGGTGTATATTAATCATGGGGATCGAACAGTTTCAGATCAAAATTCCGATAATGACTAAGTGTTAATATACGGTCGTCTATATTACATCTGGTGGTTGGGGTAGTTACGTACTTCTTATAGGCGACTGTATTCTGTGTTCAATCTCAGCCAAAGGCATTATTTTTAATGTAAGATTTCAAAATCAACACGTCCTTGGAACTTGTATGAGAAAGTATTTATTTATTATATAAACGTATTACAGACGATATAAGGTGGGTTCTGATTTTCGGCCTAACATATATCCCAAAATCTCACCAAATATTCAAAGAACATATTTTGTATCGGAGGATCTTTTTTTTATATAGCCGAGGATATTTCAGCAGTCGAAGTACACACACACACACACACACACACACACACACACACATATATATATATATATATATATATATATATAACTTTAAACGTCATATTTAAAAGATGCATGTGATTGAGTAGAGATTCCTGAATTTTAATCGGTGTAAATTTACGTCTTAATAGAGAAAATTAATACCCAGGTTGGTACACACACACACATATATATATATATATATATATCGTCCGGTTCACACACCACCCACGTCTATTGAACAGGTGTAGAGGCTCATCCATTGTTCCCTGTTTAGGATGTGGTTTCCGGCCTTCTCTTTTCCAATCTTTTCACTCTTACGTAGCCCCCTACACATCAGTGGCGTTACCGCCTTGCTCGGGGTGATATGATTAAAAAAAAAATATATATATAT
Source organism: Ascarosepion bandense (assembly GCA_037127315.1). Lineage (NCBI taxonomy): Eukaryota > Metazoa > Mollusca > Cephalopoda > Sepiida > Sepiidae > Ascarosepion > Ascarosepion bandense. The sequence continues at coordinate 882,570 of JBBBDQ010002378.1, forward strand.
ATATATATATATATATATATATATATATATATACACGAAAATAAACGTACATATATAAATATTTTTCTGGTGTTAATAAAACAGTGTTCTATGTAATATAATAGTTATGAAGTATATATTAATAAGTATACTGTTGTAAGGTCTCCCCTTTTTCCAGGATAATAGACACGTCTAGAGTATACATATACTCCTGCATAGACGTCAGATAACGTCAGACATCGAGATATCTGCGAGATAACGTCAGATCCGAGAGATACTGAGAGATACAGCGTTAGTAGTTCATAGTAGCTCTGAGCTCCACTCAGCAGAATATTATTATACAACACCCGTCAGCTTCCATTGTGGACATACTAACTCTACTACGGCTTCACTTCAGAGACATTGTACATATCCTTCTTACTAAACCCGTATTCCTGGACCCCTAACCCTCGTTTAAGTTTGTATTCTTTACGTTTATATACTTATTTTTCTATCTCAAATTCTGTTTGTTGTTCTTTTATTTGGTGCGGTTCCCATTCCCGGGATCCACAACAACTTGGCGACGAAGGATTCGAACTCAAGTCGAACACAACTTTCCGACGAAAGTTCGCGAGTCACGACAAAGACTCAAAAGAACTCATACAGAGAACAACGAAAAAACCAAACCATGTTGCCACACACGTCGACCACAAACAATTTGGCGACACAATTGCAGAAATTAGAAAGAAAATCTGGTTGTATAATAATTTTGTAACGATAAGAGATTGAAAGAAAAATTCGTACAAAGGTATTTGAAAGTGAATATTTTTTCCTCCTTGTGCAAGTCACAACAGGAAAATTTTTTCACAAAATCTTTACAACGGTAAGAAAGTGAAACCCCTCACGGAAACAAAGTAGCAAACCATGGAAGACTTTCAAAAAGGAATACTAGCAATTATAAAAAGAAGTGAAGAGAGATAATTAAAATTCGAGGAAAGACTGATGGAAATTCAAAGAATAAACAAAGAAATACAATTACAATTTCAAGAATTATTACTAAAATTGACAGTCAACACCCAAGAAAGGGACATAAAAAAAGAAGCGACTTTTTCCCAAGACGCAATTTGGAACACTATAGAGACATTTAAGTACTCTCTTGAAGATGACAAAAATTTCGGGGACTTTTACAGACACTATGAAGACATTTTTAACAATGATTGCCAAAACTGGACATAAGCAAAAAAGTTAAGGCTATTATTCAGGAAATTAGGAACGGAGAAGTACACAAAACTTGTGGACTATATCCTGCCAAAGAAGACAAACGATTTATCGTTTGACGAGGCAGTAACATGCCTTACGGAGATATAATTAATCTACAAACATGGAGGAAACTAAATAGACCGAACATGATGCATACACGAAAATTCGCTAAATCTGTCACGGGAAAGCCGATCAATTTCGAAAGAGAAGTAATCCTAAATGTGAAGTGCCATGGAAAAACGAAAAAGTTAAAAATATTTTTGATGAAAGACAGAAAATTTGGTGAGCACAGACTGAATGCTAAAGTTTGACATATGGTATTTAACTATTAGCTCATTTTGTAAGAAAATAGAGTGTGAGCCGTCAGAAGCTACAAAATTAAAAGAACTACACAACCAATTTCCCAAAGTATTCTCGGGCGGTTTTTGGACGATGTAACAAGTTTGCAGCTAAAATTGAGCTAAGACAAAATGTTTAGCCAGTATTCAAGAAAAAGCGAAACGTACCTTTCGCAACCATAGAAAAGATTGATAAAATTTAGATAGATTGGTACAAACTGGAATCCTTTCAAAAACTGAATTCAGTGAATTGGCGTCACAAGTGGTTTACGTAAAGAAAAAAACCCGTGTTTGCGCAGATTTCTCGACTGGATTAAACAATGCTATCAAAGATTATCACTCCCCATTGCCAAACCCGGAGGAAATATTTACCATACTTAACGGATGAAAGGTATTTTCGAAGATTGATTTTAGCGAAGCTTATCTTCAGATTCCAGTAGAAGAAGAAAGTAGTAACAATTTTATGTATCAACACTCACAAAGGACTTTATAAATTTTACAGATTACCATTTGGGATAAAAGTAGCACCGTCAATCTTTCAATAGACAATCGATACCATGCTCACGGGACAGAACTTTGCTACTACTTACTTAGACGACATTTTAATCAAAAGCAATAATGTGAAAGAACACGCAACGCACACTAACGAAGTTTTTAGAATAATTCAGGATTTTGGGTCTAAAGTGAAGGAGAAAAAATGTGATTTTTTTCTTAAAAGAAATCAAATACTTAGGCCATATAATTAATTAAAGTGACAGAAAACCAGATCCAGATAGGGCATCTGCAATAAAAAAAAATGTCACAGAATTGCAAAGCTTTCTTGGTCTAGCGAATTATTACGGGGAATTCATTGAAAACATTAATGGAAATGGACGGAAGATTGTCAGAAAGCCTTTAAGGAGATTATAAAGAAATTAACGTCTGATTTAGCACTGAGGCATTTTGATCCTAAACTGGAAATCATCATTGCTAGTGATGCAAGCTCACACGGAGTGGGAGCTTGAATATTACACAAGATGTAGGATGTCACAAGAAAAACCTATAGCTCACGCATCTAGATCGTTGCTACCGGCAGAAAGGAATTATTCGCAAATAGAAAAAGCGTTAGGCATAATATTCGCCATAACTCGCTTCCACAGATACATATATGGAAGAGAATTTACTCTTCAAACTGGTCATAAACATTTACTCACGATATTCGGATCGAAAAAAGGACTACCAGTTTACACAGCCAACAGACTTCTGAGATCGGGAACAATATTATAATTTCAAACTAGAATTCCTACCGTCGAAGAAAATTAGTCATTAGATGGTTTATTTAGATTGGTACCTACGAAATTCGAACCTCTGGAAGACTCTCTAATAGCAGCTTTGAGAGCCGAAGACGAAATTAGAAAAGTGTCAAGCAATACAGTAAGGGAATTACCAGTGACATTGTTAGAAATAAAGAGAGAAGCTGAAATGGACGAATGCATACGGAGGACAAAAAAAAAATTAGAAGAAAAGAAAGAAATCTAGCGGACGGTTTTTCAATTTGTGATAATGTACTACTTTAAAATGAAAGAATGGTCATTCCAAAATCGTTAAAAAGACGAATTCTGAAAGAATTTCATCTAGAACACCTAGGGAAAAACCGTACGAAAGTGCTAACGTGAAGTTTCGTGTACTGGACTAATATGGATGACAACAGATAGTGGATAAATGTAGAGGCTGCGCTGCGGCAGCAAAGGCACCACCAATTATACAAAAACCATGGCCTAAGGTGGACAAACCTTGATCTAGAGTCCATGCGGGCTACACAGGACCCATTGATGGATACTACTACTTTATAACGGTAGATAGTTTTAGCAAGTGGCCAGAACTAGTCAGATACAAAAATCCTACGACAAAAAATACCATAAATTGTTTACACGAATTATTTGCAAGATTTGGCGTAGTAGATTGTCTTCTAACGGATAATGGTACTCAATTCACCTCGAGTGACATTCAAGAATTCTGTGAGACTTATCAAGTCAAACATATTAAAATAGCACTATATCATCCACGATCTAACGGGCAAGCCGAAAAGGTTTGTGGATATTCTTAAGAGAGCATTGAAAAAAGCAGAGGACGTACCAACGGAAAGAGCTATACAACAATTTCATCAAGTTTACAGAATCACCCCGAACGAAAACACACCATCTGGTTTTCGCCAGCTGAAGTGATGTTTGCCCGCATAATACGGTCTGTTTTTGATAAACTGTTACCCAGCAAAAATAAAAAGCGGCATACATCCATAGTGCCGATAAGATCCTTAAAACCAGGCGAACCGGGTCTATTTCAGAATGTTCAGAAATAAAATGGCATACTGGGAACCAGGAACAATAATGAACAGACTGGGAAATGTTATGGACACAATACAAGGAAACATTCACTCACAGGGGACATAAATCAAATACAGAAAAGAAGGTTAAAGGAGCCGAGCTTGTCACCTTCAGAAAGCGAAGACTTGATGCAAGAAATCTTTGAAGCGTTTGAGATTCAAAGACCACAAGTAAACACGGAAACTTGAAGAACAAGCAGGAGAAGTAAATTAACAGAGCCACTAATCATAGATCACAAGCGGAAAAAATATTAACTCTCCCACCAAAAAAAAAAGAAGCTAGGGAGGGGCTGTTGAAGGGTCTCCCCTTTATCCAAGATAATAGACTCGTGTAGAGTATACATATACCCCTGCATAAAAGCAAGACGTCAGATAACGTCAGACATCGAGAGATCTGCGAGACAACGTCAGATCCGAGAGATACCGAGAGATACAGTGTCAGTAGTTCATAGTAGCTCTGAGCTCCACTCAGCAGAATATTATTATAAAGCACCCGTCAGCTTCCGACGTGGACATAGTAATTCTACTTCGGCTTTAGTTCAGAAACATTATATATATATCCGTCTTACTAACTGTATGACTGGATTACTAACTTGCGTCCAAGTTTGCATTCTTTACTTTTAATAGACTTATTTTTCTATCTCAAATTCTGTTTGTTGTTCCTTTATTTTGTGCGATTCCCATTCCCGGGAGCCACAACGTATACATATTATCTTACGTCTGTAGCACGACTCAGGGTTTAATGCACAATGCAGTCATCTGGTGCATATTATGAACTCATAATTACTATAGTTCATAATAGGCACTTGATGATTGCATAATGCATCAAACACCGAGTCATGTTATCGACGTAGTATATATATATATATATATATATATATATATATATATATATATATATATATTATTGTCATCCGCAGACAGATCTGTTTCGCTGTATCATATCTCATCAGTACGGTTAGACTCCGATTGCTTCACAATCCAGGCTCGAAACCCAACCGATTTGGCGTCAGTCGGCGACTCTACCCACGGGGCGTTCGGTTGAAGAAGGCAGTCCTTTTAGCGCATATCATATTACGAGCCCAATAGATAGTGTGCTCCAGTTCATTTTTACTGAATGAGCGATGCGTACACGCTAGAGTGGCTACTGTTTTTCAAAGTCTACCTTTCTTCCAGAGTGCTCAATCAGGGTGTGAGGGTGTAATTATATATATATATATATATACTTTCAAGATAAACTATATTTATGTGTTAGTGTGGTCAATATTAGGAATCGAGCGTATGTTAGAAAATATGTCTTTCGTTAAATAGGCCATTCAGATTTTACTTTGCCACATACTACACACCCATACACACACATAGATAGATAGATAGATAGATAGATAGATAGATAGATAGATAGATAGATATTATTATTGTCATAATAATAGCATCCTGCAGTTCAAAAGCTATTAAGTTTTGGTGTTTAATACATCATCACCAGGTGCAGTTCGTTCACGAGGTCATATATATATATATATATATATATATATATATATATATATATATATAAGAAAAATTAAAATAGCAAAATAAGCTTAAAATAAAAATAGCACCACATTAGATGATTGTAATGGAATGAGAGGCTATTATATTTTAAAAGAATTGTGAGTGTAGACAAATGAATATTGAGGCAAAGTGTAGCAAAACCGACCAGACAGAACGTGTCAGTTATTTAAATAATGAAACAAAATTGTAGCTAATACATTATTTTTAGTTGCGACAAGATTAAAAATGAAAAATATACGAACAATAAAAAGTTAAAATATTAGTCTTAAAGGGTTTTGTTAAAAAAATAAAAGAATTTTTAAACAAGTAGATGTAAAACCATAAAGTTTAATTTTAAGGTATATATAATTAACTAAAAGAGGTAGGTTTATAGATTATAGCAGATAGTAAACAGATTGAGATAATTTTTAGATATATTTAGGAGAGTGAAACATCTTATGATGGCAGTAAGTGGTCATTTCCTTACATTGGTTTAATGAGTTAGTTTTTGGAAATTTAATTATATGGATTTTTTCTGGTAAGCAATGAAGGCATATTTCATGTAACGAATTAAATGCTCTAGCTTTTGTTAATATCTCTCATTTTACTGTAGAAGCTTTATTTGCATCTTTTAATTGCCAATTATATTTGGAGAGAGAAGTTGAGTTACTATAGATTTTATTATTAAGGGATAGTTTATACTGATAAAATCGAGCCTTAAAAGTGTACTTAGTACTTCCGATATAATGTTTGATAAGATTTGGATTTTCTGTTATTCGTTTAGGTTACAACAATTGAAAGTATTAGTATTATTGCTGTTATTTATAATAGGTTTGTCATGATTGTTAATTTTGTAATATTTTTATGGTTTTATTGTGTTTTTTATTAACATTTCAAGATTATCAGAGCAGCTATAAGTTTCAGTGAATTCCTATTAAAAATGATGTTAAGGGGGTTATTAGTTGGGATGTGTTTCTGAACTAGTTTAATTTTAAGGTATATATAATTAACTAAAAGAGGTAGGTTTAAAAATTTATTGCCTTAGTAATAACCACTTTAAATAGTTAAAATGGTAGCGTGTACCAGATTATTTTTCTATTTCAATTATCTTTAGTATTAATATTATTCTGCTAATATTTAATGTTATTGCATTTATAGCCGCTGTTTTTAGGGCAGTGTTTTATTATTGTGTTTATAAAAATGTCATCAGTTGAGGAATTGTTTATTCTGTATTCAACATAATGTGGTATGTGTTTAATAACAGAGGGTGAGTGATTTGATTTAGGATGTATGTAGATAGTTAGTTTTATGTTTTACGTAGAGTGAATATGTGTTATTAACGAAATCTAGAGTAAAATCTAGAAAGTGAACTTTTTAGGTTAGTTTGTACTAACTAAAGTTTTTCATTAAGCTATGTATTCATTTACGAATTCTTTCTACTTTAAAGTCTGTAGAATTATAGAAAAATCATGAAACCATAGTGTCTATATAACCTAATGTCAGCTATATCAACATCACAATCTGCAGTTATATGTACAAAATAAACAGACCTACAAGATCTGATGATTCTGCAAAATCCAATGATCCCATGGCAATGTCAAATAGATCCTTGTTATCGTCCCCTGTTCAATGTCGCGGATGAAGACCGATGTTTTAGACTTTAATATATTGCTTTCCTCATTTGTGAGGTCAGAATATTCAATATCAAAATTTGGTGTTAAGGTGAACAAGTCTTTTGAAATTGAGTGGTAAAAATCCACCATGTCAAATTGGATAAACGAACATTTAGATTTGTGATTAATTTTGTTATTTTAAATTTCCTTATCAATAATTGCTTTTGAGTCGCAGTTTGCTTTTATAATAATAATAATAATAATAATAATAATAATAATAATAATAATAACTATATATATCTATAAATGCTCTAGTTCTGTATTGAGCAATTTTTATTAAAAGTAATATTATTAAACTGTGAAATATAAAACC